>CM059795.1:13017006-13494506 GCA_030435695.1 Brachymystax lenok tsinlingensis
TGCTGGGGATGTTGTGGTCCCGTGTGGTTCAGTTGGTAGAGAATGGTGCTTGCAATGCTACAGTTGGGTTGTGAGTTCAATTCCCACGGGGCTCAAATATGAGAAAAGAAAATGTATGCACTCACTACCGTAAGTCGCTCTTGGTAAGAGCATCCGCTAAATGTATGCGTTTTGTCCACATGGCTTAGCTGAACAGCTTATGTAATGCATAACTATGTTCTATTGAATAAGATTGTGATGCAGAAAACTACAAACAAATCCTGAGTAAATGTTTTCTGAATGAGTATGAATATTCAATTTCCTATGTGATTTCTTTCCATTTCATATGCAAACTGTTCCCAAGTTTACATTTAGTAAACTTGTGTGAAATGTAAATGAGTATAGAGATTACTGTCGCCAGGCACACAAAATTAAGATCAAAGAAATCTGGATGTATACATATGTATTAGCTACTGTATGCTCCCAGAGATATCTCCATGCTATTTTAGAGATATGTTGTCTTGGTTGTCCGACTTCTTTTAAAGAACAAAGCAGTATTTCCTTCCATTTTATTGAGTTTGATTACCGAAACCACTCCTTACGAAAACCACATAGCCTCAATTCCTAGCACCAATGAAACTAAAGGTGGGCTTATATCTAACACTATAACACTCCATCTTGCCCACTGTTATACACAGAGCCCTTTACTAATTCACATTCTCCTCACATCTCTCTTTTTTAGTGCTCTTTTCAACATCTCTGTTCTGTGGGATAGGGAGTTACCATGGGAAATGGACATCTGAAAGCAAAAAACAACAACCGTGATGCCTAAACAAAGGCAGCTCAGCGGGTAGGCAGTGTTACAGGACTCACTTCTGTGAAATGTAATTCCGCCGGTGACTCTTTGACGCTGACTGTGTGAGTAGGAATCATCTCCATTAACGTTTGTATGAGTGCATTGCAATTATACACTGTGATGCATTCACAGTGTGTCTTACGGCATGCAAATAGAAAAAGATATCAATAGAGAGATTGGACACTGCTGGTTTTACAAATGAGCCTTAATGTTTGAATCACTTTAGCATTTGCAGTAGCGATTCATTAGAACATAATCAACTACGGGCAAACAATTATGAAGGTTTTCTGCAAATATCGGTAGCAACACAACAACACAATACCTAATAGGCTGAGACGCAATATCTTTGGAATTTCCTGGACATTGTCAACACAGGAGACTAGTATAGGTTTGGATTTAATCTGGGGTGAGAAATAGAAAATTAAATGTGTATTGAGCTCTAAATAAATACGTTATACAGTCTACACTTGAGTAGAGAGGTTTTCCCAAGACAGCTACAATATGTTGCTGGGGAAAAAAATCGAACGCTTTGGGTTACCCAGCCTTAGAAATAGTGGGTGCGTCCAAAATGTTACCCTCTTCCCTATAATGCACTACTTTTCACAGGCTCTGGTCAGAAGTAGTGCACTATGTAGGGAAGAGGGTGCCATTTTCCCCATTATTCTATGGGGAAACAAGGGGTTCAATCAAAAGAGTGGAATTTATGAAATTTTCAAGATGCATCTATCTAAACATGAAAGTACTAGTCCCAAATAAATTGATGGAGCTACATTTCTAAAGAAGAGATACAAACATTCATTGCCAAGTAGTGATTTCCCACAACGTAGTAAAAGGAAAGCTTTGTCCTTGAATTTACAAAGCTGGTCAATATAAAGGCTTTTGGGTATTGTGGAGGCACATGTCACTCAACACACAGTGATAGGTTTCCATTGACAGAATACAGTCTGTAGTGTGTGCAGCAAATGGCTAGAAACCCTTTGAAGCTCAGGTTCTCCATGTCAGTCAGTCGGACTCTTGTGTTTAAAAGCCTTTTTACCTGACAGGACATCTGATACGGCCATTAAATAGCCCAGTGGTTCATCTAAGTGTAGTCTGTCAGCGGTGCACTGGGGTGTGATGCTTATGGTTAGTGTGTGCGCGTGTGCGTGTGTGAAATCCGTCTCACAGGCAGTGCCCTTAGTACAAAAGGTCTACAATTCCTTGTTGTCTTTGTCTCAGTGCTTTCTCACCATATCGGTTAATAATTAGTTAGTCTATAAATACATTATGAGTCAGTGTTGCTCCTTTGTGTATTTTGAATTCAAATGTTTCGGATGCAAGCTCTTTTACCCTTTTCACAAATGAGCTGTGGATCATGTGAAGGATATCTGTAAATGGTTCCATAGGTGAAGCAACATGCAATACTACAAATTTCAAAGTGCTTTCATACCAACAATACGGCGTGTTGTTGTGTCTGTTCGACTAAAGCCTATGTATTATATGTGTCCTTGGCAGTTGGCTCAAAGGCAGATTCCCACAGCTACAATATAGCCCACACATCCTCTTCTGGCATACCTTCTACAACAGTATGTACTGGAGGTCTTTCTCCAATGAGGGATGAGCTATGTAGCAGCAAGCCAGTGACTTTAACATTATTACGGGCTTAGGTTTTTCTCTCAATTGTGTCGAGGCACAAATCTGGGGATGGGTACCAACAGATTTCTGCAGCATTGAAGGTCCCCAATAACACAGTGGCCTCCATAATTCTCAAATGGAAGAAGTTTGGAACCACAGAGACTCTTCCTAGAGCTGGCCGCCCATCCAACCTGAGCAATCGGGGAACAAGGGCCTTGGTCAGGGAGGTGACCAAGAACCCAATGGTCACTCTGACAGAGCTCCAGAGTTCCTCTATGCACTGTACGTGGCAGGTTGCTTGGCCATCACTCAGTAGGCCCCCTGTGGATGCCTTTCAGAACCCATTTTAAAACCCCATCCCACCTGTTTCGTTTTGGTTGTCAGTGGCTCATTTGTTAATTCTCTTTTTCAATTGAGCAATGATTCTTGGTTTCTTATTGGGGAACCTAACAACAGTTATTACCATATAAATGCAACATGATAACATCTCTCCCACCAATGGGCTTAGCAGATTTATTTTATATGTGATATGTACCCATTTATTCTTGAAGAATATAATGTATTTAAATATCTCATGAGCTTAGTTCAACTGTCGTACCCCTAAGAACTCAAAATATAAGCTTGTTTTACTCCAGTGTTTGTAAACAAAGTAAATGTAAACAACCACTGTATAGACTAAAAACATGTTTTTGATATCATGGATAGTCAGTCCTTGCATCCATAGCATACCGTAGACTAAGGATTTGAGAGTGGTTTCAATTATCCAGCCCTATCCCTCAGCTTTTTACTGAAACTGTGGCAGGGAGGACACTTTGTTAATTGCTCATTTAAGAATTGGCACTTTAAAATCCTTTAATCAAGTAAAAGTGTTATTATATGGTGCAATCCTCTAGTGAGTGAGTTACTTTTGTGCCATTAATATCAAGAAAAGCTTCTGAAGTCAAGAACAAAATTCATAGTATTGCAAACAAAAATAATCATATTGAAAGCAAACCATAAACCCAAAAGTATTGATTGCAAATCAAAATATTGCAAGGAAATAATTTCCAAATGTGAGAACAAATGAATTGTAAATGGAGTCAATATAGTTTGCAGTGCATTTTTTGGGGAGATATCGTGATTAAATAAAACGCCTTCCTCTTTCCTGCAATTTTCCCAATTTTTGGTTATGTTACCCTGGCTTTTGCTTTCGCTGCCTTTTTTACAGTTGCACGTTTTGGCACATTCATTGCAGCAACATCCCACTGCTGGTTTTCCTCTGTAGCTTTTAGGGATATTCTGGTTGGTTCCTGGATAGGCGACTAGATGTACAGTTCTGTAGCTGGAAGTGTTGAAAAATAAACCTGTTGAAAAAAGAATATCATGTGATTTTTGTCATGTTTGCAAGAGTGTGTGTGCGTGTCTCAAGTCTTGGCGGATGTTGCCAAAAAAGTTATTAAAAGCTAGAATGAAAGCATCCTGGATGGCTCAGCTAGGATGTTGATTTTAGGCTGCAGACAATGCATCATGTCACAGAGCAACTCTCCATGCCCTATACCTTTACGACATAAAAGCAGTCATGTGTTTTTAACTGTTGATTTATAATATGTTTGATAATTGCAGCAGTGAAGAAAAAAAAAAAAACGTTTTTTGGTTGCGCAAACCAATTAAAATGTGGTTTTGGTGCCAAAAAGTTTGCTGTGGCTCCACACTAATTACTCTTCCATCCATGTGTAGCCAGTGCTGTTGCTTACATATGCATTTGTGATTTAAAAGTAGGGCTATAATTACAAAGTGATCATGTTTAAGAATTAACGGCAAAGTTAAGCTAAATAAATGCTTACTTTGTTTGTCCTCCTAATTTATTTGTATGATTACGTGTTATTACGTCTTATGTGTTTTTACTTATCTACTATTTCTCTATTCTCTGCATTGTTGGGAAGGGCACATAAATAATGATTTTAGATATTTTTTTAACTTGGTGGAACTCAGAGGAGAGGTTATCACTGACCACGTTTACATGCACACCAATATCCCCTTATTATTCAGGATACTGAAGCATTACGTATTTGAGTTGACTCATATAAACATCATATCCTGTGTAAAATGACCCAAAAAAGCTTGTATCCCGGTAATGAGAAACCCAGATAACATGACTGGGATATGCTGATCTTAGATGGGGTACTGTGCCATGTAAACATCTTATCCTGTTTACTGTTGTTTTTCGTGGTCTGTGCAGGCTCAGTTTCGCATATCACGGGTGTTGTGTGATGATGTTCTCACCTATATGTCAAACAAATCACTTCAAAAAGTAGGCTACCTGTGCAGTTTGATCTACCATAATTCCATAATTTATTTTGCTAATACTCTGTACTGGACCGTAAGCCTACTGGCTACTTTCACCCCTAATTTAGACACGTTTCTGTTTATAATTTCCGACATCTGGTAGGCCATATTCCAATTTCAGATATTTGGTAGGCAATTTGTTTGTTAGATACATGCAGCTTCTCTTCTGTCATAACTTGTTGCCCCAGAAGACAGTAAAGTAGTGCTCACCAGAATAATTACATCGATAGAATGAATGCATTAGTAATCTAGTTAACACCGGTAAAGTTGTCTGTTTCTTTTAGGGACTGGGGAGAAAACGCAATAACTCCAAAGCAGTGGAAGGATTGGCAGTGGCGTGTATTCATGGATGCCAAGGGAAGCCAGGCTTCGCCAAAAAATGTACAAAGAAAAAAAAAAAAGAAAACCTAAATAATCTTTAAAACATATTTTGTCTCTCTGTGTTTCATAATTTTCCTTAAATTCGCTGAATGTATCTCACCAGAGAAATCATCAGAGAGAACAGCGCCCCCTTTGTCTCTGTATGTGTAGGCCATTATATCTGATGCTGTCTGGTCAAAAAGAGTATGACATTATTGCCGCCTGTAGCATTGAATGCAAGGGAAGCCAGTGAGCATTTGGTCTCCCTTTATAAAAACCGTATAAAATAATAGCCAATCAGCATTGAGCTAAACTGAGTGAGCTTAACTGTGAATGGTGCTGGTGCACAAAAAATAAAGTGTCAAGGGAAGCCAGTTTGGATTTGACTTCACACCAATCGTATCACATTGAGAGCAAAATGTCATTGAATGAAAAAAACTTTAATTGCTGCATCTCGTTATGTTGTTGTCCTCAGGTGGCTAGCTAGCTAGCTAAAATGTTCCCTTTTTTTAATGAGAAAACGATTTTAAAAAACACCTCCCTCTTTCCTGCAATTTTCCTTATCTTTGGTTATGTTACCCTGGCCTTTGCTATCGCAGTTTTTTTTCCAGTTGCAAATTTTGGCACATCCATTCCCGCAACATAGCCCCCTGCATCCCTCTGCTGGTTTTCCTCAGTGCAGCAGGAAGTGGTGAAAAATAAATTATTTGTATTGGCAGACTTTGTAAAAAAAACTGTTAAATGCTAGCATGGGGGCATCCTGAATGGCTCAGCTAGGATGTTAGTTTTAGGTTGCAGACAATGCATCATGGCACAGAGCCAATCTTTGACTTCAACATTTATTGTCATCTCCAAAGGTTTGGCGTCTTCCACAAATTGCGGCCACCAATCCACCATATATATATATAGTTCGAAAGAATTAGATGAAGCTCCAGTAATATGGACAACTATTGAATGTGTTTTTCTACATTGTAATGTACACAGTAAAACCTTTGGTAGGTAGGCTGCTTGGAGGCTTCGGCTTCAGTACGGCAAAGCCAAATCAGTCAGTGCTCATGGTTCTCACACGGGAAGTGAAATGATAGGTTGCTGATTATCATGCATGCTGCAAATTACATGTAACTATAAGTTCCTTACATTTTATTTTGCAGCTGCCTTTCCATGATCTGTATAGACACTTGTAGTTTTTAGCTAACGTTACACCTATCAAAGCAGTGGAGTGTGTAGTGAAGCAAAACTTGTGGTCAAAACCATTCATCTTGGGGCGAAAGGGGAACAGGTTTGCAAAATTCTATCATCCCACACAATTATACAATTTATAATTTGGTCATGTATAAAAAAAAAATGTATACAGACTAGCTCAAAAATAAGTGACAATTACCTAGTAAAAAAACTGGTGCGAAAACCCAAGTTTGCACAACTATTTTGATTTGCTCATTGGCACAGGTGGCCTAGTTGACACCAGGCTGTTTGGCTCATCTCAGTCATGAAGAGGAATAACTTTGCATCTGTTTCTGATTAATAAACAATGTCATGCTGATAGCTGGTAGCATTCAAATAAAACCCAGCCCTGAAACAAAAAGTAGGTTGAAAAGAATGTGTATAATAGAAAAGACATCACATGGATTTGTCACTTCATGCCCAAATATATCATACTTTGACTAAAATGATTACTTTATTGACTTAAACCTCTAGTTAAGCTCTGGCCATTGTCTTAAATCTCGAAAAAGTGAATTTCTACTGGTGTAGGTGTTTAAACCAGTGATTTAAAATAGCTGTCCAGTGTTTCCACATTTTCTTCCAAAATGAAGTATATTATTGTAATTAACTATATTAAAAAGCAGCTTATTGTGAGGAAATAGCAAAAAAAAAGCGTCCCCCCACCCCCTCAAATTCATACTTTGGACACAAATACAATTATATGATGAGTCAACATCATTATTTGGGTATGAGTTAACAGATTATTAGCTTTTAAAAGTGCCATTTTCACTGGACAGTTACTTTAAACCCATCGATTCCTATTGTCTCCACGGACTGATCAGGTACAGTAAGAGGTTGGTTGGGTAGGTGCTATCCCATGCAAGGCATGTTCATCGTCCGGTTTGTTATTTTGTAAATATTGTAAAGTTGGGCCAATATTTATTTATTCGACGATATATCAGTCTCCCTCGCTCCTCACTGTCACCGCGACGTCCTACCCTTCACACAAATGACTATATATAGTTCAACTAATCATGACACAGGCTAAATATTATAAGATGTTTTTTGTGGATAGCAGACAACATCAAGTCCAGGATTATTTTTTTAAATTTTTTTTTATAGTTTATTGGTCTTGAAGTCGGTGCTTAGTGGGCACGTTAAAATATGTGCTACTGCTCAGAGGCTGGGCTGTAGAGGTGTGTCTCTTTCTCTCTCAGCTCTCTCTCAACTGTTCCTCCTCGAGTCGGAACCAGTCGCATGGCGTGAGCAGAGCACTTCACAGAGCGGACGCACAGGCAGCACAGAGAGAGGCACAAGCGAATCATTTACCAAGCTAGAGGAGGACAGGAATGGTCGCTCACCTACGGCAGCATTCTTTCGTTTTGAACATGGATTTGGGGACCAGAAGACACAGTGGAATGATTTTACAGCTCGCCGTCCTTCTCTGGTGTTCACATGGGGCAATTGGAAAAGGTGAGCACACACAACAAGATTCCTGCAACTTAAACGGAGAGGGATGGCGTGGAATTTGCTGTATTGGACTTATTAAGACAAGTTTTTTCTCTGCTTTCAATATAGTCTGAGTGATTGAATATAGTTGTTTATTTGTTACTTGTATTATGGGGATATATGCATTTAGGCAACTTTTTGTTGACAGATTACCACAGTCAGCGATTACATTATTGATATGTATTCGTTTGGGCGTCGTAGTTAATGTGTTCAACCTCTTGCGCCGAGTGCTTGAATATGTTTTTCAGAATATTTTTTGGCCTGTCATGGATTAAACAGAGTTTTCCCTTTAGCCATGTGGATACCCGCTATGGATGAGGATGTTCTGACTTGACATAAATGCGCAGCAAGCCGATCCAGCGTGTCCAAAGGAAACATGCATTGAGCTGTCAGTTTGCAGTGCAGGGAATATCAGTGTACATATTGTTTTAGCAGCTGTTATTATTAAACTATAACCCTGCGGTTAAGTGGAATGGTTATGGTATCAGTGCTTATCCCCGCAAATATGTATTTGCTACACCAAATGCGACAGGGTAAACAAAGGATACAATTATCCACTTGAAGATACACTATTATAAAGAGTATCCCATCCGAAGCTTGGCCACTGCGTATATATCTGATCATAGGTTGCATTAATCAACATTCAAAAGGACAATGCATGTGTTCTTTTCTTAATTTCCCACATACTGCGTAATCTCCTGAAGAAGCTTATTTTCAACGGGCCACACGGAATGGTGTGTGTGTGTGCGTGTGTGTGTGTGTAAGAGAGAGAGAGAGAAATGGTCCAGTAAGGTAGTGCTTGTGTAAATGAACCTTCTGATTCTGATCATCAGTGTAGCCATGGTTGCTGCTTCGATTCTGAAGGTGCGTTTTGCAGGTAATCATAATGCATTACAGGACCAGTGGACATAGGCTACAGCTGGCAAATGGCAAGAAAACATAATATTACAATTTCACAGATAATTGTAGATAACAGGTGGGGTAATGGAATGGTCTCTCAGTTACTGTAAATTTAGAGAAATTAATGTAAAACAAGTTTTAATTCAAAGTCATTTTGCATGCCGTGCCTACAGGCAACACCAGGTGTAACCCATGTGGTCTCCCTGCAACTAACATGGTACCTGTCTAGTAATGGTGTATGTGTGTGCGTGTGTATGTGTGTGATTGTATATGTATGAGTGTGTGTGTGTACAATATGAAGAGAGAGAGTAAGGTAAAGGAAGAGAGAGACAGAAGTGTATATATAGAGAGAGACAGAGAGGAAGAGACTGAGAGAAACTGAGAGAGAGGTAGAGAGAGGTAGAGGTAAAGAGAGAAATTATATATATATTTTTTTATTTAACCTTTATTTAACTAGGCAAGTCAGTTAAGAACAAATTCGTATTTACAATGGCGGCCTCCCAAAAGGCAAAAGGCCTCCTGCGGGGACAGGGGCTGGGATTAAAAATAAATTGAATAAAAATATAGGACAAAACACATCATGACAAGAGAGACAACACAGCTGGGGTGAAATAGGAGCGATTACGATAGAGGAAACCAAGTCTAGATTTAACTTTAGCCTGCCGCTTTAATATCTGCTGAGAGAAGGACAGTGTACCGTCTAGCCATACTCCCAAGTACTTGTATGAGGTGAGTACCTCAAGCTCTACCTCAAGCTCAGAGGTAGTAATCACACCTGTGGGGAGAGGGGCATTCTTCTTACCAAACCACATGACCTTTGTTTTGGAGGTGTTCAGAACAAGTTTAAGGGCAAAGAAAGCTTGTTGGACACTAAGAAAGATTTGTTGTAGAGTGTTTAAAACAAAATCCGGGGAGTGGCCAGCTGAGTATAAGACTGTATCATCTGCATATAAATGGATGAGAGAGCTTCCTACTGCCTGAGCTATGTTGTTGATGAATATTGAGAAGAGCGTGGGGTCTAGGATCGAGCCTTGGGGTACACCCTTGGTGACAGGTAGTGGCTGAGAAAGCAGATGTTCTGACATTATACACTGCACTCTTTGAGAGAGGTAGTTAGCAAACCAGGGCAAAGACCCCTCAGAGACACCAATACTTCTTAGCCGGCCCACAAGAATGGAATGGTCTACCATATCAAAAGCTTTGGCTAAGTCAATAAAAATAGCAGGACAACATTGCTTAGAATCAAGGGCAATGGTGACATCATTGAGGACCTGGTAGAGAGAGGTAGAGGTAGAGAGAGGTAGAGGTAGAGAGAGAGACCGAGAGGAAGAGACAGAGAGGAAGAGACAGAGAGGAAGAGAGAGAGGAAGAGAGAGAGAGAGAGCGAAAGAGGGTCAGAGGTAGAGAGAGAGACAGAGGTATAGAGAGAAAGATAGGGGCATAGAGGTAGAGAGAGACATAGAGTGAGAGAGAGATATATAGAGGTAGAGAGAGAGAGGTATAGAGGAGATGGACCCACTGGTTTCCCTCTAGGTTACAGAGAGCTGGTAGTCCCATCCACCAAACTACCAGGTGTGAAACAGGGAAGGGACTCAGGGGGTATGTTAATTTGGTATACAGCAGACCTAACTCACTCTATTAAATTGATCAAAGTAGGAACATTTTACATTTGGCTAGAAATTCAAAAGGAAATGATCTCAATGGAGAAAAATTTTATCCTGCGTGCTACCTATATCCCCCCACTAGAATCCCCATACTTTAATGAAGACAGCTTCTCCATCCTGGAGGGGGAAATCAATAATTTCCAGGCCCAGGGACATGTACTAGTCTGTGGAGTCTGTGGCTACCTACATGCCAGAACTGGACAAGAACCTGACACCCTCAGCACACAGGGGGACAAACACCTACCTGGAGGTGACAGCATTCCCTCCCCCATAATCCCCCCTAGGCACAACTATGACAATATAACCAACAAAATAGGTCACAATTCCTGCAGCTCTGTCACATGCTGGGTATGTACATAGTCCATGGTAGGCTTTGAGTGGACTCATACTATAGCTCATCTCTTGGCAGTAGTACTGTAGACTACTTTATCACTGACCTCAACCCATAGTCTCTCAGAGCGTTCACAGACAGCCCAATGACACCCTTATCAGATCACAGCAAAATCACAGGCTCCTTGAACAGAGCAGTACTCAATCATGAAGCATGCTATAGATGGAAGGAAGGTAGTGTGGAAACCTACAAAAAAAACATCAGGCAACAACAAATTCAAGCCATTTTAGACAACTTCCTGGACAAAACGTTTCATTGTAATAGTGAAGGTGTAAACAGTATATTTGACCGCTCAGCTTCCCTAGCTAATCTAAACAATTCTAACAGAAAACCGATGACAATGACAAATGAAGAATGATGAAGAATGCAAAAGCCTAAGAAAGAAATTGAGAAACCTATCTAACCAAAAACATGGAGACCCAGAAAACTTGAGCCTACGCCTTCACTATGGTGAATCACTAAAACAATACAGAAATACACTACGGAAAAAGAAGGAACCGTGTGTCAGAAATTAGCTCAATGTAATTGAAGAATCCATAGACTCAACTACTTCTGGGAACATTGGAAAACACCAAACAAACAACAACACCAAGAGTTATCTATCCAAAACGGAGATGTATGGGTAACTACTTCTCCAATGGCCCTATAACAAAGTACAAACAGCAAAAACATATACATGATCAAACACAATTCTAAGAATCAACTATTAACTACTTAGGGAGCAGTGGGGCACTACCCGGTGAAATGTAAGGCGCCAAATTCAAAATCCAAAAGTTGAATTATTAAACATTCATCAATATACAAGTGTTGCATAGTCATCAAAAGCTCTGCTTCTTGGCAATATCACAGCGTTGTCAGATTTCAAAAAGCCTTTACGACGAAAGCACAACATTTGATGGTTTGAGGATAGCACCTACAATATTTAACCATTAGCATAAATTCATAAACCAGCGCGGTTCACACAAAACCCATTTCACAGCTGAGGGCTTCCCAAGTGTCCAACGAAGACATCCAATGGTTCTTTTGTTAGAAAAAGTCATTATTATATCCACAAATCTCTGTTTGGTTGGCGTGTTATGTTCAGAAAATCCAACGTCGAATCGCCCATTGAAACGTGAAGAGAACGCGTTCAAATATACCTATACACTTTTCCTAAACAAATCAAATACCAGTTATAATGCATCCTTAGCTATCCTTTTATGAATATTAGCGATAATATTTCACTCGGATGGTCACCTAAACGTTATATAAGTAAAATAAAGTGGGGCGCGCACCCAGACTTGCGCCCAAGAAAACTTGTTGACATTTCAGGTCCCCTTACCATTTCCTGTTCTTATCCGTTCTGCTTACTCCATTCACTCCCAGTCTTTGTATATAGACTGTTGACATCTAGTGGAAGCCATAGGCACTGCAATCCAGGAGCTGGATTGCCTTGAAGTCAATTGGGAGAGTGTCAAACAGAGCAAAGGTCACCAAAAACTGCATTTCCAGATGGATTGTCCTCGGGTTTTCGCCTGCTATATCAGTTCTGTTATACTCACAGACATTATGTTAACACTTTAAGAAACTTCAGAGTGTTTCCTATCCAATAGTACTAATTATGTGCATATCCTATTTTCTGAGCCTGAGTGGCAGTCATTTTACTTTGGGCACGCCAGACTCTCCAAAACCGTCACCTCTGCTGCCGCTCCCTGAGAAGTTAAAGACTACCAGAACCCACTGGATTCTCCAATTACATTGAATGAACTACAGGACAAAATACAACCCAAAAATGCATGTGGTGTTAATGGTATCCTCAATGAAATGATAAAATATACAGACCACAAATTCCAATTGGCTATACTTAACCACTTTAACATCATCCTTAGCTCTGGCATCTTCCCCAATATTTGGAACCAAGAACTGATCATCCCAATCCACAGAAGTGAAGTGGAGACAAATTTGAATCCAAAAACTACAGTGGGATATGCGTCAACAGCAACCTTGGGAAAATCCTCTGCATTATCATTAACAGCAGACTCGTATATTTCCTCAGTGAAAACAATGTACTGAGCAAATGTCAAATTTGATTAAATTACCATACGGCAGACCATGCATTCACCCTGCGAACCCTAATTGACAAACAAAACAGAGGCAAAGTCTTCTCATGCTTTGTTGATTTAAAAATTTTGGATTTGCTATACAAATTGATGGAAAGTGCTGTTGGGGAAAAAACATACGACATTATAAAATCCATGAACACAAGCAACAAATGTGCGGTTAAAATTGGCAAAAAAGCACACACATTTCTTTCCAATGGGCCGTGGGGTGCAACAGGGATGCAGCTTAAGCCCCACCCTCTTCAACATACATATATACAACGAATTGGCGAGGGCAATAGAACAGTCTGCAGCACCCGGCCTTACCCTACTAGAATCTGAAGTCAAATGTCTACTGTTTGCTGATGATCTGGTGCTTCTGTCCACAACCAAGGAGGGCCTACAGCAGCACCTAGATCCTCTGCACAGAATATATCAGACCTGTGCCCTGACAGTAAATCTCAGTAAGACAAAAGTAATGGTGTTCCAAAAAAGGTCCAGTTGCCAGGACCACAAATACTAATTCCATCTAGACACCGTTCCCCAAGAGCACACAAAAAACTATACATACCTTGGCCTAAACATTATCGCCACAGGTAACTTCAACAAAGCTGTGAATGAGCTGAGAGACAAGGCAAGAAGGGCCTTCTATGCCATCAAAAGGAACATAAAATTTGACATACCAATTAGGAGCAAAAATATCCTCCATGTACAATGTAAAACACCAAATAATGCATGCAGAGCAGAATTTGGCGGGTTCCTGCTAATTATCAAAATCCAGAAAAGTGCGATTAAATTCTACAACAACTTAAAAGGAAGCAATTCCCAATCCTTCCATAAATAAGCCATCCCCTACAGAGAGATGAACCTGGAAAAGAGTCCCCTAAGCAAGCTGGTACTGGGGCTCTGTTCACCAACACAAACAGACCCCACAGAGCCCCAGGACAGCAACACAATTAGACCCAACCAAATCACGAGAAAACAAAAAGATAATTACTTGACACATTGGGAAGAATTAATAAAAAAACTGTGCGAACTGGAATGCTATTTGGCCCTAAACAGAGAGTACACAGTGGCAGAATACCTGACCACTGTCACTGACCCAAACTTAAGAAAAGCTTTGACTATGTACAGACTCAGTGAGCATTTCCTAATCTTCTTCCAAATGTATGACCATATTAGAGACACATATTTCCCTCAGATTACACAGATCCACAATAAATTTGAAAACAAACCCTATTTTGGTAAACTCCCATATCAATTGGGTGAAATACCACAGTGTGCCATCACAGCAACAATATTTGTGACCTGTTGCCATAAGAAAAGGGCAACCAGTGTAGAGCAAACACCATTGTAAATACAACCCATATTTTGTACTATTTGCACATAATATGACATTTGAAATATCTTTATTCTTTTGGAACATTTGTGAGTGTAATGTTTACTGTTCATTTTTATTGTTTATTTAACTTTGGTTTATTATCTACTTCACTTGCTTTTGCAATGTTAACATATGTTTTTCATGTTAATAAAGCCCTTAAATTGAATTGAAATTGAATTGAATTGAGAGAGAGAGCAAGACATAGAGGTAGAGAGAGATGTAGAGAGACAGGGAGAGAGAGAGAGAGAAAGAAAGAAAGAAACAGAGGTAGAGAGAGAAAGAGAGAGACAGGTAGAAAGAGAGAGAGGGAGACATAAAAGTGGAAAGAGAGAGATGCAGGGAGAGAGAGATATAGAGGTAGAGAGCTACAGATACGCAGTGAGAGAGAGAGAGAGAGAGAGAGAGAGAGAGAGAGAGAGGTAGAGAGAGAGAAAGAGAGAGTCAGAGGTAGAAAGAGAGAGACAGAAGTAGAGAGAAAGAGATGTAGAGAGAGGTAGGGAGAGAGAGATGTAGAGGTAGAGAGCTACATAAATGCAGTGAGTGAGAGAGAGGTAGAGAGAGGTAGAGAGAGAGAGAGAGAGAGAGAGGTAGAGAGAGAGAGACGGAGGTAGAGAGAGCAACAGATAAGCATTGAGAGAGAGAAGGGTATGGTGGTTGGTAATGAGATACATATGTATTGTAATTGGAGCAGATGGCTGTACATTTTGCAAGCCCCTGGCCCTCCACTCCTCCACTGCTCTACTGCTTGCTGGGGTGGACTGGGACCAGAAATCGGCCTTGGCATTTATAACACCGGCCCATTTTTTCATTGATGCCAGATGGCATGTCCGGCCCTGACTGCTTGCCACACTGAGTGCATCCTTGAGTCCTTTGCATCCCAAAAAGCACCCTATTCCCTACTTTTGACCAGGTCTCATAGGACTCCGGTCAAAAGTAATGCACTATATAGGGAACAGGGTGCTGTTGGGGACACGGTTAGAGCCTGCTTCTGTGTCACAGACCCTGCCTGATTCTCCCTATCCACACACACACACACAGACCATCACTGTGAGGGCGAACAACTGTGACATAATGAATACATTAATATACAGCACATTTAAAGAGAAGACAATGGCTGTCCTGTGTGAGTTTCAGACGCATTGTCAAGGGACATTTTCCAGTTTTTTTATTGTCACATTTACAAGATAGGTGCAGTGAAATGTGTTGTTTTACAGGGTCAGCCATAGTAGTACCGCACCTCTGGAGTAAATTAGGGTTAAGTGCCTTACTCAGGCCACATCAAAAAGATTTTTCACCTTGTCGGCTCAACACACAGCTAGCTATGTGGTGTCTGCCCTCGCCCTCACCCTCCACTATCAGGTTAAGGTCTCCTTGTTTATGTTGCTCATGGTTGGATGAAAAAATACAGATGTAGGATCTTAATTTGATCACCCTGTTGCAGGAGAACTTATTTTCCTGCTGTAGCAAACTGGCTCAAATTAACATCCTACATGTGTAGATGCGTATCTATAAAATATTCTGAGGCTCATGAGAGCATCTTACCTTGACCGCCACTATCAGTTGAAGGTTTCCCTGGCTATGCTCTTTATAGGAATGGGGTGGGGGGGTACTGTACACTATACTGTGTATTGTATAAAGACTAGAGTATCCCTAAATTATTCCAAGGCTATCCTCTTATCGGTGGAGGGTCTGTGAGAGCATCAGGCTTAATCAGAGCTACGCAGCGCTTTGGTCCAACCCTCAAGGAGAGAGAGAGAGAGAGAGAGAGAGAGAGAGAGAGAGAGAGAGAGAGAGAGAGAGAGAGAGAGAGAGAGAGAGAGAGAGAGAGAGAGAGAGAGAGAGAGAGAGAGAGAGAGAGAGAGAGAGAGACAGCCACCGTAGTTGCTGTAGCCGGGGGAAGAACCTTAGTAGTTCTCAGCTGGAGACCTACAGTCAACTTTTTATAGATCTCTCCTAGTGACTAATTTTCACTTGTTTTTTATGTGTGTGCACAGAGTCCTTTACAGTTAAGGGCTCAACACACAGCTATGTGAATTGCTTTTTTTTCATACGGCATGAAAATTGAATTAGGTTGATGCACAAATTCAGTTGGATATTTGAATATGACCCAGATATACTGAGTGTATATCTTTCCATGACATAGACTGACCAGGTGAATCCAGGTGAAAGCTATGATCCCTTATTGATCTCACTTGTTAAATCAAATCCAACTTTATTCATCACATGCGCTGAATACAACATGTGCAGACCTTACTGTGAAATGCTTACTTCCAAGCCCTTAACCAACAGTGCAGTTCAAGCAAGAGTTAAGAAAATATTTAACAAATAAACTAAAGTAAAAAAGAATAAAAAGTAACACAATATAATAACAATAACGAGGCTATATACAGGGGGTACCGATACTGAGTCAATGTGCCGGTGTACAGGTTTGTCGAGGTAATTTGTACATGTAGGTAGCAGTGAAGTGACTATGTACAGATAATAAACAGTGAGTAGTAACAGTGTACAAAACAAATGGGGGGGTATCAATGTAAATAGTCCAGTGGCCATTTGATGAGTTGTTCAGCAGTATTATGGCTTTGGGGTAGGAACTGTTAAGGAGCCTTTTGGTCCTAGACTTGGCACTCCGGTACCGCTTGCCGTGTGGTAGCAGAGAAAACAGTCTATGACTTGGGTGACTGGAGTCTCTGAAAAATGTTTGGGCTTTCCTCTGACACTGCCTAGGATATAGGTCCTGGATGGCAGGAGCTTGGCCCGAGTGATGTACTGGGCCGTATACACTACCCTCTGTAGCGCCTTACTGTGCAGTACTGTGCAGATGCTGTGCAGTTTCCATACCAGGCAGTGATGCAACCGGTCAGGATCCTCTCAATGGTGGAG
Organism: Brachymystax lenok tsinlingensis; assembly: GCA_030435695.1. Taxonomy (NCBI): domain Eukaryota; kingdom Metazoa; phylum Chordata; class Actinopteri; order Salmoniformes; family Salmonidae; genus Brachymystax; species Brachymystax lenok. The sequence goes on from CM059795.1 coordinate 13,034,144, forward strand.
CTGTAGAACTTTTTTGAGGATCTGGCGACCCATGCCAAATCTTTTACGTTTCCTGAGGGGGAAAAGGTGTTGTCGTGCCCTCTTAATGACTTGTCTTGGTGTGTTTGGACCATGATAGTTCGTTGGTGATGTGGACACCAAGGAACTTGAAACTCTCCACTGCAGCCCCGTTGATGTTAATGGGGGCCTGTTCGGCCCGCCTTTTCCTGTAATCCACAATCAGCTCCTTTGTCTTGCTCACATTGAGGGAGAGTGTGTTGTCCTGGCACCACACTGCCAGGTCTCTGACCTCCTCCCTATAGGCTGTCTCATTGTTGTCGGTGATCAGGCCTACCACTGTTGTGTCGTCAGCAAACTTAATGATGGTGTTGGAGTCGTGTTTTGCCACACAGTTGTGGATGAACAAGGACTACAGGAGGGGACTAAGTACACACCCCTGAGGGGCCCCAGTTTTGAGGATCAGCGTGGCAGACATGTTGTTTCCTACCCTTACCACCTGGGGGCGACCTTCGCTTCATTGGGCACAGGGACTATGGTGGTCTGCTTGAAACATGTAGGTATTACAGACTCTGTCAGGGAGAGGTTGAAAATGTCAGTGAAGACACTTGCCAGTTGGTCAGCGCATGCTTTGAGTACACATCCTGGTAATCCATCTGGCCCCACGGCTTTGTGAATGTTGACCTGTTTAAAGGTCTTGCTCTCATCGGCTACCGAGAGCGTTATCACACAGTCGTCCAGAACAGCTTTTGTTCTCATGCATGCTTCAGTGTTGCTTGCCTCGAAGCAAGCATAACAGGTATTTAGCTCGTCTGGTAAGCTTGTGTCACTGGGCAGCTCGCATCTTGGTTTTCCTTTATAGTCCATAATAGTTTTCAACCTCTGCCACATCCGACGAGCGTCAGAGCCGGTGTAGTGCGATTCCATCTTAATCCTGTATTGACACTTTGCTTGTTTGATGGTTCGTCTGAGGGAGTAGCGGGATTTCTTATGAGTGTCCGGATTAGTGTCCCGCTCCTTGAAAGCGGCAGCTCTAGCCTTTAGCTCGATGCGGATGTTGCCTGTAATCCATGGCTTCTGGTTGGGAAATGTACGTACGGTCACTGTGGGGACGACGACATTGATGCATTTATTGAAGCCGATGACTGAGGTGGTATACTCCTCAATGGCATTGGATGATTCCCAGAACATATTCCAGTCTGTGCTAGCAAAACAGTTCTGTAGTGTAGCATCCGCGTCATCTGACCACTTCCGTATTGAGCGAGTCACTGGTACTTCCTGCTTTTGCTTGTAAGCAGGAATCAGGAGGATAGAATTATGGTCAGATTTGCCAAATGGTGGGCGGGGGGAGCTTTGTATGCATCTCTGTGTGTGGAGTGAAGGTTGTCTAGAGTTTTTTTCCTCTGGTTGCATGTGACATGCTGGTAGAAATGAGGTAAAACGGTTTTAAGTTTCCCTGCATTAAAGTCCCCGGGCCCCTAGGAGCGCCGCTTCTGGATGAGCATTTTCTTGTTTGCTTACGGCCTTATACAGTTGGTTGAGTGCGGTCTTAGTGCTTGTGGTTTGTGGTGGTAAATAGACGGCTACAAATAATATAGATGAGAACTCTCTTGATAAATAGTGTGGTCTACAGCTTATCATAAGGTACTCTACCTCCGGCGAGCAATACCTCGAGACTTCTTTAATATTAGATATCACGCACCAGCTGTTATTGACAGATAGACACATACCCCTACCCCTCGTCTTACCAGACGTAGATTCTCTGTCCTGTCGGTGCATGGAAAATCCCACCAGCTCTATATTATCCGAGTCGTCGACTCGGTGAAACATGAGATAATAACGTTTTTAATGTCCTGTTGGTATGATAATCTTGATTGTAGGTCATCAATTTTATTTTTCAATGGTTGCACGTTGGCCAATAGAACGGATGGCAGTGGGGGATTACTCGCTCGCCTACGAATTCTCAGAAGGCAGCCCGACCTCTGGCCCCTTTTTCTCCGTCTTTTCTTCACGCAAATGACGGGGATTTGGGCCTGTTCCCGAGAAAGCAGTATACAGTATCCTTTGCGTCGGACTCGTTAAAGGAAAAAGCTTCTTCCAGTTCGAGGTGAGTAATCACTGTTCTGATGTCCAGAAGTTATTTTCGGTCATAAGAGTAGGTCGCAGCAACACAACATACAAAATTTGTAAAAATATAAGTTACAAACAACCCCAAAAAACTAACAAAATAGCAGTTGATTAGAAGCACATAAAACGTCAGCCATCCCCTCCGGCGCAATTCTACTTCAATCAGTGTAGATGAAGGGGAGGAAACAGATTGAAGAAGGATTTTTAAGCCTTGATACAATTGAGACATGGATTATGAATGTGTTCCATTTAGAGGGTGAATGGGAAAGACAAAATATTTAAGTGCCTTTGAATGGGGTATGGTATTTGTATTAGTTATTACATTTTTTATTTATTTAACTAGGCAAGTCAGTTAACTACTTACGGACGCTACCCGGTGAAATGTGAGGCGCCAAACTCAAAATCCAAAAGTTGAACATTCATCAATATACAAGTGTCGCATAGTCATCAAAAGCTCTGATTCTTGGCAATATAACAGCGTTGTCAGATTTCAAAACGGCTTTACGGCGAAAGCACAACATTTGATTGTTTGAGGGTAGCACCTCTAATATTTACGCATTAGCATAAATCCATAACCCAACACGGGTCTCAAAAAACGCATAAAATCGCTAATATAAAATCCCTTACCTTTCGAAGAACTTCTGCTGAGGGCTTCCCAAGTGTCCAACAAAGACAATCCATGCTTCTTTTGTTAGAAAAAGTCATTTATTATATCCATAAATCTCTGTTTGGTTGGCGCGTTATGATCATAAAATTCATCGTTGAGTCGCCCATTGAACCGTGAAGAGAACGCGTTCAACCTATACACTTGTCCAAGAACAATCAAACATAATTGATAATGTATCCTTAGGAACACTTTTATGTATATTTACTATAATATTTCAACCGGATTATAAACTGGACGATAGGAAAGGAAAAAAACACACAGCGCGTGGAGCCCGTGAACGCGCATCCTCTTCTGTTTACATCCGATGACTAGTTCGAAATTCTCCTTCTATTACCATCCAGAGCAACCTAACATCACCAAACACTGTCTAGAGACTGTTGACATCCAGTGGAAGCAATAGGTACTGCAATATTACTCCCATATATAGCTGTTTTCAATAGGGAGGGGTTCAAAATGAGGCAATGTGTCAAAAACACTTTTTCCAGGACAGAAATTCCTTGGGTTTTCGCCTGCTATATCAGTTCTGTTATACTCACAGACAATATTGCAACACTCTTAGAAACTTCAGAGTGTTTCCTATCCAATAGTACTAATTATGTGCATATCCTATTTTCTGGGCCTGAGTGGCAGGCGTTTTACTTTGGGCACGCCAGACTCTCCAAAACCGACACCTCAGCTGCCGCTCCCTAAGAAGTTAAGAACAAATTCTTATTTTCAATGACGGCCTAGGAACAGTGGGTTAACTGCCTTGTTCAGGGGCAGAACAACATATTTTCACCTTGTCAGCTCGGGGATTCGATCTTGCAACCTTTCGGTTACTAGTCCAACGCTCTAACCACTAGGCACCTACCTGCCCAGTAGGTGCCAGGCGCACCAGTTTGTGTCTATAACTGCAATACTGCTGGGTTTTTCATGCTCAACAGTTTCCTGTGTGTATCAAGTATGATTCACAATCCATAGGACATCCAGCCAACTTGACACAACTGTGGGAAGCATTGAAGTCAACATGGGCCAGCCTCCCTGTGGAATGCTTTTGACACCTTGTAGAGTCCATGCCGCGAAGAATTGAGGCTGTTCTGCTCTCTCTCTCTCTCTCTCTCTCTCTCTCTCTCTCTCTCTCTCTCTCTCTCTCTCTCTCTCTCTCTCTCTCTCTCTCTCTCTCTCTCCTCCGAGGTACTAGGCATATTACCAGTCCTCTCAGGGCTTTTATCTTCTCTCACAGCTGATCTGGAGTCAGTGGAGCACTCCTTCTAATCATGGCCTAATACAGATAACACCATGACACCTCAGTCCCCTACCCTGGGTGTGTACACAGATAGTGAGTCACACTCACACTCGTCTTGCTAGAATTATGGTGCCTTAAGGTTGAGTCACAAATGACACCCTGTTCCTTATGTAGTGCACTACTTTTGACCAGAGCCCTATTCCTTATGTAGTGCACTACTTTAGACCAGAGCCCTAATTCTTATGTGGTGGACTACATTAGACCAGAGCCCTAATCCTTTTGTTTATTTATTACGTTTTTATTTCACCTTTATTTAACCAGGTAGGCTAGTTGAGAACATGTTCTCATTTACAATTGCGACCTGGCCAAGATAAAGCAAAGCAGTGCAACACAAACAACAACACAGAGTTACACATGGAATAAACAAACATACAGTCAATAATACAGTAGAAAAAGTATATATACAGTGTGTGCAAATGAGGTAGGAAAATGGAGGTAAGGCAATAAATAGGCCATAGTGGCGAAATAAATACAATATAGCAATTAAACACTGGAGTGATAGATGTGCAGAAGATGAGTGTGCAAGTAGAGATACTGGGGTGCAAAAGAGCAAAAATAAGTAAAATAGATAACAGTATGGGGATGAGGTAGTTAGATGGGCTATTTACAGATAGGCTACGTACAGGTGCAGTGATCTGTGAGCTGCTCTGACAGCTGGTGCTTAAAGCTAGTGAGGGAGATATGAGTCTCCAGATTCAGTGATTTTTGCAGTTCGTTCCAGTCATTGGCACCAGAGAATTGGAAGGAAAGGCGGCCGAAGGAGGAATTGGCTTTGGGGGTGACCAGTGAAATATACCTACTGGAGTGCGTGCTACGGGTGGGTGCTGCTATTCCTTATGTAGTGCACTACTTTAGAACAGAGCCCTATTCCTTAATTAGTGCACTTCTTTGGACCATAGCCCAAAGAGACACAGCGGCTGTGGGTAGAGACTACACTCACATTGACAATATGCAGTACTATTCTCCAATAAGTTATTACTGTGTGCTTTCAGTAGGCTTTTTAGTAAGACTATACACAATCAAATAAAGTTGACTGGCTGGGGCAGGAGGGAACAGTGGAGAGAGATGACCTCTTTGGCTGTGAGTCAGTTGTATGTGTCCCAAAGGTGTTTAGGAACAAGCAGAGAGTTTGGCTGGTGATTACGGCTGTGGGGAAACTTTTTATGCCTCTAAATTAGACTTTGTCCACATCCCAAATGCTACTATATCCCCTATATAATGCTGCACTTTTGCCCATACACTTAGAAAAAAGGGTTCCAAAAGGGTTCTTCGGCTATCCCGATAAGAGAACCTTTTTGGTTCCATGTAAAACCCACTGTGGAAAGGGTTCTTCATGGAACCCCAAAAGGTTCTACCTGCAACCAAAAGAGTTCTTCAAAGGGTTATCCTATGGGGACAGCCAAAGAACCATTGTAGATTGCAGTTAGCACCTTTTTTTTAAGAGTGTAGGGCGCTGGGCAAAAATATGGAGTAGGGTTCAATTTGGAACCTTAGACTTCAGAGTCAGACAATGACCTCCCTCCTCCACTATTCCCACAGACAATAAGATTAATAATCAAGTAAAAAACTGTGCCTGGGTTGGAAATTATGTATATTTGCTCAGTAAACCGACCGACTGGGTGCTTCAGTAATTCATATGCAGCACACAGCTCCCTGCCTCTTCGGAATGTATTACTTTTCAATGAGCTGGATGTTTGTTTTGTGAAGAACATAAACCAGTGAATAAAATCAATTTGGTGCAACTGTCTGTGTGGCGTAGGTATTTCCCTGCAAAGCCCACTGTCCATCATGATTCATGAGAAGGGTGGCGTCTCTCGGAGGCTGAATGAGGGAAGGGGAAAGCAGATAGCGAGGAGAGGATAAATCACCATCATATTTCTTCTTTACTGTCATTTATGAAATGTGTGTTGGGGAAGTCGAGCCATGAATGAGATCTTATGAAGTCAAGGTTATACAAAGGTAGCGACGGTTAGCGCTGGTCGTATTTACAAAAAGAAAATACTGTGTGAACTTGAGTCTGGCTCTGGCAGTTAGGAATCTAGATTTATTATTCCAGAGAGCAGGATTTAAGTAGGAAATTGACAGAAAACGGCAGTTCATCTAACTTTGGTTCTGACCCAGGCCATTCTGTATTAGCTCAAGGCCAAATTCTTCAAAAGCCTGGCACCCTCAAAATGGGCGCATTCATCACACAGCCCTGTCGTTATCGTAGATGAGTTGGTACTGGACCAAAAATCTGTCATGGTGGTTCTCTTTATAGGTTGCCCAATTGTTCTCTCAGCCTCTTTTAGCTTCAGTCCTACTTTGCTGTAATAACTAGAATAGTCAACCTTGCTGCTACAGATTAGGCTGCAGTTGTTTAACATTCATACAGTCATCATTCACAACAACACCTGCTTTTATTGCTCAATATCCAATATTATTTTCAATTTCGCCTCATGTATGTCAGGTCAAATCACAGCAGTGACATTTGACAGGGAATGCATCCCAAATGGCACCCTATTCCCTATTTAGTGCATTATTTTTGACCAGGGACAGGGCCCATAGGGCTCTGGTCAAAAATAGTTAACTGAAGGGAATAGGGTGTCATTTGGGACGCTTACAAGGAAATAGCACAGGTGTGCTACCATTCAGCTGTTGGCTACCATGCACCCAACAGCTGTCCAGTACTAGCTTACAGTACGACAGTTGCGGCAGTTGATGTACTTTCTAAAAAGAACCGTTGTAACACTATAACAGACCCGTGGAGCAGTGCTCTAAATAATCTGTCAATCTGAATCAGTCTACATGTGTCAACAAAAACAGGGCTGTTGTTAGCTGTTGTTTTTGTTGTTGTTGCCCGCTGTTAGCAATGATTACAGCATTGACAATGCATGTCATCTGAGCCACCTACAACATCAAATCATCAAAGTAATGATAAGAATGGCAGGTTCCTGCTATCTGTTTTCAATCATTTTTATTCAGGCTTTAGATTATAATGGCTACAGTCAGGAGAAGTGTAGTGGAAAGAAATATAGGAGAACAATAGAAATGTTTCCTTATTGCAGTTCATGCACCTTAGTTGGAGGCTGAGGTAGTTGGAGGCTGAGGTAGTTGGAGAGTGAGGTAGTTGGAGAGTGAGGTAGTTGGAGCGTGAGGTAGTTGGAGCGTGAGGTAGTTGGAGCGTGAGGTATTTGGAACGTGAGGACGTTGGAGCATGAGGTAGTTGGAGAGTGAGGTAGTTTGAGGCTGCGGTAGTTGGAGCTTGAGGTTGTTGGAGCCTGAGGTAGTTGGAGCCTGAAGTTGATGGAGCCTGAGGTAGTTGGAGAGTGAGGTAGCTGGAGGTAGTTGGAGCCTGAGGTAGTTGGAGCCTGAGGTAGTTGGAGCCTGAGGTAGTTGGAGCCTGAGGTAGTTGGAGAGTGAGGTAGTTGGAGAGTGAGGTAGTTGGAGAGTGAGGTAGTTGGAGAGTGAGGTAGTTGGAGGGTGAGGTAGTTGGAGGGTGAGGTTGTTGGACAGTGAGGTAGTTGGAGAGTGAGGTAGTTGGAGAGTGAGGTAGTTGGAGAGTGAGGTAGTTGGAGAGTGAGGTAGTTGGAGAGTGAGGTAGTTGGAGAGTGAGGTAGTTGGAGAGTGAGGTAGTTAAAGAGTGAGGTAGTTGGAGCCTGAGGTAGTTGGAGAGTGAGGTAGTTGGATACTGAGGTAGTTGGAGCCTGAAGTTGATGGAGCCTGAGGTAGTTGGAAAGTGAGGTAGCTGGAGGTAGTTGTAGCCTGAGGTAGATGGAGCCTGAGGTTGTTGGAGAGTGAGGTTGTTGGAGAGTGAGGTTGTTGGAGAGTGAGGTTGTTGGAGAGTGAGGTTGTTGGAGAGTGAGGTAGTTGGAGAGTGAGGTAGTTGGAGTGTGAGGTAGTTGGAGTGTGAGGTAGTTGGAGCCTGAGGTAGTTGGAGCCTGAAGTTAATGGAGCCTGAGGTAGTTGGAGAGTGAGGTAGCTGGAGGTAGATGGAGCCTGAGGTTGTTGGATAGTGAGGTTGTTGGATAGTGAGGTTGTTGGATAGTGAGGTTGTTGGAGAGTGAGGTTGTTGGAGAGTGAGGTAGTTGGAAGGTGAGGTAGTTGGACAGTGAGGTAATTTGAGAGTAAGGTAGTTGGAGAGTGAGGTAGTTGGAGCCTGAGGTAGTTGGAGAGTGAGGTAGTTGGAGCCTGAGGTAGTTGGAGAGTGAGGTAGTTGGAGAGTGAGGTAGTTGGAGAGTGAGGTAGTTGGAGTGTGAGGTAGTTGGAGTGTGAGGTAGTTGGAGCCTGATCTAGTTGGAGCCTGAGCTAGTTGGAGCCTGAGCTAGTTGGAACATGAGCTAGTTGGAGAGTGAGGTAGTTGGAGAGTGAGGTAGTTGGAACGTGAGATAGTTTGAGCCTGAGGTAGTTGGACCTTAGGTAGTTGGACCTTAGGTAGTTGGAGCCTGAGGTAGTTGGAGCCTGAGGTAGTTGGAGCCTGAGGTAGTTGGAGCCTGAGGTAGTTGGAGCCTGAGGTAGTTGGAGCGTGAGGTAGTTGGAGCGTGAGGTATTTGGAACGTGAGGACGTTGGAGCCTGAGGTAGTTGGAGAGTGAGGTAGTTTGAGGCTGCGGTAGTTGGAGCTTGAGGTTGTTGGAGCCTGAGGTAGTTGGAGCCTGAAGTTGATGGAGCCTGAGGTAGTTGGAGAGTGAGGTAGCTGGAGGTAGTTGGAGCCTGAGGTAGTTGGAGCCTGAGGTAGTTGGAGCCTGAGGTAGTTGGAGCCTGAGGTAGTTGGAGCCTGAGGTTGTTGAAGGGTGAGGTAGTTGGACAGTGAGGTAGTTTGAGAGTAAGGTAGTTGAAGCCTGAGGTAGTTGGAGAGTGAGGTAGTTGGAGAGTGAGGTAGTTGGAGCCTGAGGTAGTTGGAGAGTGAGGTAGTTGGATCCTGAGGTAGTTGGAGCCTGAAGTTGATGGAGCCTGAGGTAGTTGGAGAGTGAGGTAGCTGGAGGTAGTTGGAGCCTGAGGTAGTTGGAGCCTGAGGTAGATGGAGCCTGAGGTAGATGGAGCCTGAGGTAGTTGGAGAGTGAGGTAGTTGGAGAGTGAGGTAGTTGGAGAGTGAGGTAGTTGGAGAGTGAGGTTGTTGGAGAGTGAGGTTGTTGGAGAGTGAGGTTGTTGGAGAGTGAGGTTGTTGGAGAGTGAGGTTGTTGGAGGGTAAGGTAGTTGGACAGTGAGGTAGTTTGAGAGTAAGGTAGTTGGAGAGTGAGATAGCTGGAGGTAGTTGGAGCCTGAGGTAGATGGAGCCTGAGGTTGTTGGATAGTGAGGTTGTTGGAGAGTGAGATTGTTGGAGAGTGAGGTAGTTGGAAGGTGAGGTAGTTGGAGGGTGAGGTAGTTGGCGAGTGAGGTAGTTGGAGAGTGAGGTAGTTGGAGAGTGAGGTAGTTGGAACGTGAGATAGTTGGAGCCTGAGGTAGTTGGAGCCTGAGGTAGTTGGAGCCTGAGGTAGTTGGAGCCTGAGGTAGTTGGAGCCTGAGGTAGTTGGAGCCTGAGGTAGTTTGAGGCTGCGGTAGTTTGAGGCTGCGGTAGTTTGAGATTGAGGTTGTTGGAGATTGAGGTTGTTGGAGAGTGAGGTAATTGGAGCCTGAGGTAGTTGGGGAGTGAGGTAGTTGGAGGCTGAGGTAGTTGGTAGTTGGAGAGTGAGGTAGTTGGAGAATGAGGTAGTTGGAGCCTGATGTAGTTGGAGAGTGAGGTTGTTGGAGAGTGAGGTAGTTGGAGCCTGAGGTAGTTGGTAGTTGGAGAGTGAGGTAGTTGGAGCCTGAGGTAGTTGATAGTTGGAGAGTGAGGTAGTTGAAGCCTGAGGTAGGTGGAGAGTGAGGTAGTTGGAGCCTGAGGTTGTTGGAGAGTGAGGTAGTTGTTGATGGGGTAATCGGTCAGAGGGGAGGAGATATTAGGAGAATCGGTCAGAGGGGAAGATATATTAGGAGAGTTGGTTACAGGGGAGGAGATATTAGGAGAATCTTGTCTTGTTGACACCCTCCAACTCCCAGCTCTTCTGGGACATTCTGAACTCTTCCATTTCACTCCCCAGTGGTTTCCCTTGGGTAGGCCAGGCAGAGAGGCTGACCCAGTGACAAATGTGGGTCAGAACTGAAGTAACTCTCTTCTTCCAGCTCTGTTCTCTTCTCCTCTCCCCTCTTCTACCCTCCCCTCCTCTCATCTGTTCAACTCTGAGCATTCTATACAGTATCTGAACACTCCAAGCCAAGCTGTGCCACCGCTGGGTGTAGGGCAGGCACCTCAATATTTTATAAGTTAACTCAGCCTCACCAAAATACTTACTTTGTAAACATGACAGGAGGGAGAGTTAGTCTGACCTTCTGAAGAGGTTTTCCATCGGCATCTTCATAAGCTCAAAGCTAAGCAGTGATCAAGGCTACAGATAGAAGCAGGGCGTTGGTTCAACAGAGACTCGGGTTACCTCTCTGTCCCTAGACTACAAAGTAACCAGATGTAAGGGGAAGAGGGCTACAGTACTATACCAAAAGTAGATTGGTAGAACATCACCCATTGATTGACAGTCACCCATAAGCTTATTGGCAGGGTCGAAGCTTGTGTGTGTGCATGTGTGTGTGTGTTCAATGTGCATGTGCGTGCATTCATACGTGTTTGTATTTGAGTGTAGTCTATAATTGAGTGTAGTCTATAATTGTATTACTACCTGCGTTCACTCCCAGAGCCCCCCAAACTTCCTCAACACATGCCCTCTCCGTTCCCCATTAGCTGTGTGCTAGTACACCAGTACAGAGTGGAATAGCCATATGTCTGTGGGAATAGCACAGCCAGGGGACCGGGTCTTCTAAAATAAATAATAATAATCACTTTTCTAACTACGGGCCTAATTACTCACTCCATTTTACTGCACGACCCAAGTGGCTCCTTCTTAGCAGTAGAATAATATGGCTGCGTCCCAAATGGCACCTTGTTACCAACTATAGTGCACACTTTTTGACCATGGCCCATAGGGCTTTAGATAAAAGTAGTGCACTATATACGAAAAGGGTGCCATTTGGGACCCCATTAGGATTTAATGGAGTACTGACTAACTCAGTGCTGACTAACTCAGAGAAGATAGTCGTTCGTTATGTGTGAAGGGGTCCTCTGTGCTCTAAGTGTAGCAGCAGCTTCTGTGTCTGTTCACGTCTCTGGTGATTATCAGTTAGTACACAGGCATATCTCAACACTGAAAAAACACACACACACACTGACACAACGTAGTTACAACACATAAAGTAAAATGGATGATTGTAAAGTGCATTAACAACACTTAGAAAAAACACTTTAAAAAGTGTAGCTTGAGTGAATTATGACACCTCTAGGAAGAAGGGAAAGAAACGTGACAAATGTTGTTGGAAAGTAATGGAATTTTCTCTTTTACTGTACTAAACGTTCGGTTCCACACCTGATGTGGAGTGCATTGACTGTTTCGTGTTATAAGGCTTGACTGTTGAAAGAGCCCTTCATTGGCACACCTGGGTTCAAATACTACTCAAAATCTTTCTAAAACATTGACCGTTTGGCTTCAGCCTGCCTGGAGTGTCAGGTGGGCGGGGTTTGGAGTGACACGTTTTAGGACTTTTCTATTGGTTCCTTGCACCAGGCAAGCTCAAACAAGCACAGCTAACGTACAGTATTTGAAATGATGTGAAATAGTATTTGAACCCAGGCCTGCTAATTGTGTTTTTCTCCAGCCCTGCAGACGGATTTTGGTGTCAGTCGCATGGGAGAAAACACAGAGGGAATGTAGGAGGACTTTTTAAAGCAGGAGTGCTTAGTGTGTCTTGATGGATATACTTACAGTATGCCTATCCCCTGGACCAGGGTTGGGTGGCGATAAATCAGTCACTTTTATGCCCATTGTGGAGAAAGTACACTATCCACCCACACACCATAGTCCTGTGGACGCTCCAGGCTTATGTAAAATGTAGGCCTTAGAGCTGTAGTTGGAGAAGTGAATGCTTAGAACACGTCCATTTTACAGGTTTATCTTTCAGTTTTCTTCATGTCGAAGCCCGTCACAGAGGAGGAGAGTAGAGGACAGGAGAGGACAGAATAGGAGAGGACAGGAGAGGACAGAATAGGTGAGGATAGGAGAGGACAAAATAGGAGAGGAGAGGACAGGAGAGGAGAGGACAGGAGAGAACAGAAGGACAGGAGAGGACAGAATAGGAGAGGACAGGAGAGGACAGAATAGGAGAGGACAGGAGAGGACAGAATAGGAGAGGACAGGAGAGGACAGAATAGGAGAGGACAGAATAGGAGAGGACAGGAGAGGACAGAAAAGGAGAGGACAGGAGAGGACAGAAAAGGTGAGGACAGGAGAGGACAGAATAGGTGAGGAGAGGACAGGAGAGGATAGGACAGAGGTGAGGACAGGTGAGGACAGAATAGGGATGGACAGGAGAGGACAGAATAGGGGAGGACAGGAGAGAACAGAATAGGAGAGGAGAGGAGAGGAGAGGACAGGAGAGGACAGAATTGGAGAGGAGAGGACAGGAGAGAACAGAATAGGGCAGAAGTGGACAGAATAGCAGAGGAGAGGACAGAATAGGTGAGGAGAGGACAGGAGAGGAACGAATATGTGAGATGGGGACAGAATAGGTAGGGAGAGGACAGAATAGGAGGGGAGAGGGGAGTAGAGAATAGGAGAGTAGAAGTGAGTATAGAATAGGATAGGAGAGGGGAGTAGAGAGGAGGAGAGGACCCAGCTGGCTGCAGAAATGGTTGAAAACATCTTAATACGGTCCCTAATGGCACCGTATTATGTTTATAGTGCACTACGTTTGACCCGGGCCTAGTGCACTATAGGGAACAGGGTGTCATTTGGGACAAATACTTAGTCTCGTTTCTGGGTTATAGAGCATCTTAGTTTATGTTTTTCAAGCAGCATTAGATTACCCATTAATTACTTGCTTGTGTTCACAACAGTCTTGGGAGCTATTAGCATAAGTGAAGTTGCCTGAAGGATTCTAGATGAAATCTGCATTAGCATGGTCGCACGGCAAAGTATTGGAGTCAGTGAATGTTCCTAGTGGTGCCTGTGCTCTAGTAATAAACATGCTTGAGCCCAGTCAGGGGAGTGACAGCCTTGCAGCTTTTCCGTCAGCTTGTCTCGGCTCTGTGTCTGTGCGTTATTGTAAAGAGAAGTTAAGACTGGCAGACTGACAGATTCAGGATAAAGAGTTTTTAACTGCTACATTGCCATAGCGTTCTCCCTTTGATCATTATCTTCACTGATTACATTGATCTTGGCTGCGGTCAACTCAGGGTGCTATGCTTTTAATGTAAAGCACAAATGAGAGGGTTTATTGTTGTCAGGTCATTTTAGAGACAGGGAGAGTTTGTCTGGCTAGCTGAGCTTTCGTTATCCAATTGATGCATTGTTTTTCTTACTGGTGTAATCCGCTATTGTCTTGCTGCATTGTTTAACTGGATCAGCAGTGCTGCTCATGGCAACGTCACCTTGCTGAGTGTACCGTTAAATGAAAGTCAACCTCAATGTGACCCACCAGATTTAGAAGCTTGAAAACCCCATTAGAAAAAAAGCTTGAAAACCCCATTTAGTTTTCTTTCAGTTTTAGTTTTATATAGTAACCTTGGGCTGTGAGCACATGTTCATTCAATGCCCGCCTGTGACTGCTGCATAATATAGCGCCTCTTCAACACAGCATGTTCCACTATAGATTGTAGAAGTGCGGCTTGATCGATCAATCAATCAAATGTATTTTTAAAGCCCTTTTTACAAGTACTAGTCAAAAGTTTGTACACACCTACTCATTCCAAGGTTTTTCTTTATTTTACTATTTTCTACATTGTAGAATAATAGTGAAGACATCAAAACTATGAAAGAACACATATGGAATCATGTAGTAACCAAAAAAGTGTTAAACAAATCAAATATAGTTGAAGTCGGAAGTTTACATACACTTAGGTTGGAGTCATTAAAACTAGTTTTTCAACCACTCCACAAATTTCTTGTTAACAAACTATAGTTTTGGCAAGTCGGTTTGGACATCTACTTTGTGCATGACACAAGTAATTTTTCAATTGTTTACAGACATACTATTTCACTTATAATTCACTGTATCACAATTCCGGTGGGTCAGAAGTTTGACCGTGCCTTTAAACAGGTTGGAAAATTCCAGAAAATGATGTCATGGCTTTAGAAGCTTCTGATAGGCCAATTGACATAATTTGAGTCAATTGGATGTGTACCTGTGGATGTATTTCAAGGCCTACCTTCAAACTCAGTGCCTCTTTCCTTGACATCATGGGAAAATCAAAAGAAATCAGCCAAGACTTCAGAAAAATATTTGTAGACCTCAACAAGTCTGGTTCATCCTTGGGAGCAATTTCCAAACACCTGAAGGTACCACGTTTATCTGTACAAACAATAGTATGCAAATATAAACACCATGGGACAACGCAGCCGTCATACCGCTCAGGAAGGAGACGCGTTCTGTCTCTTAGAGATGAACATACTGTACTTAGGTGCGAAAGTGCAAATCAATCCCAGAACAACAGCAAAGGACCTTGTGAAGATGCTGGAGGAAACAGGTACAAAAGTATCTATATCCACAGTAAAAACGAGTCCTATATCGACATCACCTGAAAGGCAGCTCAGCAAGGAAGAAGCCACTGCTCCAAAACCGCCATAAAAAAAGCCAGACTACGGTTTGCAACTGCACATGGGTACAAAGATCATACTTTTTGGAGAAATGTTCTCTGGTCTGATGAAACAAAAATGGAACTGTTTGGCCATAATTACCAGCGTTATGTTTGGAGGAAAAAGGGGGAGGCTTGCAAGCAGAAGAACACCATCCCAACCGTGAAGCAAGGGGGTGGCAGCATCATGTTGTGGGGGTGCTCTGCTGTAGGAGGGACTGGTGCATTTCACAAAATAGATGGCATCATGAGGATGGAAAATTATGTGGACATATTGAAGCGACATCTCAAGACATCAGTCAGGAAGTTAAAGCTTCGGTCTTCCAAATGGACAATGACCCCAAGCATACTTCCAAAGTTGTGGCAAAATGGCTTAAGGACAACAAAGTCAAAAATAAAGTAGTTACAGAGCAGCAGTAAAATAACAGTAGCGAGGCCATATACAGGGGGTACAGAGTCAATGTGCGGGGCCACAGGTTAGTCAAGGTAATTGAGGTAATATGCACATGTAAGTAGAGTTAAAGTGACTACGCATAGATAATAACCAGAGTGAAGCAGCAACGTAAAAGAGGGGGGGACAACGACAATGCAAATAGTCTGGATAGCCATTTGATTAGCTGTTCAGGAGTCTTATGGCTTGGGGGTGGAAGCTGTTAAGAAGCCTTTTGGACCTAGACTTGGAGCTCCAGTATAGTATTGCTTGCCATGTGTTAGCAGAGAGAACAGTCTTTTTAGGGCCTTCCTCTGACACCGCCTGGTATAGAGGACCTGGATGACAGGAAGCTTGACCCCAGTGATGTATTGGACCATACGCATTACCCTCTGTAGTGCCTTGCAGTCAGAGGCCGAGCAGTTGCATTACCAGGCGGTGATGCAACTAGTCAGGATGCTCTCGATGGTGCAGCTCTTTTTGAGGATCTGAGGACCCATGCCAAATCTTTTCAGTCTCCTGAAGGGGGATAGGCTTTGTTGTGCCCTCTTCATGACTGACTTTGTGTGTTTGGACCATGATAGTTTGTTGGTGATGTGGACACCAAGGAACTTGTAGCTCTCAACCTTCTCCACTACAGCCCCGTCGTTGAGAATGGGGGTGTGCTCGGTCCTCCTTTTCCTGAAGTCCACAATTATCTCCTTTGTCTTGATCACGTTGAGGGAGACGGCACCACTCGGCCAGGTCTCTGACCTCCTCCCTATAGGCTGTCTCATTGTTGTCGGTGATCAGGCCTTACACTGTTGTGTCGTCGGCAAACTTAATGATGGTGTTGGAGTCGTGCCTGGCCATGCAGTCATGAGTGAACAGGGAGTACAGGAGGGGACAGAGCACGCACCCCTGAGGGGCCCCCATGTTGAGGATCAGCGTGGCAGATGTGTTGTTACCTAACCTTACCACCTGGGGGTGCCCCGTCAGGAAGTCCAGAATCCAGTTGCAGAGGGAGGTGTTTAGTTCCAGGGTCCTTAGCTTAGTGATGAGCTTTAAGGGCACTATGGTGTTGAACGCTGATCTGTAGTCAATGAATAGCATTCTCACATAGGTGTTCCATTTGTCTAGGTGGAAAAGGGTAGTGTGGAGTGCAATAGAGATTTCATCATCTGTGGATCTGTTGGGGCGGTATGCAAATAGGAGTGGGTCTAGGGTTTCTGGGATAATGGTGTTGATGTGAGCCATGAACATGGCTACAGACGTGAGTGCTACGGGTCGGTAGTCATTTAGGCAGGTTTCCTTAGTGTTCTTGGGCACATGGACTATGGTGGTCTGCTTGAAACATGTTGGTATTACCAAATCAGTCAGGGACAGGTTGAAAATGTCAGTGAAGACATTTGCCAATTGGTCAGCGCATGCTCAGAGTACACATCCTGGTAATCCGTCTGGCCCCGCGGCCTTGTGAATGTTGACCTGTTTAAAGGTCTTACTCACAACGGCTACGGAGAGCGTGATCACACAGTTGTCTTGAACAGCTGATGCTCTCATGCATGCTTCAGTGTTGCTTGCCTCGAAGCGAGCATAGAAGTAATATAGCTTGTCTGGTAGGCTCGTGTCACTGGGCAGCTCGCGGCTGTGCTTCCCTTTGTAGTCTGTAATGGTTTGCAAGCCCTGCCACATCAGACGAGTGTCGGAGCCGGTGTAGTCCTATTCAATCTTTGTCCTGTACCATCACACGCCCTGATGAAACTGTCTCTCATGAGTACTGCCACAGGAAAGGAATACCCAGAGTTACCTCTGCTGTTCATTAGAGTTACCAACCTCAGAAATTGCATTCCAAATAAATGCTTCACAGAGTTCAAGTAACAGACGCAACTCAACATCAACTGTTCAGAGGAGACTGCGTGAATCAGGCCTTCATGGTCGAATTGTTACTAAAGGACACCAATAAGAAGAAGAGACTTGCTTTTTGGTTCCAACCGCCGTTTCTTTGTGAGACGCAGAGTAGGTGAATGGACGTGCATGTGTGGTGTGGGGGTGCTTTGCTGGTGACACTGTCTGTAATTTATTTAGAATTCAAGGCACACTTAACCCGCATGGCTACCACAGCATTCTGCAGTGATACGCAATCCCATCTGGTTTGCCCTTCGTGGGACTATCATTTGTTTTTCAGCAGGACAATGACCCAACACACCTCCAGACTGTGTAAGGGCTATTTGACCAAGAAGGAGAGTGATGGAGTGCTGCATCGGATGACCTGGCCTCCACAATCACCCGACCTCAACCCAATTGAGATGGCTTGGGATGAGTTGGACCGCAGAGTGAAGGAAAAGCAGCCAGCAAGTGTTCAGCACATATGGGAACTCCTTCAAGTCTGTTGGAAAAGCATTCCAAGTGAAGCTGGTTGAGAGAATGCCAAGAGTGTGCAAAGCTGTCATCAAGGCAAAGGGTGGCTATTTTGAAGAATCTAAAATCTAAAATATATTTTGATTTGTTTAACACTTTTTTGGCTACTAGATGATTCCATATGTGTTATTTCATCGTTTTGATGTCTTCACTATTATTCTACAATTTCAAAAATAGTAAAAATAAAGAAGAACTTTTGACTGGTACTGTACATCAGCAGTTTTCACACAGTTCTATACAGATATCCAGTCTAAAACCCCAAAGAGCAAGCAATGCAGATAGAAGCACAGTGATTAACAGGAAAAGGCCAGATCGTTCTTCACGACGTTCAAACATTCATAGATGACCAGCAGGGTCAAATAATTAACCACAGTGGTTATAGAGGGTTCAACAGTTCAACACCTCAGGAGTAAATGTCAGTTGGCCTTTCATAGTCGAGCATTCAGAGGTTGAGACAGCAGGAGAGAGAGAAAGAGAGAGAGAGAGAGAAAGAGAGAGAGAGGTCAGGGTTTCGTATCCGCAGGCAGAGAGAGAGTGGAACAGGTCAGGGTTCCGTAGCCGCAGACAGAAACAGCATGATGCCCTATGAGGGCTGCACCTATCATACCATCACAATAACTCAATGATTGGATAGTGTTGCTCTGGCGAGCCAGGACTTTCTTTTGGGTAATAGCAGTCAATCACAGATCAGATCACGCTACAAGGCAGTTTGCAGGCCCTGTAGTATATTACATTATGTAATACTCACTCACATCCTGGTCTCACAAGCTGCGAAGGAAGATACAAGTCATTCAGTTCTTTCTTCTTCGGAAGATGGACACACAATTTGTCTTCAATAGCCCTAGACTGGACCAAAGTTATTGATCCATATTCTTGATTCACTTAGGTCAGACCTAGACTGGACCAAAGTTATTTATCCATATTCTGATTCACTTAGGTCATTCTCAAAGTTCCTCCATCGAGTTTGGTTCCATATTCAGGCGTATTTCGTTAGGAATTAACTTCCGCCCTTTTGTATTATTGTAGATCCACCAGTAGATGGGCACATTATCTTTCGGGGCCAATATGAAACACGAAAAACAAGCTCTAGTACATTTAGTTTATTATTGGGGACACGTCTTTCCCTGTGGAGGTTGGTGCTGCACGTGTTTAACTCTACAGAAGCTTCTAGCTGCTCTACTTCCTGTGGCAGTTGGTGTAAATGTTATAGGATGCGTCCCAAATGGCACCCTATTCCCTATATAGTGCTCTACTTTTGACCAGAGCCTATGGGGCACTATATAGGTAATAGGGTGCCATTTGGGAAGCACCCATAGTCAACTACATTGTGCTAGCTGGCCACAAGCCCAATCTGTCTCTCCCTCTCTCTCAATCTGGCCAATTAATTCCCTGCCAGAGGAACAAGCTAATTAAAACAGGGACTGAAGCACTGCTACAATGTCACTACATGGAGTTAGCACATTAGGTTGGGTGTGCTGCTACAGTTCTGCTCTTCAATCTGTCTGGAGAGCTGAAAGACTATAGGCCCCATGGGTCAATATACTATGGAACCAAGTTGTGCAGAATGGAACACAAGAACAGAACACTGGTGTTTAGTTTGGATTGAGGATGACTGTTAGTGTTCCATGCCATAGTTCCAGTTCACAAACAAGCATGTTATTGGCCCTCATTAGACTATCATTTCTGCTGAATGCAGCATGGTCTGAATGTCTTAATCCAAAAGACTTACAGTGAATCTTATTGAACTCAGTCTTGGAGTTCAGTCCAGCACCTTATCCATACTCTATTTCCAGTTGTTGTTTGTGAAGGTGATGCATCATCTTCATCCGTATTCATTCCCCACTATCATCTGGACTTATTTCAGCAAAATGTGAAATGGGACACAGTAGAGGGGAGGGGAAGGGAAGGGAGGGGAGGGAGGCGGAGAGGAGAGGGTGGCCTGTCTCACTCTATTGCCTGGAGCTCCTGCCAAGGATCTGTCTTTTATCAATACTGATTAAACACTTCTGATGGGTTCTGAGGCCACTGACATTCCTTGAGAAGAGTACTTTGGAATGAGTTAATGATTTCATCCCAACTCTATTCCCTATTTAGTGCACAATTTTTTTTCCAAAGCCATATGGGCCATTCGGGACACACAATATATCATCATTTTCTAAGATAGTACTATTGGTATTGCCCTCAATGTCCTGCTTCTGGTCTCAGATTCAGGAGTGGCTGAAAAAGCATACCATTAATCTAAAATTGACTCTAGAAATAGCATTGCTGGGAGATCTGGAGAGACCTGGTCAGTCAATCGCTAATATATTATTACTCTTAGCAAAAGTATTTATCCTGAACTCTCAATCGGTGTATTCTGTTTGATAAGATAGATTTAAATTGTATGTTAAACATCACAGCATAGTTAAAAGATATATGGCGCATAGAACTCCGAAGAGGGTGGCCAGCAGAGATAGGTGAGGGTTGGAATGTGTAACTGGAGATGAGTGGGAGTGAAGTTATCCTGATGCCTCACTTTACCCTGCCTTCATGTACATATCTACCTCAAATACCTCATACCTCTGCACATTGATCTGGTACTCCCTGTATATAGATCTATTCTTGTGTATTTACTTTGATTCCACTTGTGTTACTATTTTATTTGTATTTTTAAACACTGCATTGTAAGCAAGGATTTCACAATGAAGTCTACACCGGTTGTATTTTGCCATTTGACAATTTTGTATTTATTTGATTTGTCAATGTGGCCTTGAACGGGGCGCTTGACCCTGGTTCCTCCTGTGGGTCGCTCTGGATGGGAACATCTGCTAAATGAATAAAATGCCATGTAAATGTTGAGCGGCTTCACTGCAGCTGGATTGTATGTTTTATAATTCAATAAAAAATATTTTAAAAAGTACTATTATGTAGCAACATGTTAAGTAGAGAATCTAGCTATTAGTACATATATTATGTCTCTAAAAAACAAATGAAGCATTACCTTGGGATGTAAGTGTTGTTTTTTGTTTTTTTTACATGGGATTTCTATGTTTTAGAGCGCAGGTGTCAAACTCATTCCACGAAGGGCCGAGTGTCTGCGGGTTTTCGCTCACCCATGTACTTGACTGATGAATTAAGATCACTAATTAGTACGGAACTCCCCACACCTGGTTGTCTAGGGCTTAATTGAAAGGAAAAACCAAAAACCTGCAGACACTACGCCCTTCTTGGAATAAGTTTGACACCCCTGGTTTAGAGATAGAGAAATGAGCTATGGTACCTGTAAGCCTGTTCTGCAAAGGTGGCTCTAACACAAGGAAAGGTGAGTTTATTGTCGAGGTTCAGTGGATGGGAGCCGTCCAGGTATTCAGCATTAACCTCCAGTTTCCTCCACCGCACCATGATGTCTGTGCATGACTGAACACAGAGTCAGTCAGAGATGTGGCTAAAGGTAGTGAAAGGCCTAAGTCTGAGCACCATTTTTTTATTGTTTTTAAACTCTTCTTTCTGTCAAGTAGTTTCCAACGAGTCTCATCTCATTAGTGATGATCAACTCAGCTTTTACTCCTCTGCTCTCTTTTTGGAGTGCACTTCTCACCCTCAAACACTATAATTGAAATGCTTTTCACACTGAATACTCAGCAAACAACCTCATGTACACTCATTTAGAGACAGAGATTGTAGGTTGGTCACGATGAGAGTGTGTTGCGAACTACTAATGAGAGGTTTGCAAGCTGTATAATTAACATAATACAAAAGTCCACATTAAAATTAGTCAGTTTAGATATCTGATTTTGCATGGGCCTCAGGGGTGCGTGCTGGAGGTATGGAGGTCGTTTTGTGCCAACAAAAAAAGGGGGTAAATATATATCTCCTAGATATAGGACAGACACTTCAAAACCTAATTCATTGTGATTTCTCCTAGATATGGGACAGACGCTTCAAAACCGTATTCCTTGTGATTTTTCGTAGATATAGGACAGACTCTTCAAAACCTTATTCCTTGTTAGTTCTCCTAGATATAGGACAGACACTTCAAAAACGAATTCATTGTGATTTCTCCTAGATATAGGACAGACACTTCAAAACCTTATTCCTTGTGATTTCTCCTAGATATAGGACAGACGCTTCAAAACCGTATTCCTTATGATTTCTCCTAGATATAGGACAGACGCTTCAAAACCTTATTCCTTGTGATTTCCATTAGATATAGGACAGACGCCTCAAAACCGTATTCCTTGTGATTTCTCCTAAATATAGGACAGACGCTTCAAAACCGTATTCCTTGTGATTTCTCCTAGATATAGGACAGACACTTTTAAACCTTATTCCTTATGAGCTCTTCTAGAGAAAATAATTGACTGACCAGGTCTCTCCAGATCTCCCAAAGTAGCATTAAAGCCTTGTTGATAAACTGCTCAATTGCCCCTAGCACGGTTCTGTAATATTTGTTTTTTATTGTTCTGTTTTAAATGTCATAAGAGATAAGCCAACTTTGTCTGTGTGTCTGTGCATTTGTTTGCTTGTGCATGTAATCACGTACCCCTAGCATGTGTGTGAGCGTTTGGTCATATGCGTACGTGCATGCCTATGTGTGTGTGTGTGTGTGTTTTTATTGCAATCTAAACCTCCAGTCATTTTCATAGAAGTGTATGGAGCATGAACAGGTCTCTGACAGTCTCTGGATCCTAACAACATCAGTCACCAGCTTGTTTTATTACTGAGATGGTTCTAACAGACAGAACTGCAGTACAGTAACCAATCTGACATCATCAGAGCAAAAACGCTTGATCACATTGGGGCCATGTTAGAGGTGGTCAATGATTCTCTTCTCATCTAGTGTAAGTACTGCAAAGTGCAGCTCCTGTTTGAATAGGATGGCGTGGTCCTTACTGGTAATTCTTGACACAAGGGCTTATTCAATGTGACAAGAACACCCTGCTTTTGCAGTGTTTGACTCTTTTGAGTTGATCTCATATGGTTTAATTTTTTCATCATTTGGTTTATCAGTACTTTGGTTTTACAGCATATTACAGTTGAGTTCAAGTCACTCTGTAACATGTTTTGTGATATTGTTTTGGTCTTGGTGTTTTCATCTCTTCCAATAAAGCCATAGCACACATTAGTGGTGTTGGAACATAACAGTGATCTGCATTATGTAGTTATTTTACATTAGAATGGTGATGACATCCTGGGATGTCACCACAATGGTGTCGATGGTGTTTCTATCGCTGCTGACAATAAAGTGTCAACTCACTTTAAGCATGATTCCTCCTGGATAATGTTCTTTGGAGGTACTATGCTGAGTTACTACTAGTCCAGAGCTCAAAGACTAATCCTTTGCTTTGTGTTTCATGTTTGCTTGATAGACAGCTGTGATGGCCCACTGGTGTCCAACCTGCCCCAGTTCTCCTTCAGAAGCTCCTCACAGTTATCCAACAGCCACGGGCCAGGCTTTGCTAAAGTCAACAGGAGAGATGGTGAGTACTGGACTTTTGATACATATACTCTTGGGTTCTTCAGTTGTCCCCATAGGATAACCCTTTTTGGTTTCAGGGAGAACCCTTTTGGGTTCCAAGTAAACATTGTAGGTTCTAGATAGAAAAAATGTGCTAAGAGTGTACCATTCTACAGCAGTAGTTCTGAGGAAACGGGTTGTGTAGTCCCATTGGCTTTTTGCAATGCTTCACACACATTGACCTCATCCATTCCCCATTTTGGAGTAAAGGATGTGAAAAATAATAAGGCGTTGTTTGGCTTGAGAAAAGAGACTGATATGGACACTGTATTGATTGTAGTATCCCCACTGTTATTGAGAGGCTGTGTTCCAGCCGTACACTGTGGTGTTGAGGCTCAGCTGATCATTGCGGAGAGGGAGAAAAGGGTTGGGTTCCCCAGAGGACTGTGCATAAAGAACATCAAAGGCAGGTTTCAGCAGCAGTAGCGCGGGATCCAGATTATTTACTTTGAGAGAGAGAGAGAGATGCTGTTGTTACCACATCCCTTCAGATTAGCGTACCCAGCTGGTCACCTACTGTAGGTAGATATTGGAGTACTACATCACAAGCTCCAATGCAAGGTCGCCCACCATTACCATCTGAATGGCGATTCATCCAAACAAATAAAATCAAGAGGGGATTCGATGGCATGCTTGATGCTGATATAGGGTTTGCTTGCCTTGCTTACAGGGGGAAATGCTATCATGGTGGTTCTTTGTTTGAATGTTTTAAAACGGGGAGGGTTTATCTATTTTGTTTCTAGTTTGAAAGCAGAAAATCATTTGGGAAAAGCAGGGATTTGTAGCAGCCACATAAGAGGGTCTGTGTGAATGATTTTCTTGGACTGTGAGACCAAAGCAAACTAAGCTTGTTGGATGCTGCTTCCGTGCTGTCTTTGATGGCTGTAGCAGTAAGCACACAGGGTTGGTTTTTCACTATTCCCATCTGAGTTGATCTGGGTGGATCGATGGGTGTCTTAAACGGTCTATGGTATCATCAGTTTGGTATATTTCCCTGTGTTTGATCATGATGAAGCAGTGTCAGTCAGGTTCCTTGTTTTAGATATCAGTTAATGTCTACATCAGAGGTAGAAGACTGTTTAAAACCCTTTACACATGTGGGAATTGGCCGATATGGATAGGGCTAAATTAAAATGTTTTTCTTACTGAAGGAATACGAAAAGCATATGCAAAACCATGGGAGCAATTAAAAGGGAACAGTTTGGAGATTATGGGGAAATTACTAGACCAAATATGAGGACACAACAGTTCACCTGACACAAGACTGAATCCAAACATTACACTGTTGATTTTATGTGTTTTACATTTACTGTACTTTTTGCCGCATTTGTTGTAAACAAAATCTGAAAATACTCTGGATACATTCAGTAACATGACAAGAATATTCCTAGAAAATGTGGCATATGTGCAACATATGACAAAAAAATACAAGGGTTTGAGTCAGAGGACTAACGGGTGTCTCCAAATGGCCACACACAAGTGTGCACAGTTCCTAAGTAATGTCAATGCACTTTTATGACTCAAAGAAGACTCTTCAACTACTGTATAAGGTGCTTTTTTTGTTAGCTCTTCTAGCTGTGCCGTTGAGAAACTAGAGCAAACACAATTGTAGTTGTTTTGGTTGGAACACAACCCTGCATCACACAATTACTGTTGTTGTTTATGCAATCCAAAAACGGTCCCATATAAAACACAATCTGGGTGAGGTGGGCATAATTTGAAAGCTTGTTCTGTTGCCAACATGACTAGTTAATATATAAAATATGATATTACAGTGTTAGGCTTTCACAAGGCAATTCAGAGAAACAGATCGTAATTTTGGTTCGCATATAATTAAGCTGTGAGTGCATTCAGGTGTGTGTGCCTCAGCAACATTCTCTCTTAATTTACAGCTTTTCCCTCACTCAAACATCAAATTTCCAAAAATTACCCAATTAGCAGGAGGGATCGGGGCAACGTCTTGTCATGCAAGGTTCTCAAGTTCAGAACGGCTGTCAGTCAAAACCCATACAGAGCTATGAAGTACAGAGCCAGACCTCTGAGGTCATGTATAGCATGTTACTGTACAGCCACTGAATTCCAATTTAGCCATTTATCACTAACCAAATCAGCCATTTTCAACCTGTATACGGGTACAGAGTATAGGATTAAATGACATTACAATCAGAAATCATCATAATTGAAACCAGATTTCTGGCTGTAATGATGTCATTGCAACCAGCTTTGCTCTGTGGGTGAACATTTCTAGTGATGGAGTACAGAATTGTAATAGGTTGTTTACAGGACATTGCAAAGATGCCTCTCAATAACCTCTCTTCTATTTGACCTTTGGCTGTTTTCAAGCTCACTCTCTGTCCTTTCTGTGAATGGAGGAGGATCTAACAACATGGCATCCCAGAGGGTTGAAACGGTGATGCTGCATAATTTATCATTCGAAGGCCATTTTCAGCGGACGAGAATACAGTGACTCTCAAATTGCTTTTTTTACATGGCAGGGCACGAGACGACATAATCCCAGCTGTTCTAAGAAGAAATCAATGAATAAATCAATGAATCCATCTAATTTACATATCTGCCTGCACATGTTAACACTTAGCATCCTCTAGCTAGTGTTTCTCAGAGGATATTCACTTTACTGATTCAATTTACTGACAAAAAGAAACAGTGGTAACTATCAAAAGCTTTAAAACAGATGTAGGATCTTAACTTGATCACTCTTTTAAGCTTCTAAAGATAGTAATTTCCACTTAGAAATTTCAGACATGATTTGCCCTATCGAAAAATGTATCAACCACTACAAAAATGTTAATTAATTATAATCCACACAATAATTCACATTTGCTTTTGCTGCATGATTATTTTCCTGCTGTAGAAAACGGGTTCAAATTAAGATCTGTTCAGTCCTGCTGGTAGTGTATCTTTTCACCAGGCTTGTTCATTGAGAATTATATTTTGTGATCTGACAACTAAGTTGATTGAAATAGTGAATTAAATATTCCCGTTCACCGATTGTAATCAGAAAGCAGCAACATGAGAACAGGTGATACAGGTGGTGAAATGAGTGTATGCAATGTATAGTCAGTAAGGTCATTGTATAAGAACATATCAAAATGGCACATTGTCTGATCCATGCAAATTATATTGTTTGTCCTCAGACTGTCCGCAGAGTTGGATGGTCATCCACAGAGATCCTATTATGTAATTCTATGGGTTCACCCATAGATACTATAAAATGACTTAATTAATTATTCTAATTCCTAATTCTATAGGTTCACCCCTCTAGTCAGTCCGGAATTAGAATGCTTTTCAGTCCCCGCCATTCTACACATTCTATCTACACATGCTGTGATCAGATATGTGACCATGTCCATGTAATCCAATGTGGAGAAACATGAAAGACCCATTGAGATCCAGTCAAGATCTGGTTAAACCACCTGCCTAGGGGTACAAGAATGCATTATGGAAGACCAGGTTTTGAACCATTATGGTAGGCCAGATTCTGAAGCATTATGGTATCCCGGGTTCTGAAGCATTATGGTAGGCTGGGTTCTGAAGCATTATGGTAGGCCGGGTTCTGAAGCATTATGGTAGGCCAGGTTCTGAAGCATTATGGTAGCCCGGGTTCTGAAGCATTATGGTAGGCCGGGTTGTGAAGCATTATGGTAGCCTGGGTTGTGAAGCATTATGGTAGGCCGGGTTGTGAAGCATTATGGTAAGTCGGGTTGTGAAGCATTATGGTAGGTCGGGTTGTGAAGCATTATGGTAGGCCGGGTTGTGAAGCATTATGGTAGGCCGGGTTGTGAAGCATTATGGTAGGCCGGGTTGTGAAGCATTATGGTAGGCCGGGTTCTGAAGCATTATGGTAGGCCGGGTTGTGAACACACTCTGACTTATATTTTCTCTCTTTCACGCTCCCTCGTTCTATCCTTCAATGAAACAAAATTAGTTTAATAAATTCAACCCAGTTTCTCTCTCTCTCTCACTACTTCTTTCACTATTCCCTTCTATTTAATAACCTATTACACCCTCTCTTCTTTCTAATTGTCTTTCTCTTTTTCACTTTCTTATTCCCACTCTCTGTCACCATCGCTGTCTCTGACACTGAGGTAGCCCTTTGAATACACAAAACTGTGTGTGTGATTCTAATTATGAGTTACTCTGTCTCATTTTTGATTGTGGAGAAGCAATTCGGACAACTTCCGTTCATCCCTTTTGTAAATGTTAATAGCAGTATTTAACATTTAAATGGTTTATTTTTTCATTTTTGTGATACTGACAGTTGTACAATTATATTGAAATATGCTTTGAAATTACATTTTGGCTGGATAATTCCTTTTCTTAAAGTGAAATTCAACTAAGTGGAGACCATTCATTGAAATGAACTCTATACAGAACTATTGGCTAATCACATATTGATCTACTTGTTCAATCAGCGCTCCACTGTCCTCCGGTTTCATGGTCTGATTGGTCTCTCCATGTCTTTGGAGAGAAACTGGTGGCCATTTTGGTCTAGTGAACATGTACCTGAACTGGCAGCTCAGCCAGATGCCAGGTTGGAAAGTCCTATCAGAAAGGCCTCCCTAATTCCGGTGTTTTCCCTCTGATGATCTGCCATGTTATTCATATAGCCATTATTGGACGGTTGGTGTCACTCAAGGCCCCACAATCTAAACAGGTCTCTATTCCTCATTCATTCACTAGCAAGTGGAAAAACAGTACCTTATTGATGAGTGATTAGTGCATTCATTAGACACGCATCTGCTCTTTTCTGGAAATCTGGTATGACTCGCCAAAGTCGTGTCGGCCACAATTTCCCCATCTCCCCTCTAAAATAGACAGGGCAACACGTGGCAGTCCAGGCAATAATGATTTACAGTTGCATCCAGAAGTATTGGCACCCTTGTTAAATACTGTTGAAGTAAAATGGCTACAGGTTAATCTGCCTCACCTAAACCCCATTCTTGTGGGAAGCTGCTATAGACCACCAAGTGCTAACAGTCAGTATCTGGATAATACGTGTGAAATGCTTGATAATGTATGTGATATCAACAATGCAGTATATTTTCTGGGTGAATTCAATGTTGACTGGCTTTCATCAAGCTGCCCACTCAAGAAAAAGCTTAAAACTGTAACCAGTGCCTGCAACTTGGTTCAGGTTATCAGTCTACCTACCAGGGTAGTTACAAACAGCACAGGAATGAAATCATCGACATGTATTGATCACATCTTTACTAATGCTGCAGAACTGCTTTAAAGTAGTATCCAAATCCATCGGATGTAGTGATCACAATATAGTAGCCATGTCTAGGAAAACCAAAGGTCCAAAGGCTGGGCCTAATATAGTGTATAAGAGGTCATACAATACGTTTTGTAGTGATCCTTATGTAGATGGTGTAAAGAATATTTGCTGGTCTGTGGTGTGCAATGAGGAGAAACCAGACACTGCTCTTGACACATTTCTGAAATTGCTTATTCCAGTTACTAATGAGCACACACCCATTAAGAAAATTACTGTTAACTACTTAGGGTTAAAACTGTTACGTCCCCTTGGATTGATGAGGAATTGAAAAATGTTATGCTTGAGAGGTATGAGTCAAAATGTATGGCAAATAAGTCTGGCAGCACAACCGATTGGCAAACATACAGCAAATTGAGACATGACTGAACTGAATAAAAATAAAAAACTTCACTATGAAAGAAAGATGAATGATGGTAAAAAAAAACTTTGGAGCACATTAAAAGAACATTTGGGCAAAAAGGCAAACTCCGCTCCATCATTAATCAATCAATCAATCAAATGTATTTATAAAGCCCTTCTTACATCAGCTGATGTCACAAAGTGCTGTACAGAAACCCAGCCTAAAACCCCAAACAGCAATCAATGCAGGTGTAGAATCTGATGGCTCATTCATCACAAACCCACTGATATTGCCAACTTCTTTAATGATTTGCCAGCAACAAATGCTGACACTACACATCCAATTATATCTGACCAAATTATGAAAGACAAGAATTGTAATTTTGAAATCCGTAAAGTGAGTGTGGAAGAAGTGAAAAAATTATTGTTGTCGTTCAACAATGGCAAGCCACCCGGATCTGTCAACTTGGATGGATGTCAATTAGCCTATCAGTTGTATTGCCACTCTTATTTACCATATTTTAAATTTAAGCCTACTAGAAAGTGTGTGCCCTCAGGCCTGGAGCGAAGCAAAACTCATTCCGCTTTGAATAAAGCCAGTGTGTCTGTACGCAGATGACTTAAAAAAAAAATCCAAAAGTTAAATTATAAAAAATGCACCAATATACAAGTGTTTCATACTCATAAAAAACTCTGCTTCTTGGCAATATCACAGCGTTGTCGGATTTCAAAAAGGCTTTACGGCGAAAGCACTACATTTGATTGTTTGAGGGTAGCACCTTCAATATTTTTCATAACCATGAAATCTTTAGCCAGCTCGGTCGATAGAAAATGCATTTCACAGGGAAAACCTGTGCCTTACATTTTGTAGAACTTCTGCAGAGGGCTTCCTAAGTGTCCAACGAAGACAATTAAAAAGTAATTTATTATATCCTTAAATCTCTAAATTAAATTTGGTTGGCACCTTGTGTTCAGAAAATCCAACGTGAAGTGAACGCGTTCATTTAAACCTATAAACTTTCCCTCAACAAAACAAAAAACAATTAAAATGCAACCGTAGCTTATCTTTGATAAATAAAAGTGATAATCTTTCACTTGGAAGGTCACCTAAACGTTATATAAGTCAAATAAAGTGGACCGCTCAGCCAAACGTGCGCCCAAAAACGTGCAACTGAAAAATAGCTCCCCTGACTAAAACCACTACCGATTTGAACACAATGGTTCCGATTTCCATTAAACTTTACCTATACACTGCTGACATCCAGTGGAAGCAATAGGTACTACATTCAGTGTCCTGGTATAAATACTTTTCAATAGGCAGTCTCTCTAAGTGAGCCATAAGCCACCAGAATGACATTTCCGGATGGAATCTTCTCTGGTTTTTGCCTGACAAATGAGTTCTGTTACACTCACAGACAAAATGTTAACACTTTTGGAAACCTCAGAGTGTTTCCTATCCAATAGTACTAATTATGTGCAAATCCTGAGTGGAAAGCATTTTACTTTAGGCACGCCAGACTCTCCAAAACCGACCCCTCAGCTGCTAATCCCCAACAAGTTAAATCACATCAAATCACATTTTATTGGTCACATACACATGGTTAGCAGATGTTATTGTGAGTGTATTGAAATGCTTGTGTTTCTAGGTCCAACAGTGCAGTGATATCTAAAAAGTAATCTAACAATTCCACAACAACAACCTAATACACACAAAATCTAACTAAAGGAATGGAATTAGAGTATATAAATATACGGATGAGCAATGACAGAGCGGCATAGTCAAGATGTAATAGATGGTATAAAATACAGTTGAAGTCGGACGTTTACATACACTTAAGTTGGAGTCATTAAAAATCGTTTTTCAACCACCCCACAAATTTCTTGTTAACAAAACTATAGTTTTGCCAAGTCGGTTAGGACATCTACTTTGTGCATGCCACAAGTAATTTTTCCAACAATTGTTTACAGACAGATTATTTCACTTATAGTTCACTGTGTCACAATTCCAGTGGGTCAGAAGATTACATACACTGAATGGGCCTTTAAACAGGTTGGAAAATTCCAGAAAATGATGTCATGGCTTTAGAAGCTTCTGATATAAAAAAAATTGTAGACCTCCACAAGTCTGGTTCATCCTTGGGAACAATTTCCAAATGCCAGAAGGTACCACGATCATCTGTACAAACAATAGTACGCAAGTATAAACACTGGGACCACGCAGCCATCATACCACTCAGGAAGGAGACGCGTTCTTTCTTCTAGAGTTGAACGTACTTTGGTGCGAAAAGTGCAAATCAATCCCAGAACAACAGCAAAGGACCTTGTGAAGATGCTGGAGGAAACAGGTACAAACGTATCTATATCCACAGTAAAACAAGTCCTATATCAACATCACCTGAAAGGCCGCTCAGAGGAAGAAGCCACTGCTCCAAAACCGCCATAAAAAAAGCCAGACTACGGTTTGCAACTGCACATGGGGACAAAGATGGTACTTTTTGGAGAAATGTTCTCTGGTCTGATGAAACAAAAATAGAACTGTTTGGCCATAATGACCATCGTTATGTTTGGAGGAAAAAGGGGGAGGCTTGCAAGCTGAAGAGCACCATCCCAACCGTGAAGCACAGGGGTGGCAGCATCATGTTATGGGAGTGCTTTGCTGCAGGAGGGACTGGTGCACTTCACAAAATAGATGGCATCATGAGGATGGAAAATTATGTGGATATATTGAAGCAACATCTCAAGACATCAGTCAGGAATTTAAAGCTTGATCGCAAATGGGTCTTCCAAATGGACAATGACCCAAGCATACTTCCAAAGTTGTGGCAAAATGGCTTAAGGACAACAAAGTCAATGTATTGGAATGGCCATCACAAAGCCCTGACCTTAATCCTATAGACAATTTGTGGGCAGAACTGAAAAAGCGTGTGCGAGCAAGGAGTCCTACAAACCTGACTCAGTTACACCAGCTCTGTACGGCCGAATGGGCCAAAATTCACCAACGTATTGTGGAAGCTTGTGGAAGGCTACCCAAGACATTTGACCCAAGTTAAACAATTTAAAGGAAAAGCTACCAAATTCTGACCCACTGGGAATGTGATGAAAGAAATAAAAGCTGAAATAAATCATTCTCCCTACTATTATTCTGACATTTCACGTTCTTAAAATGAAGTGGTGATCCTAACTGACCTAAGACAGGGAATTGTTTATCCATTTATAAAGTGGCCAATGATTTCAAGTCTGTGTTGGCAGCAGCCACTCATTGTTAGTGATGGCTGTTTAACAGTCTGATGGCCTTGAGATAGAAGCTGTTTTTCAGTCTCTCGGTCCCAGCTTTGATGCACCCGTACTGACCTCGCCTTCTGGATGGTAGCGGGGTGAACAGGCAGTGGCTCGGGTGGTTGTTGTCCTTGATGATCTTTTTGTCTTCAGGTGCTGTAGGTGTCCTGAAGGGCAGGTAGTTTGCCCCCGGTGATGCGTTGTGCAGACCGCACCACCCTTTGGAGAGCCTTGCGGTTGTGGGCGGTGCTGTTGTCATACCAGGCGGTGATGCAGCCCGACAGGATGCTCTCAATTGGGCATCTGTAGAAGTTTGTGAAGGTTTTAGGTGACAAGGAAAATTTCTTCAGCCTCCTGAGGTTGAAGAGGCGCTGTTGTGCCTTCTTCACCACACTGTCTGTGTGGGTGTACCATTTCAGTTTGTCCGTGATGTTTACGTAGAGTAACTTAAAACTTTCCACCTTCTCCTCTGCTGTCCTGTCGATGTGGATAGGGGGGTGCTCCCTCTGCTGTTTCCTGAAGTCCACGATCATCTACTTTGTTTTGTTGACGTTGAGTTAGATTTTGTTTTCCTGACACCATACTCTAAGTGCCCTCACCATCTCCTTGTAGGCTGTCTCGTTGTAGTTGGTAGTCAAGCCTACTACTGTTGTGTCGTCTGCAAACTTGATGATTGAGTTGGAAGCGTGCATGGCCACACAGTCTTGGTGAACAGGGAGTACAGGAGGGGGCTGAGCACACACCCTTGGGGGGCCACAGTGTTGAAGATCAGCAAAGTGGAGATGTTGTTTCCTACCTTCACCACCTGGGGGCGGCCCATCCGGATGTCCAGGACACAATTGCGCAGTGAGGGGTTGAGACCCTGGGCCTCAGGCTTAATGATGAGCTTGGAGGGTACTATGGTGTTGCATCCTGAGCTATAGTCCAGATGGGATAGGGCAGTGTGCAGTGTGATGGCGATTGTATTATCTGTTGACCTATTGAGGCGGTAAGCAAATTGAAGTTGGTCTAGGGTGACAGGTAAGGTGGAGGTGATATGATCCTTGACTAGCCTCTCAAAGCACTTCATGATGACAGAAGTGAGTGCTGCGGGCGATAGTCATTCAGTTCAGGTACCTTTGCCACCTTGGGTACAGGAACAATGGTGGCCGCCTTGAAGCATGTGGGGACAGCAGACTGGGATAGGGAGAGATTCAATATGTCTGTAAAAACACACCAGCCAGCTGGTCTGCGCATGCTCTGAGGATGCGGCTCGGGATGCCGTCTGAGCCGGCAGCCTTGCGAGGGTTAACACGCTTCAATGATTTACTCACGTAGGCCACTGAGAAGAAGTGATTGTCTGTAGACCCTGCCACATATGTCTCGTGTCTGAGCCGTTGAATTGCGACATCACTTTGTCTCTATACTGACATTTCGCTTGTTTGATTGCCTTTCGGAAGGTATAACTACAGTACACTGTTTGTATTCGGGCATATTCCCAGTCACCTTTCCATGGTTAAATGCGGTGGTTCACACTTTCAGTTTTGTACAAATGCCGCCATCTATCCACAGTTTTTGGTTAGGGTAGGTTTTAATAGTCATAGTAGGTACAACTTCTCCTATATACTTCCTTATAAACTCACTCACCGAATCAGCGTATACGTCGATTTTATTCTCTGAGGCTACCCGGAACATGTCCCAGTCCGCATGATCAAAACAATCTTGAAGCGTGGATTCCAATTGGTCAGTCCAGCGATGAATAGTCCTTAGCACGGTTACATCCTGTTTGAGTTTCTGCCTATAGGAAGGGAGGAGCAAAATTGAGTCGTGGTCAGAATTGCCGAAAGGAGGGCGGGGGAGGGCCTTGTATGCATTGCGAAAGTTAGAGTAGCAGTGATCCTATAAGGGCACAAGGCAAGACCCAGATGCAGACACAGGAGGCAGATAGTTAGAGTCCAAGATGTTTATTAACAATCCAAAAGGGGTAGGCAAGGGAATTGTCGTGGACAGGCAAAAGGTCAAAGCCAATTCAGAGTTCCAGAGGTACATCATGGCTCGCGGTCAGGGCAGGCAGAATGGTCAGGCAGGCGGGAATGGAGTCCAGAAAAACAGGCAAGGGTCAAAACCGGGAGGTCTAGTAAAAGAGAATAGAAAACAGGAGCACGGGAAAAACACGGTGCTTGACTTGAACATACAAGACGAACTCGCACAGAGAGACAGGAAACACAGGGATAAATACAGCAGGGAAAATAAGTGACACCTGGAGGGGGTGGAGACAATCACAAGAACAGGAGAAACAGATCAGGGCGTGACAGATCCAGTGATTTTCCAGCGCGAGTGCTACAGTCAATATGCTGATAGAATTTAGGTAGCCTTGTTCTCAAATTTGCTTTGCTTAAATCCCCAGCTACAATAAATGCAGCCTCAGCATATAGGAATTCTAGGTCAGGTGAAGAAAGGACTTGAGTTCCTGTATGTTACAATTACACCACAAGTTATTAATCATGAAACATACACCCCCGCCCTTATTCTTCCCGGAGAGATGTTTATTCCTGTCGGCGCAACGCACAAATAATCCAGGTGGCTGTACCGACTCCGACAGCATATCCAGAGAGAGCCATGTTTCCGTGAAACAGAGTATACAATCCCTGATGTCTCTCTGGAAAGTTACCCTTGCCCTAATTTCATCTTCCTTGTTATCTAGAGACATTAGCGAGTAATATACTCGGAAGCGGGGGGTGGTGTGCGCGCATCCAAAGTCTGACCAGAAGACTGCTCCGTCTACCTCTTCTCTGGCGGCGTTGTTGTGGGTCAGCCTCTGGAATCAGTTAAAATGCCCTGGGAGGTTCGGACAATGCTGGTAAGTTGACGTCGCTCTGATATCCAATAGTTCTTCCCGGTTGTGTTTAATAACACTTAAGATTTTCTGGGCTAACAATTTAGGAAATAATACAGAAAAAAAAACAAAATACTGCAAAGTTTCCTAAGGACTAGAAGCGAGGCAGCCCTCTCTGTCGGCGTCATCTTATCTGTTTAACACTATACATGTCAACTACTACAGCGACTGAAATGACTGCAACACTTAACAAAGAGCTGCAGTTAGTTTCAGAATGGGTGGCAAGGAATAAGTTAGTCCTAAATATTTGAAAAACTAAAAGCATTGTATTTGGGACAAATCATTAACCCTAAACCTCAACTAAATATTGTAATGAATAATGTGGAAATTTAGCAAATTGAGGTGACTAAACTGCTTGGAGTAAACCTGGATTGTAAACTGTCATGGTCAAAACATGTAGCTACAACAGTAGCTAAGATGGGGAGAAGTCTGTCCACAATAAAACACTGCTCTGCCTTCTTAACAACACTAACAACAAGGCAGGTCCTACGGGCCCTAGTTTTGTCTCACCTGGACTACGGTTCAGTCGTGTGGTCAGGTGCCACAAAGGACATAGGAAAAGTACAACTGGCTCAGGGCAGAGCAGCACGGCTGGCCCTTAAATGTACACAGGTACAGTAGCTAACATTAATGATATGCATGTCAATCTCTCATGGCTCTTAGTGGAGGAGAGATTTACTTCCTCACTACTTGTTTTTGTAAGAAGTGTTGACAAGCTGAATGCCACAAACTGTCTGTTTAAAACTTCTTCAGGATTGGTGGGTCCCCCCACGGGACCGATGCGCAACGTAGGCTAATGTGAATAGCATGAGGTTGTAAGTAACAAGAACATTTCCCAGGACATAGACATATCTGATCATGGCAGAAAGCTTATATTCTTGTTAATCTAAATGCACTGTCCAATTTACAGTAGCTATTACAGTGAAAGAATACCATGCTATTGTTTTAGGAGAGTGCACAGTTATGAACTTGAAAAGTTATTAATAAACCAATTAGGCACATTTGGGCAGTCTTGATACAAAATTTAACAGAAATGCAATTGCTCATTGGATCAGTCTAACACTTTGCACATACACTGCTGCCATCTAGTGGCCAAAATCTAAATTGTGCCTAGGCTGGAATAATATGTGATGGCCTTTCTCTTGCATTTCAAAGATGATTGTACAAATAAAATATTAAAAGAACCAGATCGAATGTGTTATATTCTTCTACATTCATTTCACATTTCCACAAACTTCAGTGTTTCCTTTCAAATGGTATCAAGAATATGCATGTCATTGCTTCAATGCCTGAGCTACAGGCAGTTAGATTTGGGTATGTCAATTTAGGTGATAATTGAAAAAAAGGGGCGGATCCTTAAGAGGCTTTAAACTACTAACACACAGCTCGGACACCCATGCATACCACACAAGACATGCCACTAGAGCTTTCTTCACAATCCCCAAGTCCAGAACAGACTATGGGAGGCACACAGTGCTACATACTGTAGAGCCATGACTACATGGAACTCTATTCCACATCAGGTAACTGATGCAAACAGTAGAATCTCTTAAAAAATAATTTAAAAAAACACCTTATGGAACAGCGGGGACTGTGAAGTGACACACACACACACACGGGTACAGACACATGCATACTTACACACACGCTAGCATACGCACACTACATGTACATTGTAATATTGTTGTATGGCGGTATTATACATTTTGTATTGTAGATATGTAGTGGTGTTTTATATATTTTTTAGATATAATGTAAGTCCCTTAATGTGTTTTGACCCCAGGAAGAGGAGCTGGGGATTCCTAATAAACACAAACATAAAGATGAGCAAAAAAGACTCAAATACTCAAATACCAAGCAATATTGTATTCTCCTAAAAGTGCAGTTTGTATTATTTTGTACTAATACAATTACTCTGAGAAAGAGATTTTGTTTAAAAAGTAAAAAAAAGTACTGTGTGTGTCAAAATGATTGTCACCCCTAAAGATTCTTATAAATAAATTTGAACTAAATAAAATCTACATTAACATTCTACTTAAATTAACCTCAGTTTAAGGAACTGTATTGTGGCCTTCCATAGCTTCCTTTTTCACCGGGGGATAAAAATGAGGTAGCACGTATGTACAATTGCTTTGTCATCCATCAGCATGGGGAATAGCGAAGAACACACAAATAAAAATATACTAATTGTTGTTGACTTTCATAAATCAGGAAATGGGTGCAAAAAAATCTACTGAAAAACCAAATATACCACTTACTACTATTAGGGCAACAGTTATGAAATTTAAAACCACTGGAACAGTGCTAAACTTGCCTGGTATTGGACGCATGTGTATCTTGTCCCCACGAACAGTGAGGAAGATATTTTGTAACGCAAAGAAAATTGGTCACATTTGGAGAATTACAGAACTTGGTCGCATCTTGGGGTCACCAATTCTCCAAATCTACAATTAGACGCCATCTCCATGCCAATAGACGCTTTGTAAGGGTTGCCATAAAGTATTTATTGAGACACCTGGAGTTACAAAATTGCTCTTTGACCACGCACACAAGAGGTGGGTTTGGCCTCTAAAGAAGGATGCATATGCAGAAGATAACAAGGGCCCCTATGTATGTGCTTAAGGTCAACTGCATTATGAACACTACAAAGTACCAGGACATTTTAGTCAAAAACCTGGTTGCCTCTGCCAGGAGGCTGAAACTTGGCCGCAAGTGGATCTTCCAGCAAGACAATGACCCCAAGCACACATCAAAATTTTGACAACAAAATCAACAATGGCAATGGCCATCTCAGTCTCGAGACTTGAACCTCATTGGAAACCGGTGGTTTGAATTGAACAGGGCAGTCCATAAGCACAGACCGAAGGATATCAAGGATCTGGAAAGATTCTGTATGGAGGAATGGTCTAAGATCCCTCCAAATGTGTTCTCCAATCTCATAAAACATTTTAGAAAAAGTACCGTTACCCTCGCAAGGGGAGGGTGGACAAAATATTGAAAACTAGGTGCCAATAATATAAAAAAATATATATATGTTAAACAAAATCTTTTTTTTAATTAGTTAATTGTTGGACATAAAAGACTGTAAGAACACCAGAAATATGTTCCAACGTATTAATAAAGAGATATGTGGTCGTATACATGTAAGCAAGGTTTGAAATTGTGTTTTAGTCAAATATTATATCTGTTTGTGTCACGTCCAGGCCTGAGAAGACAGGCTGGAGTGTTTAGTTTTGTTTTGGTGTAGGGTTTTTTCTGTTCTAGGTTATATATTTCTATGTTGGGGTAATGGTTCCCAATTAGAGGCAGCTGAGTGTCGTTACCTCGAATTGGGAACCATATATGTTTGTAGTTTTCATTAGGGGTTTGTGGGTTATTGTTTGTACATTGCTTCGTTAGTTGTTACGTGTTATGTTCATTGTTACGATCTTCATACGTTTTGTTGTTTTGACCCAGTTACGTTCATTCAATAAAGGATGTATACTGGATACCTCGCTGCGCCTTGGTCTGTCCCTCACGGAGATCGTGACAGTTTGGGCTTCTTGCGGATACATTTACAGTCTACAAATGATTTTATAATTATGTTATAATTCCTGTCCATCTGCTCAATAAAAATTGTCCTGCGGCTCAATCTAGTGGATGATACCTGGAATAGGGTACCATTTTGGACGCACCCCATAACAGGAAGAGGAGAAAAGTCTGAGTGATTTTTATCTTCCTGGTTGGAAGGCCTGTCATACACAATATGACCAAATCTAAAGACCGAGGGTAGAGATTTATTGGAACAGAGAGTAAAGGGATTATTCAATTTAGAAACCATACAGCTACATTGGTGACTCGTGATGGAATTCACCACTGATCTGTGAAGAAAAGAAAAGTTGTATTTTGTAGAACCTTAGAAAATGATAGTTTGCAGTACTGTGTGATTCCACTCAGTGTGGTAACCAACCATGGCTCTCTCTGTGGGGTACTTCTGACAAGGCAAAGCTGGTTGAAATCATAACATAATTTCAACCAGTTTACATAGTTGTGATGACATTATTTCAACAAGTTTTTCCCACTGGGTAGTAGATATGGCATTAGAGAAATTTAACACAATTTGTCACTGAAAAAAAAACTAAAAAAACTGTTGCCTATGAAAAACTCAAATAGTCAGTGTTGATTATGGACAAATGATTAGATCCCACTGATAATGTTTATATTTTCAGACTTTTAGTCAGATACAGAAAATATTCATACCCCTTTACTTATTCCAAATGTTGTTGTGTTACAGCCTGAATTAAAAATGGATTAAATATATTTGTTTTCTCACCCATCTACACACAATACCCCATAATAACAAAGTGAAAACATGTTTTTAGAAATCTTTGCAAATGTATTGAAAATCAAATGCAGAAATATCAAATGTATTTGCAGCTTTGGCTTTGTCTATCAGCTTTGCACATCTGGATTTAGGGATTTTCTCCCTAAAAGCTCTGTTAAATTAGATGGGGGGCGGTGGTGAACAGCGATCTTCAAGTCTTTTCACAGATTTTCAATGGGATTTAAGTCTCTAAGGCTTTGGCTGGGCCACTCAAGGATTTTCACATTGTTGTTCTGAAGCCATTCCAGCGTTGCTTTGGCTGTATGCTTGGGGTCATTGTGCTGTTGGAACGTAAACCTTTGCCCTGGTCTAAGGTAATTTGCCTCTGAAGCAGGTTTGGATCAAGGATTTGCCTGTATTTTGCTCCAGTCATTGTTCCCTCTATCCTTACCAATCTCCCAGTCCCTGCCGCTGAAAAGCATCCCCATAGCATGAGGCTCCCACCCCCATGCTTCACGGTAGGGATGGTGTTAGACGGGTAAAGAGCTGTCCCTGGTGTTCTCCAGACATAGCGCTTTACATTCATGCCAAAGAGTTACATTTGCCTCATCAGACCACAGAATATTTTGCCTTATCTCAGTCTTTCATGTTTCTTTTTCCAGGTGTGCTGTCATGTGCCTTTTTCTCGGGAGAGGCTTCCGTCAGGCCACTCTCCCTTAAAGCCCAGATTAGTGAAGTGCTGTTGTCCTTGTGGCAGGTTCTCCCATCTCAGCCAAGGAACTGTGTAGTTCTGTCAAAGTGGTCATTGGGTCCTCGTTCACCTCCCTGGCCAAGGTCCTTCTTGCCCGGTTGCTCAGACGGCCAGCTCTAGGCAGAGTCTGGGTAGTTCCATATTTAAATTTCCCAATGATGGAGACCCCTGTGCTCTTGGAAACTTTCAACACTCTATAAATCAATTTGGAATGTCATAGCAAAGGCGTGTGGATAATTATGTGAATTAGATCTCTCTGTATTTCATTTTAAATACATTTGCAAAAATGTCTAAAAACATGTTTTCACTTTGTCATTATGGGGTATTGTGTTTGTAGACGGGTGATTTTTATTTTTTTATTTTATTTTTTTTAATCCATTTTGAATTCATGATGTAACACCAACAAATGTGGAATATGTTAAGGCATATGCATGTCTGAATACACTGTATATGATGTGTTTATTTGAATGGGCAGCAGCACAGCGGTGGTATAATGACCACGTTCCTGACCCTACATTAACCCTAATAACCATGCACAGTGGGAAAAGCAGCAGCCCTGTCCGTTCCAGTCAGGGACTAAAGAGAAGATCAGGGGAGATTTCCTTGATTTGAAAAGACAGCACTGCAGACAGAGAGGGAGAACACAATGGGAATCCAGGGATATGTCCCAAATGGTATCATATTCCCTATGTAGTGCACTGTGCACTACTTTTGAGCCCTGGTCCATTGTATTGCACTAAATATGGAATAGGGTGCCATTTGGAACGCAGACCCATACTGGCCTTCCCAGCAACCATTAGCAGCCATTAGACTTCCTGGGGTAGCTAATAATTGCCCATTTTCAAGACAGAATAAAAATATGAATGTGTTAATTACTTAAAAAAAACACCCCTTTATTCTGTCTCTGATTTGCGTCCCAAATGGCACCCTGGTATTATAGTGCTTTACTTTTTTTCCCTATGTAGTGCACTA
Source organism: Brachymystax lenok tsinlingensis (assembly GCA_030435695.1). NCBI lineage: Eukaryota > Metazoa > Chordata > Actinopteri > Salmoniformes > Salmonidae > Brachymystax > Brachymystax lenok. Next base: position 13,075,030 of record CM059795.1, read on the forward strand.
CTTTTGACCAGGGCCAGAGTCTTCGTAGCTGGATACCCTCCTGGTATTGTGTATTCTGCTCCTCTTTGTCTCCCCTGCATGCTCTCTCTGCTCTCTATTCCATCACCAGTAATGAACAAAGGTCAACGTGTTCGCTCTCCCTCTCATCGCTGTGTCAATGGCAATGTCTGTCTGCTACTAAAGTTAAGTACTTATTAAACCAGGCCTTTCACTGCCTCATGTCCTAAATGCCAACACATACAGGCAGCTTGTTGCCTTGCCCCGGACCAGACCAGACAGTAGTGTGAGTACAACCAACAGACGGTTATATAAATGGTAAAGTAGGAATATAAAGGGCCCCATCACTTTGAGTCCAGAAGGAATTAAACAGGTCAACAGGTAGTAAATGTGTATAGTATTTTACTAGATTATCTGTGGTGCAGGTGCCAAAGGATGTAATTTAATAGAACCTTACATGTAGGCTACGTAATATGTGTAGTGTGCACTTTGGGAGAAGTGTGGAGAATCAGGGGAATCTGGTCCCTAAGTCCCTGTGGGGTTCCTGGAGACTATTTGCGTCAGCATAGTTAGATGACACCAACTTGGTACCAAATGTTAAATGGTCTTTAACCTCAGTGTCTTTGTGTTGGGTACTTAAAAGGCTCTGTGTGTTCTCTCTCTGTATAGAGTAAGGCAAGCTGCAGCTTATTGGGGCATTTCTATTGGCAGTTGCGGTATGAGTCATTTCTGTGCTAGGCCCTCTAGCTGTCTGTGCTCTGTCTTTGTGCCGACCCTGCTGGAAGCCTGGGCACCTCCTCTAGACAGCTCTGCTCCTGTTCTGTCCATCTGGCGTCCGGGGCTCTGAGGCTGCACTTTGGCCCGACTCAGCACTTTATACTTCCCTTCTCTCACAGACATTAGCACACTTCTCATCCTGCCGTCCCTCCTTTCTCACGGTGGCGTCTCCATTCTAGAGTGCCATTTCATCACTTCTCATGTCTCTATCCGACTGGCTTTCCTCTCTCCCTCCTCCTGGCTCTTGCAGAAGCCAAATGCCTGTTCCTGTTCCACAACCTGTTGTGATGTTTCATGGAATAGGTCACTCTGTTGATCAGATTGCTCTATATTTCTTCAATCTACATTTACATGAAAGTTTGGTCATTTACCAGACGCTCTTATCTAAATCGACTTAGTCGGTACATTCAACTAAGGTAGGTAAGACAACCATATATCACTGTCATTGCAAGAAAATCTTCCCCCCCAAAAATCAGCTAATGGTACTGCACTTGACAAGTGTCTGTTTAGTGGATTGACTCTAAACACTACTGCAGTCCTGACCATGCAGAGCGCCAGTTTGAGTGGTTACTTTAATGTGAATCCCATGAGAGACTTGGACACTTCTGCACATTTTAACCAGTCTGCTGCATGATAGAAACTGCTCTTCTTTATCATACAATAGAGAGTGACTGCTGCTCACAAAATGGCCCTGAATGTCAATGACACCTGAGAAGTATTTCTCCCATGTGTTTGTACGTCTTGAAATAAACATCAGGTTGTGTGTACCTGATGGTGGATCATGCATCCTCGTTTCGCCACCAGCTCTGTAATGGATGTAGAAGTTTTCAGGTTAGGTCTCGCAGTGCAAGGCTGCTTCAATGATGATATGCACTGTACTGCTTCATTCCCCCTGAGGATATACACTGTACTGCTTCATTCCCACTGAGGATATACACTGTACTGCTTCATTCCCACTGAGGATATACACTGTACTGCTTCATTCTCACTGAGGATATGGACTGTACTGCTTCATTCCACCTGAGGATATGGACTGTACTGCTTCATTCCCACTGAGGATATGCACTGTACTGCTTCATTCCACCTGAGGATATGGACTGTACTGCTTCATTCCCACTGAGGATATGCACTGTACTGCTTCATTCCCACTGAGGATATGCACTGTACTGCTTCATTCCCACTGAGGATATGCACTGTACTGCTTCATTCCCACTGAGGATATACACTGTACTGCTTCATTCCCACTGAGGATATACACTGTACTGCTTCATTCCCACTGAGGATATGGACTGTACTGCTTCATTCCCACTGAGGATATGGACTGTACTGCTTCATTCCCACTGAGGATATACACTGTACTGCTTCATTCTCACTGAGGATATGGACTGTACTGCTTCATTCCCACTGAGGATATACACTGTACTGCTTCATTCTCACTGAGGATATGGACTGTACTGCTTCATTCCCACTGAGGATATGGACTGTACTGCTTCATTCCCACTGAGGATATGGACTGTACTGCTTCATTCCCACTGAGGATATGCACTGTACTGCTTCATTCTCACTGAGGATATGCACTGTACTGCTTCATTCCCACTGAGGATATGCACTGTACTGTATGTGTACACTGATTGTCTTACGCATGTGCTCCTCTTAAATGGTTCACGGTAACACTTTATTTTGAGAGGCACAATGCTGCTCAACAGTCTAATAATAGATCATAATTATTCTTAACAAAAAATTACATGTTGGATAATCTCCATTGAAAATGCTCTTTAGTTCACTATTAGTTTCAATCTGTGTCAGAGAAACCTTCCCAAAGAGTTACAATATGTGCTATCTCTGTGTGGTATTTCCTGCAGGTGCTGGAGGCTGGGCTCCTGTGGAGTCTAATAAGTACCAGTGGTTAGAGGTGGACCTGGGGGAGCGGACAGAGATCACAGCCGTGGCCACGCAGGGTCGCTACGGCAGCTCAGACTGGGTCTCCTCCTTCCTCCTCATGTTCAGCGACACGGGCTACAACTGGAAACAGTACCGCCAGGAGGACAACATCCGGGTAAGTCAGTGGGACAAGACCATAATGGCTGTGTCTAAAATGGCACATTTTGGCACCCTTTTCCCTGTATAGTGTGCTACTTTTTACCAGGGCTACCCTCGGCTCCCAGGCTCACGTTGTGGCGAGGTGAAAGCTTGCGGCAGAGGCTAGACGAGGGCCCATGGACTCTGGTCAAACGTAGCACACTATATAGGGAACCATTTCAGACGCAGACCAGTACACCATGTAGCCAACTCACAAATAGACTCATAAGAGTCCTTTCACTATCAATGAATAATAGATGAAACACCGGAAGGCAGGAACAGCTCAGCTTAGCTCTGTACTGTTGACTGAGGTAATTATTAGATGTAGCTGCTTTTTAATGTTACCATCCTTGTTACTTGCTTTCTGTACTAAATAACATTCTGATAATTTTATCTGACATGAGGAGGAGAAAATTAGAAAGATTATCAATTCAATTAATTGTGATTTCACAACTACAGTACTCTCATCTACTCACAGTTTGACTATGCATATTTTAAAAAGTACTTAGCATAAAATGTCTGCACAAATTCTGATAAATCCTAAGAACCTCTTTAAGGATTTTTTAACTCCAGATGCTAGTCTTCCCAGCTAGCTAAGTCGATATCAGCAGCAGTCTAGTAGCAGTATCGGTCAAAAGTCCTAGTGTGTTTTTTTGTTTCCTCAGACGGGGCTTAGTAAGTTTAAGTTTTAGGGATGAGTGTTGTTCTCTCGCTTTCTCTCTCCATGAGCGAAGGCTTTTCAGACAGGGGGCAGGCAATGGAGAGATTTGCTCCTTGACTCTGGGTATATTTCAAAGGGACACCTCACTCCAGGAGCAAATGAGATTCTGCTTCATGAGCTTTATCATAGACACACACACACACACACACACACACACACACACACAAATGAGATGCAGCATACTGAGCTTCCTCAGCAGGGAGGCAGTGCAATTTGTTGGGCTTAACGCTCCACTTCACCAGACGCATGGCTCTTTAAAGACGCAAGTTAGCATTTTTCATTATGAATCTTGTTCTAGAGGCAGCTCTGCAGCGTGGTCACTAGATGGCACAGCCACAAAGTCATTCAACCTAAACCTAACCTTAACCCTAACCTTAACCACACTGCTAACCCTAATGCCAAACCCTAAGCTTAAATTAAGACCAAAAAGCACATTTTTGTTTTCAGGAATTTTGACAATATAGCAAATTTTGACTTTGCAGCTGGCCTATCTAGATGAATCTCAGTTCTGCCTCCAGGACAACACTCACTCCAATAAACGTCAACCTCCTTTAAAGACACTGAAGATACTTCTCAGCCTTTCAAACTATGCAACAATGCTAAGAAAGTAAATTTCACCCCAAGACAGATGTCAAATGCTATAGTATAAACTTAGGTTTAATTATTATTATTTTTAAATCACTGTAGTATTGCACACAGCTCTTCATTTTTGGAAATTCCAATGCCACCTCAGACCGCACTTTTCATTTTAAGTTTCAGTTGAAGTGGGTTCCATTGATTTCCTTTACAATAGGCAGGTGACTGGAGGGGGAAACAGTCCCCATTACTCTTATGAGAAAGGCTCGAGATGAGTACTGAATAAGTCATGTGGTTATCGATTGCTGCTGGCCACACACATTGCTGTAACCGCATCTTTAGGGCCAACTGACGCTAGCCAGTGCAAAAGGGAGCTGGCTTCTATCTATACATTGTGTAACCACACCTCTCATGTCAACCCAACATAAAGTATAGTATGGTCTCCCCTAGCCAACATGAGAGGGAGCTACTGGACTGGCTCCTATCTCACAATAATAGTTAGCAAATGTTGTGTTAATTAGGTATTTCACCATTATTTTGGAGTTTGAACCGCCAATTAACCAGAGTGTCAACTTTAAAGGGAGGTTGGAATAGTGAATAGGGAACTTCCGGAGTGATGACCCCATTATTAACTGTTCATAAAGAGAGACGGGCTGTGCCCCAAATACCACCCTATTCCCTATTTAGTGCACTACTTTTGGCCAGGGCCCATACCCATACATTTGGGACGCAGACAGAGAGCTGGAGGAGAGGACCAATAATAGGACACAGTAATATTTCCATGTCTTATTAGCCACGTAAGTTAGGATCAGAGAGGTTAACTACGCACATTATTCATAGAGTAGACCTAAGTGTTTGCCAGCAAAACATGAGAAAGAGAGCATCAGTATTACATTTCTTATTAATCAGTCTATCTTTTCTGTATGAAACCATTCTTCAGAACCCACTTCATCAATGCGGGCTATGTGTTCTCCTCAGTCATAGATGGCAAAGTTTGTTATATGATAAGTTTGCTATACTATTCTTGGCAATAGAAATACATTTTTCGTCATACTGTACCAAGAAAGTATTTTAGAAATTACTACACTAAGGACAAATTAGTGGGGGGGCGGGCGGTTAGAGGGGGGTCCATGGGTCCTCCCCCGGAAACACAGTTTGACATGACTTATTATGCCTCTCTTCGGGGGCATTTTAAGGGGTATATGTAGGGGTATTTTGAAAACACTGCAAATATTAAGAAGACACAGATATGAAGACTGAGTTGTATTATAATGATGCAGGGTAAAACAAATATGATTAGTAGACGTGATTGGTGTTGTGGAAAGGTTGATCATCACATGCCGACATTTTGCCACCTTCATACATCAGTACAATATACACCTTGAAAGGGACTCCAGTTTTGTGAGACTACTTTTTGAGAATAACTCTCCTCTCACTCACCTCTATACCAACCCTGCCGTTGCTCCTGCCTGCACTGACCTCTTCTTATGGTTGCTTGCCTCTAGCACCCAATCACAGCAGGCAAGGACATACGGTGAGCCAGACAGAGACAGTGAACAATGTCCTGTGTTACTGGATAACCTATAAAGTGTACTTTAAAGGACACATTTACAGTCGTTTGCTCTATCAAAAATCACATTCGTCCAAATCTTCGTGATTCATTCAAGCTATGTAAATTGTAAATGCAGAGTAAAAGTATGCCCAACCCGAGTAAAAGTATGTAATGAACACTGAAGGCAGAGTGCACAGGTTGATGTTATGTGTATGCTGTACATGAGTGGTTTCCAAAGGAAGGCAAATGTTTTATTTTTTCGCCACTATCAACATCAGTAAAATATATATATATATACCTTGACAGGGAACACACAGTTTTTCACTTTAGAGGATAAGTCATCTTAGTCACTCACTCTCTCACTTGTAGATCAACACTGCTGCTGCCCTTGCAAGCACTGACTTCCGTCTCCTCACGGTCTCTTGCCTCTCACACCCAATCACAGCAGACAAGGACACATACAGTGAGCCAGTGAACAATGTTCTGTGTTACTGGATAATCTACAAAGTTTACTTTGAAAGGGCACATTTACAGCTGAGTTGCTCAGCAATCACACTTAAACTCGGACTACATGGGGTGGCAGGTAACCTGGCGGGTTCGGCCAATAACCGAAAGGTTGCTTGATCGAATCCCCAAGCTGACAAGGTAAAAATATGCTGTTCTGCCCCTGAGAAAGGCAGTTAACTCACTGTTCCCCGGGTGCCGATGCCGTGGATGTCGATTTAAGGCAGCCCTCCGCACCTCTCTGATGCAGAGGGGTTGGGTTAAAAGCGGAAGACACATTTCAGTTGAATGCATTCAGTTGAACTGACTAGGTATCCACCTTTCTCTACATGATTCTTTCAAGATTTTAAATGACATGACCAAGTGCTACACCTGGTCTGCTGTATAGAATGACAGTTTCCATCCCCCCCCTCTGACCTACTGTCTTCCACTCAGCCTGAGCTGTGCAGTGTGCATAGCTCAGTGGGACAGAAGTTCCAGCTCAGTGGGACAGAAGTTCCTAGGGGGGGATGTGCGTGCTACTAACTTACTTTTCTTTTAGGATGACGCCCAAAGAAAAGGCGGCTATCTGGACCATTTATTTTACCTGCCGGTGGCATGTGGAGACAAGCTAGGCTGAGACTCACTACTCACTTACTCACACTGTGAATAAAATGAGAATGAAAATGTGGGAAACATGGATGATTGTGCACGTAGCTAGTCACCTCGTCCCCAGGCTCGAATTGCTGGAGCATAGAGCCTGGTAACACTGTGCCTCAAAGTGAGACTTGAAAGGTGTGTGGTTAAAGGTAGACTCAGCGATATGACATAGAAGCAGAAAGTAAACAGCTTAGTGGGTCAATTTCCACAACAAAAGGAGCGTAGAAGCGCGAGGCTCAGGTTTTGGTCCCTTTGCTACTACACAGCGTGAAGCGAACCTTTGCACATGCTCAAATAATGTGTGTGACTGTGTGAGAGCGAAGTGTTGCATCTCGTTCATCTCAATATCTCCGGTGCTGCTTGTGGCAATGTCATTTCGCTGAGGGAGAAAGCCTGCTACAGCTGAATGAGATGGGAGTTTGAAAAATTGCGGAGATTGCCAATCAAAGTAAACGTTCTATCACAGCGACCACATTATTTTTGGAGAGCCCAATTGATTCTGAATTCAGGCATAGAAAATGTATGTGCAAAAAAAAACTAACTTCTTTGTTTAGCCCATTACTTGCAATGCTTGCACATTGAACTCCACAAAGAGGGGGGGGTGCTAGATGCCTGGTGATGGACAGCCCATTAAAAGCGGTGTCTGTTTTCTCCGCTCCTGCCATGGACTACCAAGTCCTGTTCTGATGCGCTCTGAAACCAAACATCTAGACAGAGAGCAAGCTGGCTGGTAGGCGCGATTACGTAGCTGTAACGTCTGCTTCCAACTCACACACTCAAACACGTAGATCCCCTCAACGCAGCTCACTTTCCAGCCCACTTTCCAGCTCTCACACTCAGACACCTAGGTCCCCTGAACGGAGCTCACGCTCCAGATCACAATCACCTGAATTCTAATCACCTGTTCACACACCTGTATGTCATTATCACACACACTATAGTTCAGTTCTTTGCACCCCATCACTGTGAGGTATTGTTTGTTTTGTGACACATGGCTTTCAGAGCTCTGTTTTTCTCGTGAATTACTCCTCCCGTGTATGATAGTTTTGCCTGCCTCACTAGCAACGCCTTTTGCCTATTCCCTATTGCCTGATCTCCCGGACTACGTTACCAGCCTTTTCCCTGCCTGTACTGTTGCCCTTTTGGACCCCCTGTGTAAGACCTTCTGCCTGCCTCTGGACCCAGCTATCTGCCTCCTCCTGTGGTCCTTTGCAATAAACACCTGTTGCGCCCTGCGTTTGAAACCAGCTCTCAGTCTAGCTTGTTCATTGAGTCAACCAGTTAAATATGATGTAGATTCAATGAGTGCATAGATTACATCACACCACCACAACAAAACCTTAGTAGCTGTATTTCCATATTATTATTTTTAATTTCAAGGGTTGAGTTGAGGTTCAATTGAAATGCAAGCTACTCTGCTTTTTCACTGATGCACACCAATGAATGAATAGCGTGCATATACATTGGTGCATATAGCTGCTGAGTTACTCAGCAAAATATCAGTTATTTAGGTGAAATAATCTGTTCAACTTGCTTGTTTCGTTGGGCCAGTTTAATGCAATGCCATGTCACTAATAGACCAACTTTTTTAAATAAATGTTTTTACTTTTTTTACAATGGTGAGTTAAAGATCAATAATTGCAATGCTAGCAGCTGTTTTTTCGATGATGCACACATTGCACAATGCACCATTATATGAAGAGTGTGCATATGCACAGCATTAACCACATTTACATTCACATTTTTTATGCGTGTAAAGTCATATCGTATAAAATAAAATCACGACAGCTGTGATGGAAACAGGACGTTTCGGTGTAATTTTATAAATGCGATGGAAGCACATTGAACATGAAAGCACAAGTGGAAAAGTACATTTTGTGTGCACTACTTCATCACGCACTGATTATTTTATCCTCAACAATACACCACTGGTTGGAAAATGCACATTTTCTTTATGCAGATTCTAGAATATTTGCATGAAAATCTGTCGCCAATTAGATGGAAACCTAGCTACTGATAAGTTCTGCAAAATATCCTAGTTGTCTCTGCTAAATAGACTACTTTAACTATCTTGTTTCGTTGGGCCAGCTTAATGCAATGCAATGCATGGTCATTGGTCGCTAAGACAAACGTAAAGAAAAAATGTCACACATCGAATATCTACCTTGTGATCGGTAAGCTGCTCTGACAGCTGATGCTTAAAGTTAGTGAGGGAGACATAAGTCTCCAGCTTCAGTGATTTTTTTAAATTTGATCCAGTCATTGGCAGCAGAGAACTGGAAGGAAAGGTGGCCAAAGCAGGTGTTTGCTTTAGGGATGACCAGTGAAATATACCTGCTGGAGCGCGTGCTATGGGTGGGTGCTGCTATGGTGACCAGTGAGCTGAGATAAGGCGGGGCTTTACCTAGCAAAGACTTATAGATGACCTGGAGCCAGTGGGTTTGGCGACGAATATGTAGCGAGGGCCAGCCAACGAGAGCATACAGGTCACAGTGGTGGGTAGTATATGGGGCTTTGGCGACAAAACGGATGGCACTGTGATAGACTGCATCCAATTTGCTGAGTAGAGTGCTGGAGGCTATTTTGTAAATTACAGTCAAGGATCGGTAGGATAGTCCGTTTTACGAGGGTATGTTTGGCAGCATGAGTGAAGGAGGCTTTGTTGCGAAATAGGAAGCCGATTCTAGATTTAATTTTGGATTGGAGATGCTTAATGTGAGTCTGGAAGGAGAGTTTACAGTCTAACCAGACACCTAGGTATTTGTAGTTGTCCACATATTCTAAGTCAGAACCATCCAGAGTAGTGATGCTAGGCGGGCGGGCAGGTGCGGGCAGCAATCGGTTGAAGAGCATGTATTTAGTTTTACCAGCATTTAAGAGCAGTTGGAGGCCACGGAAGGAGTGTGTGGAGGATATAGGAGGATGTATGGCTAATAGATGTGTAGCACAGGAGGTTGGTAGCACCTTAATTGGGAAGGACTGGCTTGTGGTAATGGCTGGACTGGAATTGGGGGAATGGTATCAAATACATCAAACAAATGGTTTCCATGCCATTCCATTTGCTTCCTTCCAGGCAATATTATGAGCTGTTTGCCACTCAGCAGACTCCAATGATGTGTAGCATCCAAATAAGGTGAGTATAATGTGTAAATCAGGCAGATAATGATACTGTCCCTTCTGTGTGTTCCAGGCGTTCACAGGGAACAGCAATGCAGACAGTGTGGTGCAGTTTAAACTGCAGCAGCCAGTCTTCGCCAGGTTCCTGCGGTTACTTCCTCTAGACTGGAACCCAAACGGGAGGATAGGCCTGAGACTGGAAGCCTATGGATGCCCTTACAGTAAGTACAACCAGGGGAGTTGGACAGTACATTATTACCTCTTTACAGATATAGGCAACTCCCTGTAGGCCCGCGGATCAATTTCCCCCCTATATACAGTATATATAATGCATTCAGTATTCAGACCCCTTGACTTTTTCCACATTTTGTTATGTTACAGCCTTATTCTAAAATGTATTAAATGAAAAAAAAAATCTTCATCAATCTACACACAATACCCCATAATGACAAAGTGAAAAGTGTTTTGTAGAAACGTTTATATGGGCTCAGGGCCAGACCCGGACAAACATCTGGGCTGAAGGTATGTTGACCTCCACTTCTTGCTCTGGAAAGAGCGGGGACTGATACCCCATGGACCATTCGAAGGGGGATAGTCCAGTAGCCGAGCAGGGAAGAGTGTTCCTGACATATTCCACCCAGACCAGTTGCCGACTCCAGGTGGTGGGGTTACTGACAACAAGACACCGGAGTGCCGTCTCCATATCTTGATTGGCTTGACTCCGACTGGCCGTTAGATTGGAAAGATGAACACAGCAAAGTAAAGAGATCCTTAATGAATACCTGCTCCGGAGTGCCCTGGACCTCAGACTGGGGCGAAGGTTCACTTTCCAACAGGACAACGACCCTAAGCCAAGCCAAAGCAATGCAGCTAGAGCCTGGACTTGAACCCGATCTAACATCTCTGGAGAGACCTGAAAATAGCTGTGCAGTGACGCTCCCTATCCAACCTGAGAGGATCTGTAGAGAAGAATGGGAGAACTTCCCCAAATACAGGTGTGCCAAGATTGTAGCGTCATACCCAAGAAGACTCAAGGCTGTAAATTGATTCAACAAAATACTGAGAAAAGGATCGGAACACTTATGTACATGTGATTTATTTATGATTTATTTTTCATTTGCAAAACTTCTAAACCTGTTTTTGCTTTGTCATTATGGGGTATTGTACGAAGATTGATGACGAAAACAAACCCTTTTATCCATTTTAGAATAAGGCTGTAACGTAACAAAATGTGGAGAAAATCAAGGGTTCTGAATACTTTACGAATAGTGTGTGTGTGTACATTATTTTGTTAGTCTCTTTCACTCAGATATCATATTAAAAACGGAAAACCTTTCTCCCTGCCCCATGAAAAAAAATTGTAGAATTGCAGCAAACTTATTTTAAAACTGCAACATTTTTCCCCACGCCCAATAGCAAAATGTACAGATTAGCAGGAAATAAACAAAAAAAAACGTTGTGTCCCTAAAAGGCTAGCGCTGGCTCTGACTGCGGCCCCTCATCAGCCACTGCGGCCCCTCGTGATAAGTTCAGATTTTTCGTGGCCCCCACACACATCAAAGTTTTACATCCTTGCATTATTACAATGAGAATACTGTAATCTGATTGTATTGACGTTGTTGCATATTTCCAGTATTAAACAATGCTAGGTGTACTAACTGTAGGTGTACTAACTGTAGGTGTGCTTACTGTAGGTGTAGGTGTGCTAACTGTAGGTGTGCTAACTGTAGGTGTGCTAACTGTAGGTGTACTAACTGCATGCTCTTTTCTGTGGATGAGCCAACAAACAATATGCAAAAGCTCAATTTATTTTCTTTTTCATCACTGTTGTTATTTGTGTTTACAGCAAACATGTCTCACACAGACATCCATATCTATTATGTCCCACACTGTGGCTCTGTTTCTCCCTCAGTCCAACAACCTGTCCCTGGATTGTTTGTTTTTTAATCAGTCCACCATTGTAGAGCGGTGATTTATGATGCATATTAAACAAATATATATGAATAGTTTTGTGTTCTTTTTGTATGCAGAACTATTGGGAGGAGATGTATTAAGATGCGGATGAGCGAGGACAGAGTGGATGTGTTTTGATATTTTATATTGTGTTTTGAATGATTATACGTAAGAGTAGACAGTTTTACTCTTACAACGATTATTGCCCACGGTTTGTTTATTCTTATTTATCTGGCTTTTGGCTATGGAACAGCATTCTGAAGGGTTTTTGTTTTAACCCTCAGTGAAAGCTACCTGTGCTATAGTTATTATTATTCTGTAATGACCATTTAACAATGTAATTTGTATCCATGTAAATGCCAGGGAAGTAGGCCTGTAAACCCAAAATGACATATATTGAAGTATGGCATATTAAACTTACAATGCATTGCAAACAATATCAATAAGGTAAAAGCATAAGATAAAAGGTGTCAGTACTCTCACATTAAAGTCTTCTTTAGTCTTTAATCACAGCTCTTCAATCATAATCATGAAAAACACTGATCTAGTGATTGAAGTGGTTTGATGTGTGACGGACCAAGGCTACCCTGCCTCATTAGAGGCAGTTAAGTAAGGAGAAATTAGCTTCGGCTCTAAATCTCACTCAACCAGCACACACTAGAGTCTATAATGCATAGCTAATTGCTAATAAAAACACTGAACGCAATGAATGGCCGCCACTTTGAGTGTGAATAACGTCTCTACTATTCTCTTCAGTATCCCAGTGGTCAAATCTGGTTGAAATTGGCTCATTACAACCAGCATTACAGCTTATGTTATTTCAACCAGTGTTTCCCACTGGGTTTCTGAATAGAATGTATGCATTTGTTTTCCTGCTGAAGATGAGGGTTGTGATATTCATTTCTACTATCACAGGATCGTAATGTAGTCCCTTGTAGCTCAGTTGGTAGAGAATGGCGCTTGCAACGCCAGGGTTGTGCGTTTGATTCCTAAGGGGGACCACTATGAAAATGGATGGACCCAATACTGTAAGTCGTTCTAGATAAGAGCGTCTGCTAAAATGTAAACAATTAAATGTAATGTTTGCAGCGTTGGATTGTACTACTATACTCTACTGTATAATCTTTACTTGTGAATGTGTTGGTTGTACTACTGTACTCTACAGTATAATCTTTACTTGTAAATGTGTTGTTTGCAGAGTCTGACGTGGCAAGTTTTGACGGCAGCAGCTGCTTGCTCTACAGGTTCAGCCCTAACCCAACACCAAGTCAAACAGCCAAAGACACCATCTCTCTGAAGTTCAAAACCCTGCAGAACTCTGGGACCTTGATACACACAGAGGGACAACATGATCACACCCTCACGCTGGAGTTACACAAAGGAAAACTTTTACTCCATCTCAGAAAAGGTACAGTGGCCTCTATTACAGTAAAATTCTTTCATCTCTCATGTCCTTTATGACGTTCACTCTACTTTTTAATGATAAATAGTTTTCACAGTTTAGAATGTGTTTGGAGCTGACTCAGTGTTTTAGGATATTAGCCTACCATAGTAAAAATCAACTACTGTACTTACTACGATGCACAGCAGAGACGGAAAGAAAGTTTCATGTTTACCAGGCATAAGTGGGGCTAAACTTCAGGTGGTGTTATGTTCTCAGCTAGCCAGACAATGCATCAACATATGGTGCACCTCTTAGCAGGACCATCTGTCTGTTGCATACCACTAGGGTGGAGAGAGAGACACCTCTCTATCTTGACAGGGAGGTTAATACAGTAGATATCCACTAAGCACTATCAGCACACGGAGCACACCCGCACCCACACACAAACACACACACACTGTACTATCAGAACACTAAACTTGTCTAATACACTGCAGACCTACACATAATTATTGAGACACTTAAGATAACTTGATTGTCAACATAATAAGAAGAGGAAATGAAAACAGCAGGTGACAGACAACCTGTGCCAAAAAAGAATAAAAGACCAAAAACAATTATAGTTTATCAAACTAGTTGAAAGGATCAAAATTGTCTGCTGTACTTAATTAATCCAAATGGCCATTGGCTACAGTATTACATTTTACACTACATGATGAACAAGGCCGGACTGAAGAGGGTTGTAACTTTTGAGTACAAAAACTATTTGAGTGACCAGGTTTAAACATTTAGTTATTGGTGGAAGTAGTAGTGATGAACCTGGATAGGCTGGTCTCCTTGTCTGATCATCTTCTGCACATTTCAAAAACTCAGTTTATGAGAGTTTATATCAATTTCTTATTTAACAATTATATATTTAACCAGGTTTTCCTATTGATGTCAAGACCTGGGGTTTCTCCATGTATAGGGATTCCATTCATAACGCTATAGGCAATCCGCTAGGCAGGTTAGTTTTTCCCTCTAGGGCCTAGAGTCAAGGCACTGCCGTTTCTGTCTACCTTAGAGCCATAGCCACATGCATGCCACATGCATGGCTCTAGCTAGACCTCTCCAATACACTGAATTCCCACAACAGCAGCTCCAGTTTCCCCTGCAATAGCTGTTCTCCTCCACACAATGTGATTGAATGACGCTGATAGTCAACTAGCCGACAGTAAACCACGTTAGTGCTGTCATTTTTAAATGAAAGCTCAGAGGGAGAAAATGAAAACCATCCGTTGTTATGACGGACGAGAGATTATGTCATTCTGTTCATCTTGATATGACCCGGCGCTGACAAAAGAACTGTGGCTCTGCCTCAATCGAAGCGTTTGTCGGGACGCTCTCCCTCTCTCCGTATTTTACATCACCCTTTCTCTCCTTCCCTCCGCCTCTTTATTTCTCTTTCCCTTCACTGTTGTTCTCTTTCCCTCTTCAAATCAAAATCAAATGTTGTTGGTCACATGCGTCGAATAAAACAGGTGTAGACTTTACTGTGAAATGCTTACTTACAAACCCATTCCCAACAAAAGGTAATACAAATATTTGCTAAGTAAAAAAATAAATATTAACAAAATAAAAACAATAATGAGGCTATATACAAGGAGTACCAGTACAGAGTCAATGTGCAGGGGTACCAGGTAGTTGAGGTCATTAAGGTAATACAGTATGTACATGTAGGTACTGTAGTGGTAAAAGTAACCAGGCAATCAAGATGTATAGTAAACAAAGTAGCATCAGCGAGTGTGAAGAGTGAGTGGCGTCAATATGCATGTGTTGTGTGAGTGTGATCATATGTGTGTGCATGTGTGTGTTGGAGTGTCAGTATAGTATGTGTGAGTGTGTGGGTAAAGTCTAGTGAGTGTATATAGAGTCAGGGCAAGAGTCGGTGCATGAAAAATGTAATAATAAAGGGGGTCAATGTAAATAGTCTGGGTAGCCATTTGATTAACTGTTCAGCAGTCTTATGGCTCTCTGGTACCACTTGCCGTGAGGTAGCAGAAATAACAGTCTATTACTTGGGTGGCTGGAGTCTTTGACAATTTTTAAGCCCTTCCTCTGACAACGCCTGGTATAGAGGTCCTGGAAGGCAGGGAGTTCGGCTCTAGTGAGGTACTGGGCTGTTTGCACTGCCCTCTGTAGCACCTTCTGGTCGGATGCCGAGCAGTTGCTATACCAAGTGGTGATGCAGCCAGTCAAGATGCTCTCAATGGTGCAGCTGTAGAACGTTTTGAGGATCCGAGGGCCCATGCAAAATCTTTTCATTTTAGGACCTTAGTAATGTGGACACCGAGGAATTTGAAACTCTTGACCCACTCCACTACAGCCCTGTCGATGTGAATAGGGGCGTGTTCGCCCTCCGTTTCCTGTAGTCCAGATCAGCTCCTTCATCTGGCTGACGTTGACGGAGAGGTTGTTGTACTGGCACCACACTGCCAGGTCTTTGACTTCCTCTCTATAGGCTGTCTCATTGTCATAGGTGATTAGGCCTACCACCGTCGTGTTGTCTGCAAACTTAATGACGGTGTTGGATTCGGGTGTGGCCACGCAGTCGTTTGTGAACAGGGAGTACAGGAGGGGACTGAGCACACACCCCCTGAGGGGCTCCCATGTTGTGGGTCAGCATGGCGGATGTGTTGTTGCCTACCCTCAACACCTGGGGGCAGCCCGTCAAGAAGTCCAGGATCCAGTTGCAGAGAGAGGTGTTCCAGGGTCCTTAGCTTAATGATGAGCTTGGAGAGCACTATGGTTTTGAACGCTGAGCTGTAGTCAATGAACATCACTCTCACCTAGGTGTTCCTTTTGTCCAGGTGGGAAAGGGCAGTGTGGAGTACGATTGAGATTGCTTCATCTGTGGATCTGTTGGGGCAGTATGCAAATTGAAGTGGGTGCAGAGTTTCTGGGATGAGGGTCTTGATGTCAGACATGACCAGCCTTTTGAAGCATTTCATGGCTACAGATGTGAGTGCTATGGGGCAGTAGTCCCCACAAGGGTGCGTTCTCAGTCCTCTCCTGTACTCCCTGTTCACCCATGACTGCGTGGCCATGCACGCCTCCAACTAAATCATCAGGTTTGCTGACGACACTACAGTGGTAGGCTTGATTACCAACAACGACGAGACGGCCTACAGGGAGGAGGTGAGGGCCCTCAGAGTGTGGTGTCAGGAAAATAACCTCTCACTCATCGTCAACAAAACTAAGGCGATGATCGTGGACTTCAGGAAACAGCAGAGGGAGCACCCCCCCTATCCACATCGACGGGACAGTAGTGGAGAAGGTGGGAAGTTTTAAGTTCCTCAGCGTACATATCACAGAATAACTGAAATGGTCCACCCACACAGACAGCGTGGTGAAGAAGGCGCAACAGCGCCTCTTCAACCTCAGGAGGCTGAAGAAATTCGGCATGTCACCAAAAACACTCACAAACTTCTACAGATGCACAATCGAGAGCATCCTGTCGGGCTGTATCACCGCCTGGTAAGGCAACTGCTCCGCCCACAGCCGTAAGGCTCTCCAGAGGGTAGTGAGGACTGCACAACGCATCACCGGGGGTAAACTACCTGCCCTCCAGGACACCTAAACCACCCGATGTCACAGGAAGGCCAAAAAGATCATCAAGGACAACAACCACCCGAGCCACTGCCTGTCCACCCCGCTATCATCCAGAAGGCGAGGTCAGTACAGGTGCATCAAAACTGGGACCGAGAGACTGAAAAACAGCTTCTATCTCAAGGCCATCAGACTGTTAAACAGCCACTACTAACATTGAGTGGCTGCTGCCAACATACTGACTTAAATCTCTAGCCACTTTAAATAATTGAATTTTGTATATAATGTTTACATATCCGACATTACTCATATCAAATGTATACACTGTACTCTATACCATCTACTGAATCTTGCCTATGCCGTTCGGCCATCGACTCAAATCTCTAGCCACTTTAATAATTAAAAAGTCGATGTAATAAATGTATCACTAGCCACTTTAAACGATGCCATTTATATAATGTTTACATATCCTACACTACTCATCTCACATGTATATACTGTACTATATACTATCTACTGCCTCTTGCCTATGCCGGTCAGCCATCGCTCATCCATATATTTATATGTACATACTCGTATTCCATCCTTTACACTTGTGTGTATAAGGTAGTTGTTGTGAAATTGTTACTTGTTAGATACTACTGCATGGTCGGAACTAGAAGCACAAGCATTTCGCTACACTCGCATTAACATCTGATAACCATGTGTATGTGACAAATAAAATTTGATTTGATTTAGTAATTTAGACAGGTTACCTTGGTTTTTTTGGGCATAGGGAATATGGTGGTTTGCTTGAAACGTAGGTATTACAGACTGGGTCAGGGAGAGATTGGAAATGTAATTGAAGACGCTGGCAACTTGCCAGCTGGTCAATGCATGTTTTGAGTACGCGTCCTGGTAATCCGTCTGGCCCTGCGGCCTTATGAATGATAAGCTGTATAAAGATCTTACTCACATCTGCTATGGAGAGCGTGATCATGCTGTTGGTGCAGCTGGTGCTCTCACGCATTGTTCAGTGTTGCTTGTCTCGAAGCAAGCATAGAAGGCATTTAGCTTGTCTGGTTGGCTCACTGGTTAGCTCTCGGCTAGGTTTCCCTTTGTAATCCATGATAGTTTGCAAGCCCTGCCACATCCAACAAGCATCAGAGCCGGTGTAGTAGGATTCAATCTTAGTCCTGTATCGATGCTTTTCATGTTTGATGGTTCATTGGAGGGTATAGCGGGATTTCTTATAAATGTCCAGATTGGTGTCCCGCTCCTTGAAAGTAGCAGCTCTAGCTTTTAACTCAGTGCGGATGTTGCCTGCAATCCATGGCTTCTGGTTGGGATATGTACGTACCGTCACTGTGGGGAAGACGTCATTGATGCACTTATTAATGAAGCCGTTGACTGATGTGTTAAACTCCTCAATGCCATCGAATGAATCTTGGAACATATTCCAGTCTGTGCTACAGTCCTGTAGCTTAGCATCCGTGTCATCTGACCACTTCCAAATTGAGTGCGTCACTGGTACTTCCTGTTTTAGTTTTTGCTTGTAAGCAGGAATCAGGAGGATAGAGTTATGCTCAGATTTGCCACTTGGCTTTGTGTGCGTCTCTGTGTGTGGAGTGAAGGTGAACTAGAGTTTTATTTATTTTTTGCACACGTGATATGCTGGTAGAAATGAGGTAAAATGGATTTCAGTTGATTACCTTGTTATTTATAATCTGTAGCTCAGTTGGTAGAGCATGGCACTTGTAACAGAAGGATAGTGGGTTCAATTCCCCGAGAAGGCCCTAACGTAAAATGTATGCACGCATGATTGTAAGTCACTTTGGATAAACGTGTCTGCTAAATAGCATATATTATTTATAATGTTTTTTTCTCATTTTTACAACCATCCTCCACCCTCTCTCCTTCCCCCTCTCTCCTTCCCCCTCTCTCCCTCCCCCCTCTCTTTCCAATTTGTTTCATGCAGTAATTTACCAATGTAAGCTCTGTCTGTCTCTTTCACTCAGTCTTTCTCTTCTCTCTCACATGAATGTAATGTTGTGTCTATTGAATTAGTGTGACTCTTCCTCGGTTTTAATGCAAGGTTGAATTATCTGCATAATTTAGGTCAGTACCTCTGACTGTGTATTAGGCCTGAAGCTATGGTTAAGCAGCCATTTACTCAAGAGTCAAATCCTGATTGGAAACAGTGCCAATGCAGGACAGCATTGACATTGAGTCCTCTATACAGGATAGTAAAAGTGCCAGCATACTGTACCTCTCGTACCTTCAACGTTGATTGATGTCACAATATGACCATAACAATGTAGAGTAGACAGAGATGGTTATCTGGGGGGATTGACCTCTCTGCAGTTTACTATTGCCTTGTAACTCTTGTCATTCCCCTGTCAAGAAGCTTTCTCTGTGCAGTTAGTGCACTATAGTATATAGAGAATAGGGTGCCATTTGGGACGCAGTCCTGGTCTTCCTCTTTGAGGTAATCAGTGAGTGCCGTTTGTAAGAGGGCCTTATCACGGCTGTTTGAGGGAGAGTGAGGGAGGATGGCAGGGTCTTGTAATGGCTGTGTGAGGGAGGGAGGAGTGGCGGGCCATTCTTCCTCTGCTTCTCTGAGGATTGTGGAAAGGACAGATTTAGGGTGCTATAGGGGCACACTGCACTTTAAAAATGCTACTATACAGGCTCTGGCAGGAACCCTCTATAGAGAACATGGAGAACTACTATAGCACTA
Source organism: Brachymystax lenok tsinlingensis (assembly GCA_030435695.1). Taxonomy (NCBI): domain Eukaryota; kingdom Metazoa; phylum Chordata; class Actinopteri; order Salmoniformes; family Salmonidae; genus Brachymystax; species Brachymystax lenok. Next base: position 13,094,636 of record CM059795.1, read on the forward strand.
TACAAATGCCACCCCCCTGTATCTGCTCTGTCAGTTACATTCAAACATGTATGCATGTGCATGCTCACAAACTCACACGCATACGTACACAGACACTCAAACAACAAGTATGCACACAAACAAATACATATGGCTTTGTTGTGAAAATTATAAATATTGAATTCTCTACACATAACCTATTGTTGAGGAAAACCGAAATACCATTCTTCCACATACTCTCTCTGCACATACATCTATCCAAACACACAAATACAGTATATGTACATGCACAGCCATACTGTATGTACCCACAGTCACAACAAAGCTTTGGTCCAAGGCTTTTCATGAAGCCTGTGCAATCAATATGGCTGCAGTGCTCACATTGAAAAACATAGGCTGTTCACCCTCCAAGGAGCAGACAGACAGCCACAAGCTGTTTGCAGCAACTTTGCAGCCTGTATGTGGAAATTAATGAAATAAATGTATTGCCAAGATTTATTTCCGGTATCCAAAACCATTCCATTCCCTCTGTAGTTTACATTAATCAAAATGCCTGTTTATATTGTGAACCACTGGCTCATATTTCACTCCAGTTCTTAACTGTCAACTGTAATATTTATTGGATGCAAATATATGAGGGTCAATGTGAACTGCTCCAGTGCATTCTGGATGTGGGTTGATAACTGTATCCAACTGAGTTGAGATTATGTCAGCCATGCAGGAGGTTGGTGGCACCTTAATTGGGGAGAACGGGCTTGTGGTAATGACTGGAGCGGAATTAGTGGAATGGTATCAAATGCATCAAACACAAGGTTTCCAGGTCTTTGATGCTGTTCCATTCGGCTCCGTTCCAGGCATTATTACGAGTCTTCTCCCCTCAGAAACCTCCAATGGTCAGCCATAAATATTGTGGGTTACATACTGTAAATTCATAGAGGTATATTGAGGATAGTTTTGTGAACTAAAATATGAAAGCATTTTTCTCTGGCCAATAGGACTGACAGTCGGTCAGGTTGTTTGTTTGTATTGGTACCCGTTCCATGTCATTATATTCACTTTGCAGAACGAGAACCAACTTTCTTAACGTCTGTGTACTAAATCAATATAACAAACCCACAATAAGGCTCAAGGGGGTGTGATATATGGCCAATATACCACTGTAAGGGCTGTTCTTAAGTACGACACAACACGGAGGGCCTGGATACAGCCCTTAGTCGTGGTATATTGGTCATATATCACAAACCCCAAAAGTGCCTTATTGCTATTTTAAACTGGTTACCAACGTAATTAGAGCAGTAAAAATACATGTTTTGTCATACCCGTGATATACCTTGGCTGTTAGCCAATCAAATCAAGTCAAATCAAATGTTATTTGTCACATGCATCGCATACAACAGGTGTAGACATTACAGTGAATTGCCAACAATGCAGTTTTAAGAAAAATGCCTAAGAAATAAAGTAACAAATAATTATAGAGCAGCAGTAAAATAACAATAGCGAGGCTATATACAGGGGGTACCGGTACAATGTGCGGGGGCACATTAGTTAAGGTACTTGAGGTAATATGTAAATGTGGGTAGAGTTATTAAAGTGACTTATGCATAGATAATAACAGAGTAGCGGCAGTGTAAAAGGGGTGTAATGCAAGTAGTCTGGGTAGCCATTTGATTAGATGTTCAGTAGTCTTATGGCTTGGAGGTAGAAGCTGTTTAGAAGCCTCTTGGACCTAGACTTGGCGCTCGGGTACTACTTACCATGCAGTAGCAGAGAGAACAGTCTATGACTAGGGTGGCTGGAGTCTGTGAACATTTTTAGGGCCTTCCTCTGAAATGGGAAAGAGGTCCTGGATTGGCCCCAGTGATGTACTGGGCCGTACGCACCACCCTCTGTAGTGCCTTGCGGTCGGAGGCCAAGCAGTTGCCATACCAGGCAGTGATGCAACCAGTCAGGATGCTCTCGATGGTGCAGCTGAAGAACCTTTTTAGGATCTGAGGACCCATGACAAATCTTTTCAGTCTCCTGAAGGGGTATAGGTTTTGTCTTACCCTCTTCACGACTGTCTTGGTGTGCTTGGACCATGATAGTTTGTTGGTGATGTGGACACCAAGGAACCACTACAGCTCTACAGCTCCACTACAGCCCCGTCAATGAGAATGGGGGCGTGCTCGGTCCTCCTTTTCCTGTAGTCCACAATCATCTCCTTACTCTTGATCACATTGAGGAAGAGGTTGTTGTCCTGGCACCACACGGCCAGGTCTCTGGCCTCCTCCCTATATGCTGTCTCGTCGTTGTTGGTGATCAGGCCGACCACTGTTGTGTAATCGGCAAACTTAATGATGGTGTTGGAGTCGTGCCTGGCCGTGCAGTTATAAGTGAACAGGGAGTACTGGAGGGGATGGAGCACAAATTCCTGAGGGGCCCCCGTGTTAAGGATCACGTGGCGGATGTGTTGTTACCTACCCTTACCACCTGGGGGCGGCCCGTCAGGAAGTCCAGGATCCAGTTGCAGAGGGAGGTGTTTAGTCCCAGGGTCCTTAGCTTAGTGATGAGCTTTGAGGACACTATGGTTTTGAACGCTGAGCTGTAGTCAATAGCATTCTCACATAGGTGTTCTTTTTGTCCAGGTGGTATAGGACAGTGTGGAGTGCAATAGAGAGTGCATCATCTGTGGATCTGTATGCATCTGTGGCGGTCTGTATCATCTGTGGCGGTATGCAAATTGGAGTGGGTCTAGGGTTTCTGGGATAATGTTGTTGATGTGAGCCATGACCAGCCTTTCAAAGCACTTCATTGCTACAGATGTGCTACGGGTCGGTAGTCATTTAGGCAGGTTACCTTAGTGTTCTTGTGCACAGGGACTATGGTGTTCTGCTTGAAACATGTTGGTATGAGACTCATACAGGGAGAGGTTGAAAATGTCAGTGAAGACACTTTCCAGTTGGAAAAGTGTGCTCGGAGTACACATCTTGATAATCCGTCTGGCCCTGCGGCCTTGTGAATGTTGACCTGTTTAAAGGTCTTGCTCACATTGGCTGCGGAGAGCGTGATCACAGTCGTCTGGAATAGCTAGTGCTCTCAGTGTTGCTTGCCTCGAAGCAAGCATAGAAGTAATTTAGCTCGTCTGGTAGGATCGTGTCACTGGGCTGCTCTCGGCTGTGCTTCCCTTTTTAGTCTGTAATGGTTTACAAGCCCTGCCACATCCGGACAAGCATCGGTTCCTGTTGTAGTATGATTCGATCTTAGTCCTGTATTGACGCTTTGCCTGTTTGATGGTTCGTCGGAGGGCATAGCGGGATTTCTTATAAGCTTCCGGGTTAGAGTCCCGCTCCTTGAAAGCGGCAGCTCTACCCTTTAGCTCAGTGTAGATGTTGCCTGTAATCCATGGCTTCTGGTTGGTTTATGGACGTACAGTCACTTTGGGGACGAGGTCATCGATGCACTTATTGATGAAGACAGTGACAGATATGGTGTACTCAATGCCATCGGGAAGAATCCCGGAATATATTCCAGTCTGTGCTAGCAAAACAGTCCTGTAGCTTTGCATCTGCTTTGTCTGACCACTTTTTAATTGACCGAGTCCCTGGTGATTCCTGCTTTAATTTTTGCTTGTAAGCAGGTATCAAGAGGATAGAATTATGGTCAGATTTGCAAAATGGAAGGGGAGGGAGAGCTTTGTACACGTCTCTGTGTGTGGAGTAAAGGTGGTCTAGAGGTGCACATTTAACATGCCGGTAGAAATTAGGTTGAACGTATTTAAGTTTCCCTGCATTAAAGTCCCCGGCCTCTAGGAGGGCCGCCTCTGGATTAGTGTTTTCCTGTTTGCTTATGGCGGCATACAGCTCATTGAGTGCAGTCTTAGTGCCAGAATCGGTCTGTGGTGGTATGTACAGTTGAAGTCGGAAGTTTACTCGTTTTTCAACCACACCACAAATTTCTTGTTAACAAACTATAGTTTTGGAGTCGGTTAGGACATCTACTGTGTGCATGACACAAATAATATTTCCAACAATTGTTTACAGACAGATTATTTCACTTATAATTCACTGTATCGCAATTCCAGTGGGTCAGAAGTTTACATACACTAAGTTGACTGTGCCTTTAAACAGCTTGGAAAATTCCAGAAAAATATGTCATGGCTTTAAAGCTTCTGATAGGCTAATTGACATAATTTGAGTCAATTAGAGGTGTACCTATGGATGTATTTCAAGGCCTACCTTCAAACAGTGCCTCTTTGTTTGACATCATGGGAAAATCAGAAGAAAGACCTCAGGAAAAAAAACTGTAGACCTCCACAAGTCTGGTTCATCCTTGGGAGCAAGGTAACACGTTCATCTGTACAAACAATAGTACGCAAGTATAAACACCGTGGGACCATGCAGCCGTCATACCGCTCAGGAAGGAGACGCGTTCTGTCTCCTAGAGATGAACGTATTTTGGTGTGAAAAGTGCAAATCAATCCCAGAACAACAGCAAAGGACCTTGTAAAGATGTTGGAGGAAGCAGGTACAAAAGTATCTATATCCACAGTAAAACAAGTCCTATGTTGACAAGTCCAGGCAGAAGCCACTGCAGAAGCCACTGCTCCAAAACCGCCATAAAAAAGCCAGACTACGGTTTGCAACTGCACATGGGGACAAAGATTGTACTTTTTGGAGAAATGTCCTCTAGTCTGATGAAACAAAAATAGAACTGTTTGGCCATAATGACCATCGTTATGTTTGGAGGAAAAAGGGGGAGGCTTGCAAGCTGAAGAACACCATCCCAACATGGCAGCATCATGTTGTGGGGGTGCTTTGCTGCTGGAGGGACTGGTGCACTTCACGGAATAGATGGCATCATGAGGAAGGAAAATTATGTGGATATATTGAAGCAACATCTCAAGACATCAGTCAGGAAGTTAAAGCTTGTTCGCAAATGGTTCTTCCAAATGTACAATAACCCCAAGCATACTTCCAAAGTTGTGTCAAAATGGCTTAAGGACAACAAAGTCAAGGTATTGGAGTGGCCATCACAAAGCCCTGACCTCAATCCCATAGAACATTTCTGGGCAGAACTGAAAAAGCATGTGCGAGCAAAGGAGGCCTACAAACCTGACTCAGTTACACCAGCTCTGTCAGGAGGAATGGGCCAAAATTCACCCAACTTATTGTGGGATGCTTGTGGAAGGCTACCCAAAACGTTTGACCCAAGTTAAACAATTTAAAGGCAATGCTACCAAATACTAATTGAATGTATGTCAACTTCTGACCCACTGGGAATGTGATCAAAGAAATGAGAGCTGAAATAAATCATTCTCTCTACTATTATTCTGACATTTCACATTCTTAAAGTAAAGTGGTGATCCTCACTGACCTAAGACAGGGAATTTTTACTAGGATAAAATGTCAGGAATTGTGAAAAACTGAGTTTAAATGTATTTGGCTAAGGTGTATGTAAACTTCCGACTTCAAATGTAGACAGCTACGAAAATTACAGATAAACTCTCTCGTTGGTAGGATATACATGCTTTTAGTTCATCCATTTTATTTTCCAGCGATTTTACGTTGGCCAGTAGTACAGATGGCAAGGGCAGATTAGCCACTCATTGGCGGATCCTCACAAGGGACCCCGATCTCTTTCCGCAATATCTTTTCCAACCCTTTTCTCCTGCGAATGACGGGGATGAGGGTCTGTTCGGGTGTTTGAAGTAAATCCCTCTCGTCCGACTCATTCAAGACAAATTCTTTGTCCAGTTCAAGGTTAGTAATCTCTGTTCTGATGGTAGCAGCAACATTATGTGCAAAATAAGTTGCAAAACATGCGAAAAAACAAGCAAAATAGCATGGTTCGTTAAGAGCCCCATGAAACGGCAGCCATCCTCTCCGGCTCCATCTTACATCATTCAGGGCTCGACCCACCCAGATTATATTGTCTGATATACCACGGCTGTCAGCCAATCAGGGTTCGAACGGTTTATTATAATAAATATAACGTGATCAGTTTTCCTCTGAAAGTATATACATAATATCACAGTCATAATATCGATGAAAGTCATTCTTAATGACTTTAAGTTTGTCAATGATTACATGTAGACCAATTAAATTATTATGGTTCACTGAACCAAGGACAAGGTGTATTCCGTGCCATGTACTGTAGCTGGATAGCTGCTGTATTCAACATTTTTTGCACAATTGATTGTAGGTTATGTATATGCAGTGTTTTAGAGCAAGTGTTTACGATCACAGCAATATGAGTATGACATGTTGAAATAATTTAAACGGCCTGTATCTAGATAAGATATTTGTTTTGCCATCATTGGTAATCTGATTTAAAGTTGCAGCAAATGACAGTAACATATGCAATACAATTAAATTATGCTGTTTTCAGGCTGTCCCCCTGAGTACTCCAGTTTATTCTCCATCAAATATAGTAAGATTATATGAGCCAGATTGTTCAGAGACACAAGGCATTCACTACCCAATCTTAGGAAGAGCTATGGCTTTCATGGTTGCCCCTTTAAATACTTTTGCATTTCCCCTGGTCAACAGCAGACATACGTAAAATGGCAGTTTTCAGACGGCCATTTAGACAAATGAGTTTGTGTAGATAATAGAGAGAGTTGCTGCACTTTACTGTGTGCCAGTCTATTTTTCTATTTCCAAACTGTCTCATTTAGCATCCCGGTACCCAGGCAGAATTTCACCAGCATGGTTTATGTAAGTGTTACGTCTCAAATGGGGCTTGGTCAAAAGTAGTGCACTATATATACAGTATAGATCAAATCAAATTGTATTTGTCACATGCACCGAATATAACTGGTGTAGACTTTACCGTTAAATGCTTGCTTACACAAAAGGAATAAAATAAAATGCTCAAGAATGGAGCAATATACAGTGAGGGGGAAAAAAGTATTTGATCCCCTGCTGATTTTGTACGTTTGCCCACTGACAAAGAAATGATCAGTCTATAATTTTAATGGTAGGTTTATTTGAACAGTGAGAGACAGAATAACAACAAAGAAATCCAGAAAAACGCATGTCAAAAATGTTATTAATTGATTTGCATTTTAATGAGGGAAATAAGTATTTCACCCCATCTCAATCAGAAAGATTTCTGTCTCCCAGGTGTCTTTTATACAGGTAACGAGCTGAGATTAGGAGCACAATCTTAAAGGGAGTACTCCTAATATCAGTTTGTTACCTGTATAAAAAGACACCTGTCCACAGAAGCAATCAATCAATCAGATTCCAAACTCTCCACCATGGCCAAGACCAAAGAGCTCTCCAAGGATGTCAGGGACAAGATTGTAGACCTACACAAGGCTGGAATGGGCTACAAGACCATCGTCAAGCAGCTTGGTGAGAAGGTGACAACAGTTGGTGCGATTATTCGCAAATGGAAGAAACACAAAAGAACTGTCAACCTCCCTCAGCCTGGGGCTCCATGCAAGATCTCACCTCGTGGAGTTGCAATGATCATGAGAACGGTGAGGAATCAGCCCAGAACTACACAGAAGGATCTTGTCAATGATCTCAAGGCAGCTGGGACCATAGTCACCAAGAAAACAATTGGACTGAAATCCTGCAGTGCCCGCAAGGTCCCCCTGCTCAAGAAAGCACATATACATGCCTGTCTGAAGTTTGCCAATGAACATCTGAATGATTCAGAGGACAACTGGGTGAAAGTGTTGTGGTCAGATGAGACCAAAATGGAGTTCTTTGGCATCAACTCAACTCACCGTGTTTGGAGGAGGAGGAATGCTGCCTATGACCCCAAGAACACCATCCCCACTGTCAAACATGGAGGTGGAAACATTATGCTTTGGGGGTGTTTTTCTGCTAAGGGGACAGGACAACTTCACCGCATCAAAGGGGTGATGGACGGGGCCATGTACCATCAAATCTTGGGTGAGAACCTCCTTCCCTCAGCCAGGGCATTGAAAATGGGTCGTGGATGGGTATTCCAGCATGACAATGACCCAAAACACACAGCCAAGGCAACAAAGGAGTGGCTCAAGAAGAAGCACATTAAGGTCCTGGAGTGGCCAAGCCAGTCTCCAGACCTTAATCCCATAGAACATCTGTGGAGGGAGCTGAAGGTTCGAGTTGCCAAACGTCAGCCTCAACCGTAATGACTTGGAGAAGATCTGCAAAGAGGAGTGGGACAAAATCCCTCCTGAGATGTGTGCAAACCTGGTGGCCAACTACAAGAAACGTCTGACCTCTGTGATTCCCAACAAGGGTTTTGCCACCAAGTACTAAGTCATGTTTTGCAGAGGGGTCAAATACTTCTTTCCCTCATTAAAATGCAAATCAATTTATAACATTTTTCACATGCGTTTTTCTGGATTTTGTTGTTTTGTTGTTATTCTGTCTCTCACTGTTCAAATAAACCTGCCAATAAAATTAGACTGATCATTTCTTTGTCAGTGGGCAAACGTACAAAATCAGCAGGGGATCAAATACTTTTTTTCCCTCACTGTATAGGGAGTACCACATCAATGTGCAGAGGTACGAGGTATTTGAGGTAGATATGTACATGAAGGCAGGGCAAAGTGACCAGGCATCAGGATAGATTATAAAAGAGTAAAATAAAGAACAGTAGCAGATGCAAATTATGAGTGTAAAAGTATGTGTGTGCGTGCGTGCGTGCGTGTGCGTGTGGGGATTTCGTGTGAAAGTGTCAATATAGTGTGAGTGAGTGTGTATATGGTGTACAGTGCATTCGGAAAGTATTCAGACCCCTTCAATTGGTTAAATAATTTTTTTCCTCATCAATCTACACACAACACCCAATAACAACAAAGCTTTAGACATTTTTGCAAATATATTAAAAATGAAAAACCGATACCTTATTTGCATAAGTATTCAGACCCTTTGCTATGAGAGTTAAAATTGAGCTCCGGTGCATCCTGTTTCCATTTATCATCCTTGAGATGTTTCTCCAACTTGATTGGAGTCCACCTGTGGTAAATTCAATTGATTAAATATGATGTGGACAATACACACCTGTCTGCATAAGGTCCCACACTTGACAGTGCATGTCAGAGCAAAAACCAAGACATGAGTTCGAAGGAATTGTCCGTAGTGCTCTGAGACAGGGTTGTGTCGAGGCACAAGGGTACTAAAAAATGTCTGCTGCATCGAAGGTCCCCAAGAACACAGTGGCCTCCATCGTTCTTAAATGGATCCACCAAGACTATTCCTAGAGCTGGCTGCCTGGCCAAACTGAGCAATTGGGGGAGAATTGCCTTGGTCAGGGAGGTGACAGTTCCTCTGTGGAGATGGGAGAACCTTCCAGAAGGACAACCATCTCTGCAGCACTCTACCAATCAGGCCTTTATGGAAGAGTGGCCAGACGGAAGCCACTCCTCAGTAAAAGGCACATGACAGCCTGCTTGGAGTTTTCCTAAAGGACTCTTAGACCATGAGAAACAAGATTCTCAAGATTGAACTATTTGGCCTGAATGCCAAGCGTAACGTCTGGAGGAAACCAGGCACCGCTCGTCACCTGGCCAATACCATCCCTACAGTGAACCACGGTGGTGGCAGCATCATGCTGTGGGGATAATTTTCAGTGGCCCGGACTGGGAGACTAGTCAGGATCGAGGGAAAGATGAATGGAGTAAAATACAGAGAGATCCTTGATGAAAACTTGTTCCATAGCACTCAGGACCTCAGACCGGGGTGAAGGTTCACCGTCCAACAGGACAACGACCCTAAGCACACAGCCATGACAAGGCAGGGGTGGCTTCAGGACAAGTCTCTGGATATCCTTGAGTGGCCCAGCCAGAGCCCGGACTTCAACCTAATCAAACATCGACCTGAACATAGCTGTGCAGTGACGCTCCCCATCCAATCTGACAGAGCTTGAGAGGATCTGCAGAGAAGAATGGCAAAAACTCCACAAATACAGGTGTGCCAAGCTTGTAGCGTCATACCTAAAAATGCTCAAGGCTGTAATCGCTGCCAAAGGTGCTTCAAGTAAACTTATGTAAATGTAACATTTCAGGTTTTTATTTTTAATAAATTGGTAAAGATTTCTAAACTTATTTTTGCTTTGTTATTATGGGGTATTGTGTGTAGATTGATGAGTTAAACAAAATGGGTTAATCAGTTTTAGAATAAGGCTGTAATGTAACACAAGGTGAAGGGGTCTGAATACTTTCCGAATGCATTGTGTATATATAGTCTAGTGATTGTGTGTAGTGTCAGTGCAAGATAGATTGGCCTTTTCACGACTGTGCAGGTGTGTTTGGACCATGTTAATTCCTTAGTATTGTGGACGGCAAGGAACTTGAAGCTCTCGACCTGCTCCAGAACAGCCCCATTGATATGGATGGGGGCGTGCTCTCCCCTCTTTCTCCTATAGTCAACGATCAGCTCCATGGTCTTACTGACATTGAGTGAGATGTTGTTTTCCTGACACCACACTAGTGTGCCACTTGGTACGCATCCTGGGTTTGGAAGTACCTGTCTGTAACAATGATACTGCTTTTAATTATCAAGTAATCTGTGTTAGATCTTGCAACTGTGAAAAGGTGACAACCTTGTCCAAACAAAGGTGTCATTGTACGCTGATATTTTGTTTTCTTTTAAATCCACAATTCGAATACCTCCACAACCTCATAGAGAATATAGATAATTTTTCTAACCTCTGGATTAAAACAAAATAATGATAAGTGTACTATATTACGTATTGGATCACAAAAAAATATAACTTTTACATTACCGTGTAGTTTACCAATAAAATGGTCTGATGTTGAAGTCGACATAGCCAGTATTCATATCCCGAAAGAAAGAAATGATCTCACTGCAATACATTTTAATAGAAAGTTAGCAAAAATAGCTACCATGGAAAGGAAAATATTTGTGGAAAAATCACCCTCATAACTCATTAGTCATATCGCAGTTTACCTATTTACTTATGGCCTTGCCTACACCTAGTGATTTGCTTTTTTAAAGATATGAGCAAAACATATTTACTTTTATTTGGGACTGCAAGCCAGACCGTATTAAACGGGACTATTTATATAATGAATAGCACAGAAATGATTAAATATTAAAGCATTAGACCTCTCGCTAAAGGCTTCAGTCATACAAAAGTTACACTTAAATCCAAACTGGTTCTCTAGCAGATTAGTAAAAATGTCTCACCCCATGTTCAAGAATGGCTTTTTCCCCTTTATTCAGATTACAACCTCTCACTTTGGGTTATTTTATTATAATGTCGCTATTTTTAAAACAAGCCATAGAAAGTTGGTTGCAATTTCCTTTTAATCCATCAGAAAAGACAGAACAAATTATACAACAAATATTATGGTTAAACTCAAATATACTATTTGATTAAAAACGGTATAATCTTTGTAAATTATATCATAAATAGGACTGATGGAGTTATGTCACACATGCTGCTAACAAAAATATATGGAAATGTTTGCTCTACCCAAAATTACAACCAACTAATTTCAGCATTATCACAAAAAATGGAAGAGGTAAGTGGAAGGGGAAAAAAGTATAGAACAGTAAAGACCAAAATTGGTTAAAAAAAAATAAAGAAGAAATGTGATGAATAAAAAAGAAGTTTAATTTAAGGAACAAAAAATGGACAGCTGTGCCATATAGATTGCAAAATAGTTGGGAAAGTCTTTTCGATGTACCGATTCCATGGTACATGGTTTATGAACTGACACACAAAACGACACCGGATCCAAAACTTTGAGTTTCTAAATTTCAATTATTATACAAAATGCTTGCAACCACTAGATTGTTATATACTATATATGGGGGATACAACCATCCCAGCTCTGCAGCTTTTGATGTGAATAATAATATAAAACACTCTTAGCAAAAATGTTTCATCTTTAATTTACGATCTGTAGAAACTGAGAATAGAAAGGTTCAGAAATGTTGTTAAACATCACAGCACTGTTGAAAAATATATGGCAAATAGAAAAACTGGATGGGAGGGGTTGAGTGGAGCTGAAGGGTGGGACTAAAAATGACAAGATAACTAATGTAAAATAAACTGTGTCCGTAAAAAGTATATAGAACGCAAAGGTATGGGCCAAACTGCCTCTTTCACGAAGAGAGCTCAGTTAGTCAATACCAACAGATGGATATTTATTTGTTTGTGAAGCTCAACCTCAAGACCTCTTAATCGTGCCTCATCCCATCTCTCTTCTCAACTAATCTGACATCATACAAATAACCTCTACATAATTGATGTGATAAAGTGACACGCATTCATCATTTGCAGAAGTCCGTGCAGCGCGCACTCTCTCTCTCTCTTAATGATGTTGTAACCTCTAGGTACGTTCCAAATTACTATTCCCTATATAGTTCACTATTTTTGACCAGGGCCCTTTAAAATTCTGATCAAAGTAGTGCACTATGTAGGGATTAGGGTACCATTTGGGACGCAGATCTCTCCACTATAACCAGCTTCTCCGAAGAATGTCTAATACATATTTAATTACGAAGTGCATTTGCTTCACTCATTCCTTCTTCCCTGGCACCACAGTACTGCACTGCTTCTTTTCCAGACCTGGGTTCAAATACTATTTGACGTACAGGTAGCTGTGTTTGATTGAGCTTGCCTGGTACAATGGAACCAATAGTCTCAAAACTTCAAACCCCACCCATTTAGCACTCCAGGCAGGCTAACCCAGGTTTGTTATTTACTGCAAGACTATTTTCTTCCCACATGTTATGAGGTTGTGGACTGTAAAGATGGACCTGCTAGAGTTCATACTATATCATGAATTATGTCCCGCTATCTTTTACAAGCTGCAGTTTTTTAAAAGATGCATCATCACTTATTGGGCTTCTTTCTTTAGCCAGTATGGTTGGTATGGTATACTGTACAAGACAGTCCCCAACAAGAATAAAATGACCTCCAAATGCTCGTTCTTCCCTCTGTGAAGTTCATGGGTTCTCAATGTGGCTCCCAAGTGGCACCCTATTTGCTATATAGTGCTCTACTTCAAAAGTAGTGCACTATGTAGGGAATAGAGTGCCAGACATCCCGAGTCTCGAGTCTCATGCCTGAAATCCAGTTAAAAAGCTACTGTAGTTTAAAACACTGAAACACTGAGCTATCAAGACACCTGCCCTGTACAACCGTATGACGTCTGTCTTCTCAAAGCCAGCAAAGCCATCTTAATTTTCACTTATTGGTATGGGCCATTAAGTCATGGATTGTGATAAAAAAAAATTCACCAAGTCACTTACATGCTTACCACACCACCCACGTTGCGTGTAAAAGCGTTACAAAATAAATGTACACATATATGTTATTCAATCATTTCATCCAAACTGCTGATGCCCGTCAAAGGGCTTCTGCGTAGCCAGGTGCTAAAATAGAACTTGGTTCTATTTGACATGCTTGGCGCTGCAAGTCCCGCCTCTACCATCTCCTCATTGTTTTTTAGGAGCATATACCCACGTGGGTGATTGAAAGATGAACGAGGGCCACACTCCAGTCCATTTCATGGTGGTAATGCACCTTATAGTTGGTTGCCAACTGCCATATAAAATCAGAAGAAGAACGTACTGGGATTCCCCTTTTTATCTGTGGATTAATTGTCAGGGTAGAGAACACACAACTTTGTATGACTCAACATGGGTCAAAATTCTACAAAGATCCAGCAACAAAAAAAGGACCATATGCATTTTAGGTAAAACAACAACACAATGTTTATTTTCCAGTACAAATTAGCTAGCAATAGCAAGCTGAACAAAAATGTAAACGCAACATGTAGTGTTGGTCCCACGTTTCATACGCACGAAAAGCTTATTTCTCAAAAATGTTGTGCACAAATCTGTTTACATCCCTGTTAGTGACCATTTCTACTTTGCCAAGATAATCCATCCACCTGACAGGTGTGGCATTTCAAGAAGCTGATTAAAAAGCATGATCATTACACAGGTGCACCTTGTGCTGGGGACAATAAAAGGCCACTCTAAAATGTGTAGTTTTGTCACACAACACAATGCCACAGATGTCTAAAGTTTTGAGGGCGTGTGCAATTGAAATCCTGACTGCAGGAATGTCTACCAGAGCTGTTGCCATAGAGTTTAATGTTAATTTCTTTACCATAAGAGAGAATTTGGCAGTACGTCCAACCAGCCTCACAACCGCAGACCACGTGTAACCACAGCAGTCCAGGACCTCCACATCTGTCTTCTTCACCTGCAGGATAGTCTGAGACCAGCCATCTGGACCGCTAATGAAACAACGAATATTTCTGTCTGTAATAAAGCCCTTTTGTGGGGGAAAAACTACTTCTGATTGGCTGGGCCTGGCTCCCCAGTGGGTGGGCCTATGCCCTCCAAGCCTCACCCATGGCTGCACCCCTGCTAAGTCATGTGAAACCCATAGATTAGGGCCTAATTAATTTATTTCAATTGATTTCCTCATATGAACTGTAACTCAGTACAATTATTGAAACCGTTTCATATTGTGTTTATATTTTTTGTTCAGTATATTTGGTTCACAGTTGGTTTTGGTATTTTAACTTACGTGTCATGAACGTGTCTGGTGGGGATTAACAAAATCAACACGCGTTTGATCGTGGGGCAGAATCAGGTGCTGAGCCGGTTTGGTCAGCATTTTTGGTTGACAGCACAGATGAAGCCATGTTGATTGATAGATTGAGTACTTGACTGGCATCTCTTTTACTGATGTTTGTGTCTCTTGAATGATTTAGTATGTGGTGACATAAACACTGGAAACCAGTGGTGGCGGTCTCACAGTAATGGCTGGAATGGAATTAATGGAATGGTATCAAACACATCAAAAACATGGTTTTCATGTGTAATATACCATTCCATTTGTTCCAGTCCAGTCATAACTACACTATATATATACAAAATGTGGACATTTTATATATGTGGACACCCCTTCAAATGAGTGGATTCAGCTATTTCAGCCACTCCCTTTGCTGACAGGTGTATACAATTCAGCACAAAGCCATGCAATCTCAATAGACAATTACTGGCAGTAGAATGGCCTTACTGAAGAGCTCATGTCAGTTCGTAAAATATCTGCCCTGCTAGAGCTGCCCCGGTCAACTGTAAGTGCTGTTATTGTGAAGTGGAAACGTCTAGGAGCGACAACCGCTCAGCCATGAAGTGGTAAGCCACACAAGCTCACAGAACGGGATCGCCGAGTGCTGAAGTGTGTCGGTTGCAACAACACTCACTACCGAGTTCCAAACTGCCCCTGGAAGCAACTTCAGCACAATAACTGTTTGTCGGGAGCTTCATGAAATGGGTTTCCATGGCCGAGCAGCCGCACACAAGCCTAAGATCACCATGCGCAATGCCAAGCATCCTCTGAAGTGATGAATCACGCTTCACCATCTGGTAGTCCTGACGGACGAATCTGGGTTTGGCGGATGCCAGGAGAACACTACCTGCCGAATGCATAGTGCCATCTGTAAAGTTTGCTAGATGAGGCATAATGGTTTGGGCTGTTTTCATGGTTTGGGGAAGGCCCCTTAGTTCCAGTGAAGGGAAATATTAACGCCACAGCATACAATGACATTATAGACGATTCTGTGCTTCCAACTTTGTGGCAACATTTTGAGGAAAGCCTTTTCCTGTTTCAGCATAGCAATCCCCTGTGCACAAAGCGAGGTCCATACAGAAATGGTTTGTTGAGATCGTTGTGGAAGAACTTGACTGTCCTGCACAGAGCCCTGACCTCAACCCCATCGAGCACCTTTGGGATGAATTGGAACACCGACTGCGAGCCAGGCCTAACCGCCCAACATCAGTGCCCAACCTCACTAATGCTCTCATGGCTGAATAGAAGAACGTCCCCGCAGCAATGTTCCAACATCTAGAGGAAAGCCTTCCCAGAAGAGTGGAGGGTGTTATCACAGCAAACGGGGGACCAACTCCATATTAATGCCCAAGATTTTGGAATGAGATTTTTTTTCATGTAGTGTATGAGCCATCCTCGCCTCACCAGTCTCCACTGCTTGAAACGTACAGTATTTCCTAATTCTAGCATTGCCTGTCCTAGGAAAGGAAAACACTTCTACCAGACTATTCCCAGAACACGTTTTCCTCTGTGATTCATGAATGGTTTTCTTTCTGTGTCTCTGTTGTATTCCAGGTAAAAGTGTCTCTCCTGGTCCTGAGAGCCACATGGTCATGTCACTAGGTAGTCTTCTAGATGACCAGCACTGGCACCACGTAGCCATCGAGCGCTTTAGTGGCCACCTCAACTTCACTGTGGACAAAAGCTCTCAGCAGATGCAGGTTCCTGCAGAACTCAGTCCTTCTGAGATAAACGAGGTGTGTTGTCTGTGACCTTTGGTGTGTTGCCTGTGACCTGTTTCTCAAATAATTACACACACACACACACACACACACAACCATTCCTGCATGCTTGCTCTTTCAAATATCACCCTCCATTTGTCTCTAACCGATGCGTTCACAGATACTGTACGACCTAAACACACAGGAGACCCACACTCAAAATAAATATAGCTTTGTAGCACGGGTGTTGATTATGCCATTGAATTCTCTACAAGAGGGATTCATTCAAGGCCGCTAATGAATAAGATTAACCCAACCTCCATACAATATTTCTAGACTGTTTTAATAAATGGACTATAGAAATACTTTTCTAATGAAATTGAAACACAGTTGAGCTACTGGTCATTATCTACATGAGTCCTGTTGAGACATTTATGTACATTGCCATTGTAGTCCCTAACTGAATACACAGAATGGGATAATTTCTTTAATCTACTCTTCTGCGCTCTGCTCTACTCTACTCTGCTCTATTCTACTCTGCTCTGCTATACCTTTCTCTTCTGCTCTACTCTGCTCTGCTCTGCTTTACTCTTCTCTTCTCTTCTGCTCTACTCTGCTTTACTCTTCTCTTCTGCTCTTCTCTACTCTTCTCTTCTACTCTACTCTACTCTGCTTTACTCTTCTCTTCTACTCTGCTCTACTCTTCCCTTCTACTCTGCTCTACTCTGCTTTACTCTTCTCTTCTACTCTGCTCTACTCTGCTTTACTCTTCTCTTCTACTCTGCTCTACTCTTCTCTTCTGCTCTGCTCTGCTCTACTTTGTAGCCAGCAGCATACCACCCTGCATCCCGCTTCTGAAGCTAAGCAGGGTTGGTCCTGTTTGGCCCCTGGATGGGAGATCAGATGCTGCTGGAAGTGTGGTTGGCGTGCCAGTAGGAGGCAGTCTTTCCTCTGGTCAAAAAAAATATCCCAATTCTCCAGGGCAGTGATTGGCGACATTGCCCTGTGTAGGGTGCTGTCTTTCGGATGGGATGTTAAACGGGTGTCCTGACTCTCTGTGGTCACTGAAGATCCCATGGCACTTATTGTAAGAGTAGGGGTGTTGACCCTGTTGTCCTGGCTAAATTCCCAATCTGGCCATCATACCGTTATGGTCACCTAATCATCCCCAGTTTACAATTGGCTCATTCATGCCTTCTCCCCTGTAACTATTCCCCAGATTGTTGCTGTCAATGAGAATATGTTCTCAGTCAATTTACCTGGTTAAATAAAAATACTCAGCTGTTCTGCTCTACTCTTTTCCTCTTCGCTAATCTGTCTTACTCCACTCTACTCTTTTCTTCTACTCTTCTCTTCTACTCTGCTCTGCTCTTTTCTTCTTCTCTACTCTGCTCTACTCTTTTCCTCTACTCTACTCTGCTCTGCTCTTCTATTCTACTCTACTCAGCTCTGCTTTTCTATTGTACTCTACTCTACTCTGCTCTTTGGCTCTTCTCTTCTTCTCTACTCTGCTCTGCTCTTCTACTCTACTCTGCTCTGCTCTTTTCTTTTCTTATACTTTGCTCTACTATTTTGCTCTACTCTACTCTACTCTTCCGCTCTACTCTACTCTACTCTGCTCTACTCTGTTCTGGTCTGCTCTTTTCTTCTACTCTGCTCTACTCTGTTCTTTTCTTCAACTCTATTCTACTCTGCTCTTCTACTCTCCTCTACTCTACTCTGCTCTTCTACTCTGCTCTACTCTACTCTGCTTTTCTCAGATTGTTGCTGTAAATTAGAATATGTTCTCAGTCAATTTACCTGGTTAAAAGAAAATACTCTGCTCTTTTCTTCTACTCTACTCTGCACTTCTACTCTACTCTGCTCTTCTGCTCTGCTCTTTTCCTCTACCCTACTGTGTCCTGCTCTACTCTACTCTTCTCTTCCACTCGGCTCTGCTCTTCTACTCTGCTCTGCTCTTCTACTCTACTATTTCTTCTACTCTGCTCTTCTCTTCTACTCTTCTCTTCCTCATAACTTTCATCACTCTTCTACTCTGCTTTACTCTTCTCTTCTACTATACTCTGCTCTACTTTTTGCTTATACTCTACCCTACTCTATGCTGGTCTTCTACTCTACGATTCTCTTTTACCCAACTCTGCTCTTTTCTTCTACTTTACTCTACTCTGCTCTGTTCTGCTCTGCTCTGCCCTTCTACTCTACTCTGCTCTGCTCTGCTCTTCTCTACTCTGCTCTATTCTACTCTGCTCTTCTACTCTACTCTGCCCTTCTTCTCTACTCTGCTCTACTCTGCTCTTTTCTTCTACTCTGCTCTTTTCTTCTACTCTACTCTACTCTACTCTACTCTACTCTACTCTACTCGGCTCTACTCTACTCTGCCTTTCTACTCTACTCTGCCCTTCTGCTCTACTCTGCTCTACTCTGCTCTTTTCTTCTACTCTACTCTGCTCTTTTCTTCTACTCTACTCTGCTCTTTTCTCTACTCTACTCTACTCTACTCTACTCTGCTCTTTTCTTCTACTCTACTCTGCTCTTTTCTCTACTCAACTCTGCTCTTCTCATCTACTCAACTCTGCTCTGTCCTGCTCTACTCTACTTTACTTGGCCCTTTTATTCCTTTCTAAACATATGCCATCAATGAACGATTTCCAATCTCATTTGGTCTTTCATATCTTGTTAAAGATGTCCCATATCATGATAATATACTGTAGGTAAGAACATGTTGGAATATTAACTTTGGCTTGATGTTCTTTCACAAGATTAGCTATGGTGGCGTCCAGTGCCATGGAAGTCAGAGGGTTATGTCCAGGAGGAACTTCCATGGGTGCCTTGAGAACCTGCTCTGGAACGATGTGAACGTGATAGATCTGGCCAAACAGCAACAGCAGGTCTCAATCACGGTATGTTTTTGCGAAGGGGAGGGAACACATCGCCTCTACCTCACTCTCCAACCAAGGTGCATGAATTAAGTAGCAAACTGAATTGAAAAGGAAATTTAACAACTCTTGGGAGTTGAGAAAAAATTAATGTTTCATCCTCCGGGTTTGCTACCTCAGCCTTTTGAACTGTAGGTGGTTGGTGATGGGTTTATTATTTATATTTTTTTATTTATTTAACCTTTATTTAACTAGGCCGACCTGGATTTATCTGGGATTTATCTGCTGACCTGGATTCAAATAGTATTTGTTCTCTTTCAAATACATTAGCTGAGCTTGATTGAACAGGTGGAATAATCGCAAAAGTGCAAAAGTATTTAAAAGAAAACAGAGATACTACAAATCCCATAGCGCACCTTGTGTGTGTGTGTGTGAACTGCTGGAAAATCAGACCTCCCTGCATCTAGCTGCTCCTCTATATAACAGAATCACCTCAATACAAATGGGTTATTTTCATGTTGATTGGTCCATTAATGAGGGGAGTACAGTGAACAGAGAGTCTGAATCCCTCTAGATGGTGTTTAGCTCTTTCATAAACACATTTTACCATCTTGTAAATGATTACCTTAACTGCTCCAAAATGAAGTAGCGAATGGAGGAATAAGCAGAAATAATTCATGCGGGAAAACTGAAATTAATAAACACCCACACATCTAACACAGAGAATACCAGTAGCCAGAGATGAGATATGACCACGTGTTTAAATGTAATAAATATGCTAGGGAAATGAAAGTGAACTCAGTCTCAGGAGTATACTTTCAGGACATATTTCCTTTTCAGTGGTTAAAGTTTCTGCTCACTGCAGTAGCATACTGTAAGCACTCTGTTGCAGTATATCACTTTCACTGCTGCTGCAAACAGCTTGGAGACATGATCTACTGTTTCCCTGTTGTAGTTACTGTGCAACAATGTCTTACTATTATAAAGATACATCTCTGATATCGCTTTGAGCTAGACACTACTGTAATACACCATTTTGGCTCAGCAGCAGACCATGAAACCATCCTTACTGTACAACCACCATATATATATATACTGCTCACAAAAATAAAGGGAACACTAAAATAACACATCATAGATCTGAATGAATTAATCTTATTAAATACTTTTTCCTTTACACAGTTGAATGTGCTGACAACAAAATCACACAAAAATTATCAATGGAAATCAAATTTATCAACCCATGGAGGTCTGGATTTGGAGTCACACTCAAAATTAAAGTGGAAAACCACACTACAGGCTGATCCAACTTTGATGTAATGTCCTTAAAACAAGTCAAAATGAGGCTCAGTAGTGTGTGTGGCCTCCACGTGCCTGAATGACCTCCCTACAACGCCTGGGCATGCTCCTGATGAGGTGGCGGATGGTCTCCTGAGGGATCTCCTCCCAGACCTGGACTAAAGCATCCGCCAACTCCTGGACAGTCTGTGGTGCAACGTGGCGTTGGTGGATGGAGCGAGACATGATGTCCCAGATGTGCTCAATTGGATTCAGGTCTGGGGAACGGGCGGGCCAGTCCTTAGCATCAATGCCTTCCTCTTGCAGGAACTGCTGACACACTCCAGCCACATGAGGTCTAGCATTGTCTTGCATTAGGAGGAACCCAGGGCCAACCGCACCAGCATATGGTTTCACAAGGGGTCTGAGGATCTCATCTCGGTACCTAATGGCAGTCAGGCTACCTCTGGCGAGCACATGGAGGGCTGTGCGGCCCCCCAAAGAAATGCCACCCCACACCATGACTGACCCACCGCCAAACCGGTGATGCTGGAGGATGTTGCAGGCAGCAGAACGTTCTCCACGGCGTCTCCAGACTCTGTCACGCCTGTCACGTGCTCAGTGTGAACCTGCTTTCATCTGTGAAGAGCACAGGGCGCCAGTGGCGAATTTGCCAATCTTGGTGTTCTCTGGCAAATGCCAAACGTCCTGCACGGTGTTGGGCTGTAAGCACAACCCCCACCTGTGGACGTTGGGCCCTCATACCACCCTCATGGAGTCTGTTTCTGACCGTTTGAGCAGACACATGCACATTTGTGGCCTGCTGCAGGTCATTTTGCAGGGCTCTGGCAGTGCTCCTCCTTGCACAAAGGCGGAGGTAGTGGTCCTGCTGCTGGGTTGTTGCCCTCCCACGGCCTCCTCCACGCCTCCTGATGTACTGGCCTGTCTCCTGGTAGCGCCTCCATGCTCTGGACACTACGCTGAAAGACACAGCAAACCTTCTTGCCACAGCTCGCATTGATGTGCCATCCTGGATGAGCTGCACAACCTGGAGCCACTTGTGTGGGTTGTAGACTCCGTCTCATGCTACCACTAGAGTGAAAGCACCGCCAGCATTCAAAAGTGACCAAAACATCAGCCAGGAAGCATAGGAACTGAGAAGTGGTCTGTGGTCACCACCTTCAGAACCACTCCTTTATTGGGGGTGTCTTGCTAATTGGCTATAATTTCCACCTGTTGTCTATTCCATTTGCACAACAGCATGTGAAATTTATTGTCAATCAGTGTTGCTTCCTAAGTGGACAGTTTGATTTCACAGAAGTGTGATTGACTTGGAGTTACATTGTGTTGTTTAAGTGTTCCCTTTATTTTTTTGAGCAGTGTATATACACTTTTTTTTAGGGCAATGTGACCTTTACATGTGCTGAGCCAGTCTCTGTCCCCGTGACGTTCGCCGGCGCCCAGAGTTTCCTCCAGTTGCCGGGGGCAGCGCAGCAGCAGAGAGACGGCGGCGGGGATGCCGTGGTGGCGGTTGGCGTGGCGATCAGCCTGCAGTTCCGGACCTGGAACAGAGCGGGCCTTCTGTTAACCTTTGACCTCCAGCAGCAAGCGGGGAGCCTGTGGCTCTACCTGAGTGAGGCCAGAGTCAGGCTGCAGATACACAAGGCTGGCAGATACACAATCCTAGTGGACGTCACTGCAGGTCAGATCAACAGTAACATACGGTTGTTGTTTTGTGAAGTTTTTATCTCTGAGAATAACACAATCTCATTACCCTAAATAGCTAATCACTGGAAAAATAAAAACATCCTTATTGCACCCTAAGACTGTTATGCAAAAGGATAATGTCCTATATTATAGGTAGCTAATAAACTCTTGTCTCCTTTCTGTCCATAGGATTTGGTCTGAACGATGGCCAGTGGCATTCAGTAGACCTAACTGCAAGGAGAGGTCATCTGACCATCGCTGTGGATAAAGAGGAAGACTCCATGGCTCATGCCAGCCCATCTTTCCCCGTGGTATCAGGAAACAACCTCTTCTTTGGAGGTGAGAGAAAGCAACATGCATCATACACTGAGTGTACAAAACATTAGGAACACCTTCCTAATATTGAGTTACACCCTCTTTTGCCCTCAGAACAGCCTCAATTCGTCTGGCAGTGGAAACTGTTCCACAGGGATGCTGGCCCATGTTGACTCCAATGCCTCCCACAGTTGTGTCAAGTTATTCTTTGAGTGGTGGACCATTCTTGATACACAAAGGAAACTGTTGAGCATGAAAAACCCAGCAGCGTTACAGTTCTTGACGCACTCAAACCGGTGCGTCTGGCACCTACTACCATACCCCGTTCAAAGGCACTTAAATATTTTGTCTTGCCCATTCACCCTCTGAACGGCACACATACACAATCCATGTCTCAATTGTCTATCTCAAGGCTTTACAATCCTTCTTTAACATGTCTCCTCCCCTTCATCTACACTGATTGAAGTGGATTTAACAGGTGACATATATAAGGGATCTGGATTTCACCTGGATTCACCTGGTCAGTCATGTCATGGAAAGAGCAGGTGTTCCTAATGTTTTGTGCACTTAGTGTACATTGGACCCCAGGTTTTTTTCTGACTGTGTCACATGACCAGGAAAAACTCTTCGCCCTAATCACAAATACTACT
Source organism: Brachymystax lenok tsinlingensis (assembly GCA_030435695.1). Taxonomy (NCBI): domain Eukaryota; kingdom Metazoa; phylum Chordata; class Actinopteri; order Salmoniformes; family Salmonidae; genus Brachymystax; species Brachymystax lenok. The sequence goes on from CM059795.1 coordinate 13,117,691, forward strand.
TGGCTTTCCAGAGACTAATCCTAATTGCAGTTAGATAGGCAAGGGTAACTGTTGGTGCATATGTGTATCAAGATTTGTATTGGACCAGTAGCGTTTGATCTCAGGGCTTAGTGCAGAGAAGCATAGAGCTTCTTAACCAGACTGCAGGAACTCTCCTCCTCCTCCTCCTCCTCCTCCTCCTCCTCCTCCACTTTAGCTTCCCTCAGAGAATTGTTTCTCTGTTTGGATTCTGTGTTTGTCTCTCTGTCCCCCTCTCTCCTCTTCCCCTCAGCAAAATCTTTTCGGGAGGCTTGTCATGTCATTTAATTACCTTTAGCAGAGAGCCAGGCAGCACCAGCTCTGTGTCCACAGCCCACACACACTGGAAATCAAGCAGAATAACAGTTACGCTTAGAAAATATCCTGTGTTCAACACTTGGCCTTCACTCTGGAATATACAAGCTATACTCTGAATATACAGTGCATTTGGAAAGTAATCCGACCCATTTACTTTTTCCACATTTTTAACACTTGCTCTTTCCATGACATAGGTGAATCCAGGTGAAAACGATGATCTCTTATTGATGTCACCTGTAGATGAAAGGGAGGAGACAGGTTAAAGAAGGATTTGTAAGCCTTGAGACAATTGAGAATTCATTTTATTTATATTTAACTAGGCAAGTCAGTTAAGAAGAAATTCTTATTTTACAATGACGGCCTACCCCAAGCGACACTGGGCCAATTGTGCGCCGCCCTATGGGATTCCCGATCACTGCCGGTTGTAATACAGCCTGGGGTCGAACCAGGGTCTGCAGTGACACCTCTAGCACTGAGATGCAGTGCCTTAGACGGCTGCGCCACTCAGGAGCGTTTTTTTTCCTTTCAGAGGGTGAATGGGCGAAACAAAAGATTTAAATGCCTTTGAACGGTAGTAGGTGTCAGGTGCACCGGTTTCTGTCAAGAACTGCAACGATGCTGGGTTTTTCACACTAATCAGTTTCCCGTGTGTATCAAGAATGGTCCACCAAAAAAGGACATCCAGACAACTTTACACAACTGTGGGAAGCTTTGGAATTAACATGGGGAAGCATCCCTGTGGAACGCTTTCGACACCTTGTAGAGTCCATGCCCCGACGAATTGAGGCAGTTCTGAGGGGAAAAGGGGGGAGGTGCAGCTCAATGTTAGGAAGGTGTTCCTAATGTTTGATGTTTGGTATACTCAGTGTATATACTGTACAAGCTATACTCTGAATATACAAGCTATACTCTGAATATACAAGCTATACTCTGACTATACAAGCTGTCAGACGACTATTCAAGCTATTCACTGAATAGACAAGCTGACCTCTGAATATACCATCTGACCTCTGAATATACAAGCTATTCTCTGAATATACAAGCTGTCCTCTCAATTTAATGGTAGGTTTATTTGAACAGTGAGAGACAGAATAACAACAAAAAAATCCAGAAAAACGCATGTGAAAAATGTTATAAATTGATTAGCATTTTAATGAGGGAAATAAGTATTTGACCCCCTCTCAATCAGAAAGATTTCTGTCTCCCAGGTGTGTTTTATACAGGTAACGAGCTGAGATTAGGAGCACACTCTTAAAGGGAGTGCTCCTAATCTTAGTTTGTTACCTGTATAAAAGACACCTGTCCATAGATGCAATCAATCAATTAGATTCCAAACTCTCCACCATGGCCAAGACCAAAGAGCTCTCCAAGGATGTCAGGGACAAGATTGTAGACCTACACAAGGCTGGAATGGGCTACAAGACCATCGTCAAGCAGCTTGGTGAGAAGGTGACAACAGTTGGTGCGATTATTCGCAAATGGAAGAAACACAAAAGAACTGTCAACCTCCCTCGGCCTGGGGCTCCTTGCAAGATCTCACCTCGTGGAGTTGCAATGATCATGAGAACGGTGAGGAATCAGCCCAGAAGTACACGGGAGGATCTCAAGGCAGCTGGGACCATAGTCACCAAGCAAACAATTGGTAACACACTACGCCGTGAAGGACTGAAATCCTGCAGTGCCCGCAAGGTCCCCCTGCTCAAGAAAGCACATATACATGCCCGTCTGAAGTTTGCCAATGAACATCTGAATGATTCAGAGGACAACTGGGTGAAAGTGTTGTGGTCAGATGAAACCAAAATGGAGTTCTTTGGCATCAATTCAACTCGCCGTGTTTGGAGGAGGAGGAATACTGCCTATGACCCCAAGAACACCATCCCCACCGTCAAACATGGAGGTGGAAACATTATGCTTTGGGGGTGTTTTTCTGCTAAGGGGACAGGACAACTTCACCGCATCAAAGGGACGATGGATGGGGCCATGTACCGTCAAATCTTGGGTGAGAACCTCCTTCCCTCAGCCAGGGCATTGAAAATGGGTCGTGGATGGGTATTCCAGCATGACAATGACCCAAAACACACGGCCAAGGCAACAAAGGAGTTGCTCAAGAAGAAGCACATTAAGGTCCTGGAGTGGCCTAGCCAGTCTCCAGACCTTAATCCCATAGAAAATCTGTGGAGGGAGCTGAAGGTTCGAGTTGCCAAACGTCAGCCTCGAAACCTTAATGACTTGGAGAAGATCTGCAAAGAGGAGTGGGACAAAATCCCTCCTGAGATGTGTGCAAACCTGGTGGCCAACTACAAGAAACGTCTGACCTCTGTGATTCCCAACAAGGGTTTTGCCACCAAGTACTAAGTCATGTTTTGCAGAGGGGTCAAATACTTATTTCCCTCATTAAAATGCAAATCAATTTATAACATTTTTCACATGCGTTTTTCTGGATTTCTTTGTTGTTATTCTGTCTCTCACTTTTCAAATAAACCTACCATTAAAATTATACACTGATCATTTCTTTGTCAGTGGGCAAACGCACAAAATCAGCAGGGGGATCAAATACTTTTTTCCCTCACTGTACAAGCTGTACTTTTCTTCGCTACTGTATGAGATACAACATATCTTTGTAATCCTTTATCATGGGGCAATGGCTTTGGCCTGTTTTTATTGACCACCTGTCTTTTGTAAGGCCTACTTGTAAATGGCCGTTGATTTATGGCTGTCGTTTGGTCTAATACAGGTTGCCCGGACAGTGAGAATAACCATGAGTGCAGAAACCCCTTCAACGTGTTCCATGGCTGTATGAGACACATCCATGTGGATAACAATGCTGTGGATCTGATCAAGGTACAACAGATGCTGATAGGAAACTACAGCGATCTCCAAATCGACATGTGTGGAATCATCGACAGGTCAGTACAAAACACCATTCCCTGATAGGATTGTTACTAGGGTTGCACAACATTTCCAAAATTCCCATGTTTTCCAGAAATCCTGGTTGAAGGATTCTCAGATTTCCTGTTTATTCCCTCCTGATTCCAGGAATCTTCTAACAGGAATTTCTGGATAGTGTCAGTGTCAAAATGTTGCTAATGCTATATCTTCCTCAGTTCACACACAAACTTAGCCAGATATAACTGGTACAAGGGCAATCTGGGTGTATGGACTATTGGATGAACTAATAGTATTATGAAAGCTCCTGATTTATCTTAATTTTGAGTCATTTTTAGGAGACGCTCCAGAGCGACTTATAGGAGCAATTATGGTTAAGTGCCTTGCTCGGGGATTCAAACCAGCAACTTTTCGGTTACTGGACCTACCTCTTGACCGCTAGGCTACCTGCCGCCTGTGTAACTTCATGTAATGCAGCGTTGAGTTTGGTACATTTAACATTTATGTCCTTTAGCAGACTTTCTTAACCAGAACAACATACAGAGCAGGAGCAATTAGGGTTACGTGTCTTGCTCAAGGCCACATCAGCATTTTTTTTCACCTAGTCTGCTCAGGCATTTGAACCAGCAACCTTTCAGTTACTGGCCCAATGCTCTTATCCACTGGGTTACCTGGTAGATTCTGTATTTGCAAGATCTAGTTCTATGTTGAGGCTGATTTTCTTATCTGTTTCACAGAGCCTTATGTGAAGACTTTGTTCTTAAATAAACTGATAACCTGATAGGTTTGGTTTTGCGACACAAAGTCTATGTGCATTGTTTGCTTGTCACTTGAACGCTTATCTCTGAAATCTCTTTAGATCTTCCCAGACACTTTTCTTGATTGTTTTCACAGCTATTTTGGGCTATTTTGACAATACAACAGTGCGAAGTGAAAGGGGGAGATTACACCACCCTGTGGAGTCCCAGAGATGAGGAATCAGCAGCAGGAAAATTGGTCCTGTATGAAATGTAGACTTATTGTTCAGTGGATGCCGTATTTTGGAAATGACCAATATGATGTTCCTTGCAGAATCTGATTTGTTACAATTCTATTATTGCTGCTGCATTGCTGCTGCTGCCCTGTCAACTCTATGCTGTAGTTTTTAGTTTAGAGGGCTTGGTTTGTTTTTCTAATGCCGCTCTCTTCTCTGGTTTCTCCTTGATTTTAAATGACTCACTGTTTGGTCTCCCATCGCCTTCCTCTTATGTTGTCATCTTTGTTACGGCCATTATCATCAAAGTCATCATCACTTTCATCCTCCATTTTCATTCTTATCATCACCACTGTCATCATAGTCATCACCATCTATCAGTATTGTTATTGGGTGCATCCCAAATTTCACCCTTTTCCCTATATTCTGTAGTAAACTATTTTTGACCACGGGCCCTGGCCCGGGGCACTATATAGGGAATGGGGTGCCATTTGGGATGGAGACATTGTAATCTTCATCTTCGCCATTGTTCTTGCCGGCCATCTTTTTCAGATTGTATCTGATATGTGAGAGACAGCGAGTCAAAGCCACTCATGAGGAGCGGAGCTAATGTTTTACTGTCGGCTTTCTCCACACTCAAATAGGAACACGATTATTGTGACAATTATCAACTCTCCTTGTGGCCACGCGCACGCGCACATACAAATTCACACAGTCTCAGCAAACAGTCTGTTTGTACTGGTTGTAGCTCTTCGTCAGAGAGACACATTTCTCTTGCTTCACTGGTTTTAATTGAATATCTGAACCTGAACCTATTATTTAATTTTGATCTGCTTCTGTCTCTGATGGCCTGGAGACGTTATGGCTCACTTGAAGCAGATGCTTTGAACTTTGATTCCTTTTTTTAAATGAGTTTAGCTGTATAGTTGATTGGCGTATTCAGATTGTGTTGTATTGGAAGGAATGCGCTGCCTGCACTGCAAACAAGCTATATCACTGTCCCGCTAGCCACCAAAAATTCATTATACATCTACATTTGAGTCATTTAGCAAACGTTCTTATCCAGAGCGATTTACAGTAGTGAGTGCATACATTTTCATTCGTACTGGTCCTCCATGGGAATCGAACCCATGCTCTACCAACTGATCTACATGGGACCAGAATGCCACATGGGACCAGAATGGGACAAGAATACAATGAAAAGAGGACAATACACTGTATTTTCATGTACCACTCCAAGTGAAAACCTGATATAGCGGTGTGAGTGCTACAGGATTCCTTATTGTGTTAGGTACACGCCACAGGTAGCCATAGAGGGGCAGCAGGTAGCCTGGTGGTTAGAGTGTTGGGCCAGTAAACCCGAAAGGTCGCTAGATCAAATCCTTGAGCTGACAAGGTAAAAATCTGTCGTTCTGCCCCTGAACAAGGCCGTTAACCCACTGTTCCTAGGCCATCATTGTAAATTAGAATTTGTTCTTAACTGACTTGCTTAAATAAAGGTAAAAAATAAGTGGATTTGGGATTATTCATTTTCAGTTTTTAACTGGACAGAATCACATAGCTGTAAAATTCACAGCTAGTGGAAATAAAGTTTTCAGACTCCATTTCAGACATTATTGTGGTCTAATGTTAGGGTGTGTGTGTCCAGCTTTCTTCTCATTTCAGTGGAACATCTGCAGGCGTGTGTGTGTGTGTGTGAGTGTGCATGTGTGTCAGTTGTAGAGAAACAGACAGACAGACAGACAGAGGCTAACAGACAAGAAGAAAACATTAAAGAGATCCTAAGAGGCAAGTAGAGAAAAACTGAGAGACAGACGGACAGAGAGAGAGACAGAAAGACAGACGGACCGAGACAGACGGACCGAGGCAGACAGACAAAGAGGTAAAGAAACAACAGACAGACTGATTGACAGCCCATTGGGGAAAAAATGGTTGAGTTAATGTTGTTTACACATCATTTCAACCCAAAGAAATCTATGTGATGGATTTGTCTTTTTTTTCACCCAACTTGTATTCACGTTAGTTGACAACTCAACCAAATATAAATCAAAACTATACGTTGAACTGATGTCTGTCTGTGCCCAGTGGGAGATAGAAAGACAGACAGACTGATAGAGGGGAACAGAGAAAGAGACAAAGACAGACACCGTCTTTACGGCCAATATTGTTGTGTGAACATACTGTACCCTACGTGCTTAAGATGATATAAATCAAACTGGCTATCACAGACCTTTCAAAGTTGTCAGCTTGGCATAGGTAGAAACCTGATCGATTAAATATACATTATGGCAAACACATTTTTAATCAACTTCATGTGATGTTTTTCAGTTTACACTCTGTACATTGAAGGCACTCTAGTGAGTAATCGTTTCAGCAATTGCATGTATTGAACATTATGTACAGTCATATCTAGTGACTGCCACACCATTTTAATACTGTATAATAAACATGAGTCAAATTGTTAGAATCAAACACTGTGGCCTAGTTTCCTGGACACAGATTACACCTAGTCTCAGCCCCAAAAAACTATTTTAATTCTTAAAAGTCTAAGCATTGAATAACACATTCATAAATGGATAGTAAGAATAATAAGAAACGAGGTTTTGAAGTGTTTGACACATTTAACCCTGTTTTGGGGTTTAAATAAACCAGTACATGTTGCCTTCAGACAAGTTCCGTGAGCAAAAAGGAGAACATCATCGTGTTCGTGAGAGTCTCCCCTTTCTATTGAATGGTAGTAGTTCATAGGTGAAACCGTTCGGACGTTAAAGACATTTTCATGCAAAGACCGATTCTCGGGAAGTCTCATGGTCTGACAAACACCGCTCCACTGTAGCTCTGTCACATATCTCTAGTTTAAACTGAAGGTGCGTCAATCGACTCTATGGGTTTTTAATGGACATTTTCAGTTGAGCATGTTTATCAGTCCAGGGGAAAGCTTAATCTCGGTCCAGAAACCTGGCCCCAAGATGTGGTTGACAGAATTGTCACGACAGCTAGGAGTGGTGGGTGTGGAGTCAGGGAGCAGAGAGAGAGCAGAGTGAACGGAAAAACCGGCTTTAATGCGGTGCGCAATAGTCCAACGCCAAAACACACAGGCGAAAAATAGTTACGTAAGAGCAGCCCAAACATAGGACATGAACTCAATCACTATACACAACACCAACAAAACATGAAAACAAGCCCGCACAAAAGGAGGTGGGCTTAACCGGCTTAAATAGCCCTAACAAACTCAAAATGAGGAACAGGTGCAAACAATAAGAAAATCAACAGAAAGGAAATGGAGGATCGGTGGCAGCTAGTAGACCGGTGACGACGACCGCCGAACGCCGCCCGAACAGGCAGAGGAGCCACTGTCTGTGGAAGTCGTGACAAGAATACAGAGGAAAATTTTTTGACAAGCCTGTTGACTAGGTAATATTCTTATCAACCACATCTTGAGGTTCTAGTCAACCCCCCCCACCGCTGTTACGTTACTTCAATCTTCCACTCTGTCAATATGAATACCTGTGTGTGTGGCGCTGTTGCTCTGCTGCTATCGGGGAGATTAAGAAAGTGAAAAGTAAGTCTCTTCCTTGAAGAAGTTGTGGGTGTGTGTGTGTGTGTGTGTTTGGGAACTAGAGACAGGGGGGAGAGAGAGAGTTCATTTGTGAGGTGTGTGTGTGTGTCTGCCTGCACGCGCCTGCCTTTGTGCGTCCGTGGAAGCTGGAGGGAAAGCACTGCTTTTAGCTCCCTCCATGGCCCTATGCTCTGTGGAATCTCAGCATCAGGCAATAGGGGTGTTGAAAGTGATCCTGTGATAAATGAACGGGGCATAAACAGTGCATTTTGTATAAATGAAATGACAATGCCAGTGCACATCAGGCAGGCTACCTGCACACTCCATTACCTCAAGACACGTGTTTGTGTGTGTGCACGACAAAGGGAGTAAGGCAGTAGCACAAAGCTGGTAGCTTAGCCCTATGAGTGGAGTGGGGAATTGAATCATTTATAATGCAGTGATTTTAGTCCACTCTCTCTCTCTCTGTTAGCTAGCTACCGGAATTTATTGAGAGGCCAAGTAACTCAGGAACAGAGAAAATAACCATGTCGATCAGGTGCATAGCCACCTCACCTCAGACAATAAGAAGCAGAGATATGATGATGCCGCTCCTATACAGTATGATTATCTTTAAATCGTAATCAACATTAAGATTACCATTCTGCTCCATTTTAATCATTTAAGATTTCCACCCCATAATTATCACACATACATTTACAATGTAGTGACAACTACTTCCATTCTAATGTGTATTTTTACCACTCTTACTGATTAATTACCTGTAATCCACCACAGCATTCACTCTTACTGCCATTCATGTACAGTAATTCACCCCTTGCATTTAAGCTCCTGGCTGTGCTGTGCTGCAACAATGCTTTGTTTTCCCCTTGGCTCTGCAGCAGACCCATAGACATGTACTGTAGGCTACGGCATTGTATATCCAGGCTATCTATGGCTGCAGCAGTGAGTTTTGTAAGACATTTGCTGTATCCTATCCAAACCTGGGTTTAAATAGTTTTGTTATTTTCTTTCACCAGGCAAGCTTCATAAAGGGCAGCTATAATATTTGAAAGTTAGCGAATAGGATTTTAACCCAGGTCTGGGTAAATTGCTGCAGTGAGGAGTGTTGGACAAGTGAGTTTAGCCTCTGTCAGCCTGCAGTGATCCCTCCCCCCCTCCCACACACACCCCACCACCAGGATGCACCAGTATCTCTTCCTGAGGTCGCTTTGATGACATGGGGTCCGTCTCTCATAATGTGACGTTGGGCCACCTTTGCTCTCCAGGCTTAGGGGAGAGGACCTGAAGACCTGTCTCACCTGTCTCCTGCAGGGCCCCTGTCAGGCTCAGCCAACCCTTGAAAACACTACAGTTCAGACAACACCAGCGAATGGCAACTAAGAAAACAACACTGTAACCTTCACCATTGCTTCTCCGGGTCTGCTTTGCCTGTCTCTCAGCCGGTGACTTTCCCGCACAGTGACACGGCTATATTTATCACCCCTCTGTAATTGGGATCACGATGCACGTGGCTTAGCCTGCCGAGGGTTGGGCGGGAGGCGGCATCTCGGCCCGGAGAGAAAGGGGGGGTTATGGGTAGCTGAGGGTACCTAGACGTGCCAGCCTCCTGTCACCCTGTCTGTGAGCTGTGGCATACAGCCCTGGAGCAGGTGCTCTCATGCAGGTGCTCTCATGCAGGTGCTCTCATGCAGGTGCTCTCTCAATCACAATTTAAAAGGGGGCTTTATTGGCAAAAAAAGGTGTATGAAAAAATTAAATGAACAATCAGAAATTAACAGTGAACATTATATTCAAAATAATACAGTTGAAGTTGGAAGTTTACATACACCTTAGCCAAATACATTTAAACTCAGTTTTTCACAATTCCTGACATTTAATCCTAGTAAAAATTCCCTGTCTTAGGTCAGTTAGGATCACCACATTATTTTAAGAATGTGAAATGTCAGAATAATAGTAGAAAGATTGATTTATTTCAGCTTTTATTTCTTTCATCACATTCCCAGTGGGTCCGAAGTTTACATACACTCAATTGGTGTTCTTCGGCTTGCAAGCCTTGTATAGGACTCATTTTTACTGTGGACATAGATACTTTGTACCTGTTTCCTCCAGCATCTTCACAAGGTCATTTGTTGTTGTTCTGGGATTGATTTGCACTTTTCGCACCAAAGTACGTTAATCTCTAGGAGACAGAACGCGTCTCCTTCCTGAGCGGTATGACGGCTGCGTGGTCCCATGGTGTTTATACTTGCGTACTATTGTTTGTACAGATGAACGTGATACCTTCAGGCGTTTGGAAATTGCTCCCAAGGATGAACCAGACTTGTGGAGGTCTAAAAAAAAAATCTGAGGTCTTAGCTGATTTCTTTAGATTTTCCCATGATGTCAAGAAAAGAGGCACTGAGTTTGAAGTTAGGCATTGAAATACATCCACAGGTACACTTCCAATTGACTAAAACTAAGTCAATTAGCCAATCGGAAGCTTCTAAAGCCATGACATCATTTTCTGGAATTTTCAAAGCTGTTTAAAGGCACAGTCAACTTAGTGTATGTAAACTTCTGACCCACTGGAATTGTGATACAGCCAATTATAAGTGAAGTAATCTGTCTGTAAACAATTGTTGGAAAAAATTACTTTTGTCATGCACAAAGTAGATGTCCTAACCGACTTGCCAAAACTATAGTTTGTTAACAAGAAATTTGTGGAGTGGTTGAAAAACGAGTTTTAATGACTGTAACCTAAGTGTATGTAAACTTCCGACTTCAACTGTATATACATTTCAAATGTTATATTGTTGGCTATGTGCAGTGTTGTATGAAAGAGAAAAAAAAAATCCGATAAATATACTGTAGGTTGTCTTTGCAATGGTGTTTGTGATCCACTGGTTGCCCTTTTTGTATGGCAACAGGTCACACATCTTGCTTCTGTGGTCGCACACTGTGGTATTTCACCTAATAGATATGGGAGTTTATAAAAATTGTATTTGCTCTAGAATTGTTTTTGGGGCTCTCTCGCTCTCTCGCTCTCTCCAGACCGTACAGTACAGAGAAAAAAAATGTTTACTCTCTGTCCCATCACGCTGTTCAGGGGAATGAGGTTATTTACTTTGTAGCTCTTTGATGCCCTTTTTTGGACATTTTAGCTAGCTAGCTTCTCTCAGGCTGTGAACTGTAATGACTTGGAGTCATGTTGAGTAGAATTGGTCGGAAACACTCTGTGATGATATACAGTGCGGTGATACTCGGTACGATGATATACACTGCTCAAAAAAATAAAGGGAACACTTAAACAACACAATGTAACTCCAAGTCAATCACACTTCTGTGAAATCAAACTGTCCACTTAGGAAGCAACACTGATTGACAATAAATTTCACATGCTGTTGTGCAAATGGAATAGACAACAGGTGGAAATTATAGCCAATTAGCAAGACACCCCCAATAAAGGAGTGGTTCTGAAGGTGGTGACCACAGACCACTTCTCAGTTCCTATGCTTCCTGGCTGATGTTTTGGTCACTTTTGAATGCTGGCGGTGCTTTCACTCTAGTGGTAGCATGAGACGGAGTCTACAACCCACACAAGTGGCTCAGGTTGTGCAGCTCATCCAGGATGGCACATCAATGCGAGCTGTGGCAAGAAGGTTTGCTGTGTCTTTCAGCGTAGTGTCCAGAGCATGGAGGCGCTACCAGGAGACAGGCCAGTACATCAGGAGACGTGGAGGAGGCCGTAGGAGGGCAACAACCCAGCAGCAGGACCACTACCTCCGCTTTTGTGCAAGGAGGAGCACTGCCAGAGCCCTGCAAAATGACCTCCAGCAGGCCACAAATGTGCATGTGTCTGCTCAAACGGTCAGAAACAGACTCCATGAGGGTGGTATGAGGGCCCAACGTCCACAGGTGGGGGTTGTGCTTACAGCCCAACAAGAACACCAAGATTGGCAAATTCGCCACTGGCGCCCTGTGCTCTTCACAGATGAAAGCAGGTTCACACTGAGCACGTGACAGACGTGACAGAGTCTGGAGACGCCGTGGAGAACGTTCTGCTGCCTGCAACATCCTCCAGCATGACCGGTTTGGCGGTGGGTCAGTCATGGTGTGGGGTGGCATTTCTTTGGGGGGCCGCACAGCTCTCCATGTGCTCGCCAGAGGTAGCCTGACTGCCATTAGGTACCGAGATGAGATCCTCAGACCCCTTGTGAGACCATATGCTGGTGCGGTTGGCCCTGGGTTCCTCCTAATGCAAGACAATGCTAGACCTCATGTGGCTGGAGTGTGTCAGCAGTTCCTGCAAGAGGAAGGCATTGATGCTAAGGACTGGCCCGCCCGTTCCCCAGACCTGAATCCAATTGAGCACATCTGGGACATCATGTCTCGCTCCATCCACCAACGCCACGTTGCACCACAGACTGTCCAGGAGTTGGCGGATGCTTTAGTCCAGGTCTGGGAGGAGATCCCTCAGGAGACCATCCGCCACCTCATCAGGAGCATGCCCAGGCATTGTAGGGAGGTCATTCAGGCACGTGGAGGCCACACACACTACTGAGCCTCATTTTGACTTGTTTTAAGGACATTACATCAAAGTTGGATCAGGCTGTAGTGTGGTTTTCCACTTTAATTTTGAGTGTGACTCCAAATCCAGACCTCCATGGGTTGATAAATTTGATTTCCATTGATAATTTTTGTGTGATTTTGTTGTCAGCACATTCAACTATGTAAAGAAAAAAGTATTTAATAATGTGATTTCATTCATTCAGATCTATGATGTGTTATTTTAGTGTTCCCTTTATTTTTTTGAGCAGTGTACATTGCGGTGATATACAGTGCGATGATATTCAGTGCGGTGATATACAGCAGTGGTGTCTTGCTGGATTGATCCCATTCCTTCGACAGACCCCGCTCTTGTCTTTCAGCTGAAGTCAGAAATCCCTGACCTCATTCCCACTATACAAATAGTGGGAATGAATCAACAATGTTAGCAAGGGACTGTTAATAACAACAGATGCTACCTGCTAGCAAAATACTGTTAATAACAAGAGAATGCTAAATGCTACAGTAGCAACAGACTGTTAGTAACAACAGAATGCTACCTGCTACAGTAGCAACAGACTGTTAGTAACAACAGAATGCTACCTGGTAGCATAAGACGTTAATAACAAGAGCATGCTTCCTGCTAGCAACAGACTGTTAGTAACAACAGAATGCTACCTGCTACAGTAGCAACAACAGAATGCTACCTGCTAGCATAAGACGTTAATAACAAGAGCATGCTTCCTGCCAGCAAAAGACTGTTAATAACAAGATAATGCTACCTGCTACAGTAGCAACAGACTGTTAATAACAAGAGAATGCTACCTTCTACAGTAGCAAGAGACTGTTAATAACAAGAGAATGCTACCTTCTACAGTAGCAAGAGACTGTTAATAACAAGAGAATGCTACCTGCTAGCAAGACTGTTAATTACAACAGAATGCTACCTTCCTGTAGACATTTACTAGTTCACAAATGCCAAGTAAAGGAGAGATAATAAAGTTGTTGTATTGTATTTACGAAATGGAGTTGCACTGTGTGGAAGATTATGGGACCAAGGGCATCATAACATAATTAGGTATTAGAATACTAATGTGATCTCTAAGATCCATACAATAGTGTGGAGAAAAGAAAGGGATATTGTGTGTGTGAGAATGTCCTGAAATGCATGCACCTGAATCTCTGTTTTAGTATGCATGTGTGTTGAACAGGATCTAGGTACGTAATAAGAGTATCTAGCTCAGTGCGTCCTGTGTTGTTATATGTGCACCTGTTAGCAGGTGTATGAAGTTGTCAGATCCATCTTTACATGACTCATGGCAGGCTTAGCTTTCCATCCTCTGCTCTCTTAGAGGGAGATATTGAATTAGAAGAAAGCTGCCCATGTGAACAGCATGCTGTGGTGAAAGAGAAAGTGTTTGAGAGAGATTGAGAAAAATAGTGTTTCTCTGTGTATGAGGCAGCAGTGAGTGTGTGAGGCAACCTGTGAAATCCTGTGATTCAGCTCAGTGGCTGTTCTGGGATCAGTGCCAGCAGGTCAGGCAGACGGATGTGTCTCAGGCTGGGCTGGATGTGTCTCAGGCTGGGCTGGATGTGTCTCAGGCTGGGCTGGATGTGTCTCAGGCTGGGCTGGGGATGATGAGGAGCAGGTTAGTGTTTTTCGTAATGAATCTTCTGGAGGCAGCTCTGCAGAGTGATCACTAGCTGGTACAGCCACAAAGTCATAAAACCAGATTTTAAACCTTAATCCTAACCTTAACTACACTGCTAACCCTAATGCCTAACCCTAACCTTAAATTAAGGTTAAAAAGCAAATTTTTGTTTTCATAAATTTTTACAATATAGGCAATTTTGACTTTGCATTTGGCCTATCGAAGGTGGAAATCGCTCAGTTCTGCCTCCAGGACAAAACTCATGACAATAAACATAATTCTGCTGATGGGAATGGCAGGCAGGATTGCCTCCTTCACATGCCATGTAAAATCTGTATCGGAGAGGAGAGAACAGTGTTGATTCTCCAGTCTGACATGTTATCTCATTCCGTTTTTGTCGGAAAGGTCTCAATCTGTACCCATGCTGCGTTTAGAGCCTATAGCTCCAAAATGCACACACGGATTTCGTAACATAGGCTGAAAAAAGGGATGCATCATCTCCACACACAAAGAATACGTCCAGAATATACGGGTGGCCTTTTAGTTACAAGATACTGTTAACAGATTATTAGAATATACACTACCGTTCAAATTTTTTGGGTCACTTAGAAATGTCCTCGTTTTTGAAATATAAGCACATTTTTTTGTCCATTAAAACAACATCAAAGTGATCAGAAATACATTGTTAATGTTGTAAATGACTATTGTAGCTGGAAATGTCTGATTTCTTATGGAATATATACATAGGCGTACAGAGGCCCATTATCAGCAACCAACACTCCTGTGTTCTAATTGCGCATTGTGTTAGATAATCCAAGTTATCATTTTAAAAGGCTAATTGAATCATTCGAAAGCCCTTTTGCAATTATGTTAGCACAGCTGAAAACAGTTGTGCTGATTTAAATAAGCAATAAAACTGGCCTTCTTTAGACTAGTTGAGTATCTGGAGCATCAACATTTGTGGGTTCGATTACAGGCTCAAAATGTCCAGAAACAAAGAACTTTCTCCTGAAACTTGTCAAGTCTATTCTTGTTCTGAGAAATGAAAGCCATGCAAGAAATTGCCAATAAACTGAAGATCTCGTACAACGCTGTATACTACTCTCTTCACTGAACAGAGCAAACTGGCTTTAACCAGAATAGAAAGAGGAGTGGGAGGCCCCAGTGCACAACTGAACAAGAGGACAAGTACATTAGAGTGTCTAGTTTGAGAAACAGACGCCTCACAAGTCCTCAACTGGCAGCTTTGTTAAATAGTACCCACAAAACACCAGTCTCAACGTCAACAGTGAAGAGGCGACTCCGGGATACTGGCCTTCTAGGCAGAGTTCCTCTGTCCAGTGTCTGTGTTCTTTTGCCCGTCTTAATCCTTTATTTTTATTGGCCAGTCTGAGATATTACTTTTTCTTTGCAACTCTGCCTAAAAGACCGGAGTCGCCTCTTCACTGTTGACATTGAAGGCCAGTGTTATTGCTTCTTTAATCAGGAAAACAGTTTTCAGCTGTGCTAACATAATTGCAAAAGGGCTTTCTAATGATCAATTAGCCTTATAAAATGATAAACTTGGATTAGCTAACACAACATGCCATTGGAACACAGGAGTGATTATTGCTAATAATGGGCCTCTGTACGCCTATGTAGATATTCCATAATAAATCTGCCGTTTCCAGCTAGAATAGTCATTTACAACATTAACAATGTCTACACTGTATTTCTGATCAATTTGATGTCATTTTAATGGACAAAATATGTGATTTTCTTTCAAAAACAAGGACATTTCTAAGTGACCCCAAAGTTATGAACGATAGTGTAATTGTAATGGTGCCCATTATTAGTTCTCAGAACTGACCATGTCAAAGGAAAACATTCTCTTCATGTCATGAATCAACATTTTGAGAATGCCTACCTGGAGTTCGGAAAAGGTTTCTTTACAGGTCTTGAAAGAACGAGAAGGTGTAGAAAATCGAAAGAATACTGGGCCTTGAACCAAAAGCAGACGAATTGAGCTTAAGGACAGTATTATAGAACATAAAGAGATGTATTTATTTTAGGCATTCACAGGGCATTCACAGGATGCCAAACAATGGTTGTTTTTAGTCAGATATGTCTCTCTGAGAAAATAGTTTGACTATGCGCCAGATATTGGAACCGATTCAGGGAACAGAACCAAAACATTTAGAATAACGAAATGATTTAAGGAACAGAACCGAAAACTAAAGTGATCTATACTGTTCCCGGAACAGAACCGTTATTTTAAAAGTGTGGGAACCAGTTAATAACGCTCTTTTACGTCCTGGGCATTTTTTTCAGAATTCCGATAATGCATGTTATAACAAGATGCCCAGTGCTTTAAGGCAAGCTTCCTCCATCCTCTTTCGCTCTCTCCTCACCGTCAACATTTCTGTTGCATCTCGCACCCTACACTGTGACTGGCAGCACAGTGTGTGTGTGTGTGTGTGTTTGTCTTTCAGTTTGATCAAACCATGCTGTTACGGCAAAATACAAGTTGCTCTTAATGACTTTCCTGTACAGATTAAATCGCTTACCCGCTCCACAGCAAGCTGCTCTATTTCAATTTAACCTTTATTTAACTAGGTAAGTCAGTTAAAAACAAATTCTTATTTACAATGACGGCCTACCCTGGCCAAACCTGGATGACGCTGGGCCAATTGTGCGCTGCCCTATGGGACTCCAATTCACGGCCGGATGTGATACAGCCTGGATTTGAACCAGAGACTGTTGTGATGCCTCGTGCACTGAGATGCAGTGCCTTTGACTACTGCACCCTTCAGGAGTTCAGATAGAGCATTCACTCTATCCGCACTGATTGCTGAAGTCATTTAATATTGAGCTAAATGTATATTTCAGAGGTATAAAAAGAAACAGAAAGATTTCTGACCTTCAGAAACCTGTGGGGTTCTCTCTCTCTTCTCTTTTCAGATGCTCTCCAAGCCACTGTGAACACGGGGGGAGATGCACCCAGTCTTGGAGTACCTTCCATTGCAACTGTTCGAACACAGGCTACAGTGGAGCAACATGTCACAGCTGTAAGGAGACCTTGTGTGTTTCTTAAAACCACAGTGTTGTTTTTATAACTGAAAAAATCTTTCAAAACCTGTGTATGCGCTTGCTTGCATGCGATTAGTAAGTGCTCGAAGCAGAAGGCGTATATCCAAACTGTAAAGCTAGTGCAGAACTAAACAGACTAAACAGACATACTGTCGAGAGGATATTATGTTTGTTCCATAAACATGCACAGAGACGCAGCCATTTGGATTCAAGGTCAAACGCCTTATCTCTGATGCAGCAATAGCCTGCTGCAGTGCCAGACCCTTTTGACAAAGCCTCACCATTGATAAGGATTAGGACAAAGCCTTTAATGATGTGAGAGCTTCTCTCGCTCTGTCTCTCTAAGTCCGCTCAGTGTCATCATAAATTGTGTGTAAGATCTGAACGTTAAATTAAGCGACTTGTCAGTCAAACATAATCGCCTCACCATTTAACACATTCACACTTGAGTTGCGTTGAAATTGAAGTGCTGGTGGAGACCAGAAAAGGACTGGTGATTTTCTTTGTCTCTATAATTAAATTGTAATTAAACTTAGATTCATCACAGGAAGTGTTTCAGGTGAGGAGGAAATAAGATATTTACGAGATTGGAGATATCCTGTGTGACTAAACTGTTATAGGTTGTTATTATTTTCTGACAAGAGGGGAGGGTTTGTACTGTTTCAGACGTTGTGTACGCACATCCAATGACTTGCATGGTGCTCGGTACAAATAGCCAGATGACTTTCGGGTCAAAATGGTGCACAATAAAACAACAGGAGAATTCATCAGTGTACCTATTCTTTATTTCATGAGGGTTTGTATTATGCCAGGTCAATGTGTTCTAGTTACAGCAGGGTTTCATAGTCATGTTCAGGGGGACCCACAGAGGTGCACATTTTTGTTCCTGCCTAGCACTTATACACCCGATTTAACAAGCCCTTGATTAGCTGCAGGTGTGTGTGTTCTGAGCAGGAATAAAGAATTAACTGAGGAACCCTGCTCAGGGTAACAGTGAAAGGGAATACACTGAATACAACCTCCTGTTTAATGCTGTTATTGATATGGCCTTAATTATTTATCAGTCAGACATGCCCACTAGTCATTTACCAATGGCTTTTCAGAATAATATAGACTGGTATACACATGGGGTGCATCTTAAATGGCATCCTTTTCCCTATAAAGTGCACTTCTTTTGACCAGGGCTCCGGCTCTGGTCAAAAGTAGTGCACTATACAGTGAATAGGTTGCCATTGCGGACATAGTCAAAGAAACTGCAACATCTGCAGTGATGGGGCCTGCATTCCTTAGGGACACCAGCTAGCACCCTTTAATCTAGAATGCAATGGTTTTCTGTGTGTCTCCTTTCAAATAATGATGGTTAGCACATCAATAATGTAACAACCTCCGCAACAACAGAACAGACTGCTGGCTCAAACACACACATTACATCAACAGAACATACTGCTGGCACACAAAGCTACTGTAAATCAGAGTGGAGAGAGTTGAGTGCCAAAGACAAAGAATGCCTTTCGCTGCTCTGCGTCAGTGGAGCCTTGTTGTCTGGCACACCCCAACATGGCTTAGTGTCTTGGAATATAAAAGTTTGTTTTGTTTGCTTTGTGTATGTGTGTATTCTGTTGTCACACCCAACATGCCTTGGTGTCATAGATTAGAATATGAATGTTAGTTTTATTTGCTTTGAGTACTGTATGTGTATGTTATGTACACTGAGTATACAAAACATTAAGAACACCCAGTGGTGGAAGAAGTACCCAATTGTCACACTTGAGCAACGGTACAGAACCTTATTAGACGGTTAGTCAAGTAAAAGTGAAAGTCAGACAGTGAATTACTACTTGAGTAAAGTCTAAAAGTTTTGGGTTTTAAATATACTTAAGTATCAAAAGTAAAAGTATCATTTAAAATTCCTATTTTTTAGCAAAGCAGACGGCACAATTGTCTTGTTTTTTTATTTTGCGGATAGCCAGGGGCACACTCCAAAACTCTGACATTATTTACAAAAGATGCATTTGGGTTTGGTATACGTATATTCTGAGATAGTTATTCATTTAGAAATGTGAATACGTTATAAATTATCATTGGACAGCCCTTGCCACCCAAAGGCATTAAGTATGCTCCTCAGCTGAAACATTTAAATATTTTCCTCCAAAGCAATCCTAGATGTCAAAATCTTCATAAACAGCATAAATTATAAACAATTGTTTTCTTTCAGGAAGTGGTGTTAAAGACTTGATTTGGGAATTTACATATAGACCACATGCCAGGTCTCAAGTTCTTAACTTATCATACTTACTTTCACATCTAGTGGAAACATGGCAGTGTTTGCTCTAGAAGTTGTTCCTGTGTAATGTACATTTAATTGGAATTCTTGCGCGTGTGTCTCTTGGTGGCTGTATTCATTTCAGTCAATTATTTCAGTCAGTACTAATTTCAGCAGTGGTGGAAAAAGCAGTGAATTGTTAAACTTGAGTAAAAGTAAAGTCACCCAGTAAAATACTACTTGAGTAAAACTATTTGGTTTTAAATATACTTACAAGTAGCAAAAGTAAATGTAATTTCAAAAATATACTTAAATATCAAAAGTAAATGTATAAATTATTTCAAGTTCTTTATATTAAGCAAACTACATGGCACCATTTTATATTTTTTAATTTGTATTTTATTCTAAGGCTAGACAGGGGCACACTCCAACACTCAGACATCTTTACAAATTAAGCATTTGTGTTTAGTGAGTCCACCAGATCAGAGGCAGTAGGGATGACTAGGGATGTTCTCTTGATAAGTGTGTGAATTAGATCATTTTCCTGTCCTGCTTATCATTCAAAATGTAACGAGCACTTTTGGGTGTCAGAGAAAATGGAGTAAAAAGTACATTATTTTCCTTAGGAATGTAGTGAAATAAAAGTAAAAGTTGTAAAAAATATCAATAGTAAAGTACAGATACCCCCAAAAACTTCTGAAGGTGTACTTTAAAGTAGTTTTACGTAAGTACTTTACACTGGCAGTAGGTAACCTAAGTGTTTGTGTATATTTTCTCTTCCTCAGCTGTCTATGAGAAGTCATGTGAAGCGTATAAACACCAGGGTAACACATCAGGCCTGTATTACATAGATGTGGACGGAAGTGGTCCGATCAAGTCACTGCTGATCTACTGCAACATGACAGGTAAAACACACACTCGCTAATTAAACCACTGGATGACGAGCTATGGTTTCCCTGTTACATTATAACACTGCAGGGATAGTTAGGGTTCCCCTGCATACATAACCGCTGGTGGCAGTGTGACAAATAATCTCCACTTAGTTTTTACTATTGCCTAATGCAAATCTGTTATGACAGAGAAGTAGGGTTCAACTAAAGTGCCACCAACAATCTGGCATATGGTACTTCCTTATTGCCCGCCAGTGGCGGTTTAGTTATTTCTCTCACTGACGGAAACAGATAGACACCTCGTTTAGGGGGCTGTTGATGGCTCTCGGTAAGTAACTGAGCTGTGAGCTGTGGCTGGGATCCCAGATCTTCTGACAGGATTTACATCCTTCAGGGCTGGCACCAGCTGCTATCGGAAACATCTCGTATTCCCACCCACCCACCCCATCCCCATTTTCACACTGTCTCTGCTATCATGAACATTTTCAGAAGTATTTATAATGATCCTAGGATTTCCCTCTGTTCTCTCTCTTCTCCTCCAGATAAAACATGGCTGGTGATCCAACACAATAACACGGAGCTAACCAAATTAAAGGCCTCATCTGGGATAAATCAGCATTTAGCCTATTTTAACTATTCTGCCGACGCGGAACAGCTCTGGGCCATAATTACCCAGGCAGAGCACTGCGAGCAGGAAGTCCTCTACCACTGCAGAAAGTCACTCCTCTTAAACACACCAGGTAAATCATTTTTATTAACAGTATTGATCCCAGCCAGCCATAAAGGTCAGGATGATTAAAAACCTGCTCACTCAGTCAACTGTGAGTCAGTGTATGCATCCCAAATGGCACCCTATTCCCCATATAGTGTACTACTTTTGACCAGAGCCTGCAAAAGTAGTGAACTATTTAGGGAATAGGGTGCCATTTGGGAGTCACCCTGTAAGAGGGAGTGCTGCTCTCTTCCCGCAGAGCTTAAGCAGATGTCACAAATTGATTATTGTGCTCATTGTTGCAAATTAATTTAGGTTTTGAGGGGGGGGTTCTTCTTCCCGTCATTGGGTTATACTAGAATATTCATCATTTCTGGATGTGTTATGGTACATGCGCTGAGTGATTTAGCATTTAGGTGATTGTTTTTTGCGTTGTTTGGTGTGTCGTTGGTGTTTGCCATATGATATTAATTTGTAATGACTCTTTTAAACCTGCAAATTAACATGAAACAATGCAACTCACAGCTTCACAGTGTAATTGCTGTCTATTAGCTGTCTCGTTACTGTAGAGGCTGACTGAGGGAAGAGGAAAACAATGTCAAAGCTAAATAAATAATGCTGGAACATGTCAAATGAAGAATAATGAGGGAAAGAGTACAGTGTTGGGTTTCTGCTTAAAACCAGACAGCCAGCTTCAGGTGGGGGAACGTGATCAGACGAGTGATGGAAGAGAGAATCAATGAGAATGTATTTATTTTGTGGAACGTGTCTCTGTTATATGTCATCAGTGTCCTCATTGCAAATATCACCAAATTGGTCTTTAGGCAAAACACATCTTGTCTGATCTGTTTTTACATTACTACCAAACCATCTCATGCCCTACATGATAAAGAAATGAGCAGGAGTTTGGGAGTCTGTAGTGTTTTTGAACACACCCCTTCTAAGTGTGTGTGTGTGTGTGTGTGCGCTCGCGTTGTCTGTCTTTGTTTCAGATGGATCTCCGTTCACCTGGTGGGTGGGTCGTACAGACGAGCCCCAGACGTACTGGGGCGGGGCGGTACCAGGGAGCCAGCAGTGTGGCTGCGGTCTTCAGGGGAACTGCATCGACTCAGACCACTACTGCAACTGTGACGCTGACCGCAAAGAATGGTACAATACCATCACATTCTGTATATGTTTCCCTCGATCTCTTTCTCTCACTCTATCTGCTCCTCTCTTTCTCTCTCTATATATATCTCTGCTCCCCTCTTTCTCTCACTCTCTATCTGCTACCCTCTTTCTCTCACTCTCTTTCTCTAGCTGTTCCCCTATTTCTTTATCTCTCTATATACAGTTGAAGTCGGAAGTTTACATACACTTAAAACTTGTTTTTCAACTACTCCACAAATTTCTTGTTAACAAACTATAGTTTTGGTAAGTCGGTTAGGACATCTACTTTGTGCATGACACAAGTCATTTTTCCAACAATTGTTAACAGACAGATTACTTCACATATAATTCACTGTATCACAATTCCAGTGGGTCAGAAGTTTACATACACTAAGCTGACTGTGACTTTAAACAGCTTGAAAAATTTCGGAAAATGATGTCATGGCTTTAGAAGCTTCTGATAGGCTAATTGACATAATTTGAGTTAATTGGAGGTGTACCTGTGGATGTATTTCAA
The DNA here is from genome assembly GCA_030435695.1 of Brachymystax lenok tsinlingensis. Lineage (NCBI taxonomy): Eukaryota > Metazoa > Chordata > Actinopteri > Salmoniformes > Salmonidae > Brachymystax > Brachymystax lenok. The sequence continues at coordinate 13,140,224 of CM059795.1, forward strand.
CCTTAAAACTCAGTGCCTCTTTGCTTGACATCATGGGAAAATCAAAAGAAATCAGCCAAGACCTGGTTCATCCTGTGTAACAGTATAGCTTGCATCCCTCTCCTCACCCCTACCTGGGTTCGAACCAGGTACCCTCTGCACACATCAACAACTGCCTCCCACGAAGCATTGTTACCCATCGCTCCACAAAAGCCGCGGCCCTTGCAGAGCAAGGGGAACAACTACTTCAAGGTCTCACAGAGAGTGACGTCACCGATTGAAACGCTGTTAGCGCGCACCCCGCTAGCTAACTAGCCATTTCACACCGGTTACACTTGGAAGGAATTTCCAAACGCCTGAAGGTACAACGTTAATCTGTACAAACAACAGTATGCAAATATAAACACCATGGGACCACGCAGCTGTCAAACCGCTCAGGAAGGAGACGCGTTCTGTTTCCTAGAGATGAACGTACTTTGGTGTGCAAAGTGCAAATCAATCCCAGAACAACAGCGAAGGATCTTGTGAAGATGCTGGAGGAAACAGGTAAAAAGTATCTATATCCACAGTAAAATGAGTCCTCTATCGACATAACCTGAACGACCGCTCAGCAGGGAAGAAGTCACTGCTCCAAAACCGCCATAAAAAAGCCAGACTACGGTTTGCAACTGCACATGGGGACAAAGATCATACTTTTTGGAGAAATGTCCTCTGTTCTGATGAAACAAAAATATAACTGTTTGGCCATAATGACCATCGTTATGTTAGGAGGAAAAAGGGGGAGGCTTGCAAGCCAAAGAACACCATCCCAACCGTGAAGCACAGGGGTAGCAGCATCATGTTGTGGGGGTGCATTGGTGCTTTTCTTGCAGGAGGGACTGGGGCACTTCACAAAATAGACGGCATCATGAGGCAGGAAAATTATGTGGATTTATTGAAGCAACATCTCAAGACATCAGTCAGGAAGTTAAAGCTTGGTCGCAAATGAGTCTTCCAAATGGGCAATGGCCCAAGCATACTTCCAAAGTTGAGGCAAAATGGCTTAAGGACAACAAAGTCAAGGTATTAGAGTGGCCATCACAAAGCCCTGACCTCAATCCTATAGAAAATGTGTGGGCTGAACTGAAAAAGTGTGTGCTTGCAAGGAGGCCTACAAACCTGAATCAGTTACACCAGCTCTGTCAGGAGGAATGGACCAAAATTCACCAACTTGTTGTGGGATGCTTGTGGAAGGCTACCCAAAACGTTTGACCCAAGTTAAACAATTTAAAGGCAATGCTACCAAATACTAATTGAGTGTACAGTCGGGCAAAAAAGTATTTAGTCAGCCACCAATTGTGCAAGTTCTCTCACTTAAAAAGATGAGAGGCCTGTAATTTTCATCATAGGTACACTTCAACTATGACAGACAAAATGAGGAAAAAAAATCCAGAAAATCACATTGTAGGATTTTTAATGAATTTATTTGCAAATTATGGTGGAAAATAAGTATTTGGTCACATACAAACAAGCAAGATTTCTGGCTCTCACAGACCTGTAACTTCTTCTTTAAGAGGCTCCTCTGTCCTCCACTCGTTACCTGTATTAATGGCACCTGTTTGAACTTGTTATCAGTATAAAGACACCTGTCCACAACCTCAAACAGTCACACTCCAAACTCCACTATGGCCAAGACCAAAGAGCTGTCAAAGGACACCAGAAACAAAATTGTAGACCTGCACCAGGTTGGGAAGACTGAATCTGCAATAGATAAGCAGCTTGGTTTGAAGAAATCAACTGTGGGAGCAATTATTAGGAAATGGAAGACATACAAGACCACTGATAATCTTCCTCGATCTGGGGCTCCACGCAAGATCTCACCCGTGGGGTCAAAATGATCACAAGAACGGTGAGCAAAAATCCCAGAACCACACGGGGACCTAGTGAATGACCTGCAGAGAGCTGGGACCAAAGTAACAAAGCCTACCATCAGTAACACACTACGCCGCCAGGGACTCAAATCCTGCAGTGCCAGACGTGTCCCCCTGCTTAAGCCAGTACATGTTCAGGCCCGTCTGAAGTTTGCTAGAGAGCATTTGGATGATCCAGATGAGGATTGGGAGAATGTCATATGGTCAGATGAAACCAAAATAGAACTTTTTGGTAAAAACTCAACTCGTCGTGTTTGGAGGACAAAGAATGCTGAGTTGCATCCAAAGAACACCATACCTACTGTGAAGCATTGGGGTGGAAACATCATGCTTTGGGGCTGTTTTTCTGCAAAGGGACCAGGACGACTGATCCGTAAAGGAAAGAATGAATGGGGCCATGTATCGTGAGATTTTGAGTGAAAACCTCCTTCCATCAGCAAGGGCATTGAAGATGAAACGTGGCTGGGTCTTTCAGCATGACAATGATCCCAAACACTCCGCCCGGCAACGAAGGAGTGGCTTCAGAAGAAGCATTTCAAGGTCCTGGAGTGGCCTAGCCAGTCTCCAGATCTCAACCCCATAGAAAATCTTTGGAGGGAGTTGAAAGTCCGTGTTGCCCAGCGACAGCCCCAAAACATCACTGCTCTAGAGGAGATCTGCATGGAGGAATGGGCCAAAATACCAGCAACAGTGTGTGAAAACCTTGTGAAGACTTACAGAAAACGTTTGACCTCTGTCATTGCCAACAAAGGGTATATAACAAAGTATTGAGAGAAACTTTTGTTATTGACCAAATACTTATTTTCCACCATAATTTGCAAATAAATAAATTAAAAATCCTACAATGGGATTTTCTAGATTTTTTTTCCTCCTTTTGTCTGTCATAGTTGAAGTGTACCTATGATGAAAATTACAGGCCTCTCTCATCTTTTTAAGTTGGAGAACTTGCACAATTGGTGGCTGACTAAATACTTTTTTGCCCCACTGTATGTAAACTTCTGACCCACTGGGAATGTGATGAAAGAAATAAAAGCTGAAATAAATCATTCTTTCTACTATTATTCTGACATTTCACATTCTTAAAATGAGGTGGTGATCCTAACTGACCTATGACATGGAATTTTTACTTGGATTAAATGTCAGGAATTGTGAAAAACTGAGTTTAAATGTATTTGGCTAAGGTGTATGTAAACCTCCGACTTCAACTGTATGTATATATATATATATATATATATATTATTCTTCTTTCTTCCTCCTCTTCTGAACACCAATCACCACTACTCTTCAGCTCTTTTTAGTCCACCCTTCCCTATGTAATGCCTGGATCTCTGCCCCGACATGCTATAGTATACCATCTGCTGTACTCAACACTCAGTGTGATTCTCTACTGACTGAGATTCACCTTTCTTTTTTTTTTCATATTCAGAAATGGCCTTGTTCTCTCACCGGCATTTCTATTTGTTTTCATATAATTTTTATATCCCCCTCAACAGTGATAAGACTACAAGAACATGAACATCACCTAGAGTAAACATAATCTGGATGGTGGTTGTTAAAATTTGCACAATTTTATTTTCTATTTCCTGTTGTGATTGTTTGTGCCCTAGTGGTATTTGATAAAGCTATAATCAGAACAGGAAGTAGCTGGCCAGAAGGAATGGTTCTATTCTAGGAGTATGAGTCAAATGCCTACATCTCCAAAGATGCAGCAGAAGTATACTGTGCTTACAACTCTATTGTATAAAAATAACATTCATCCTACATCACTTTGTGTATTTCCTATAACACCAGTAGGGCACAACTCCAGTTCTCGAAGGCTCCCATCCTGCTTCTCGCTCTCGCTCTCTCTCATATTGATTGGCTATAGATTCCACACACCTGGTAGCCCAAGTAATCAACTTGCCATTGAAAGGCAACAAATGGTGTATACTGTTAGCTCTGGAGGACCGAGGCTATATACCTCCACCCTACACAATGTCTCTCATTGATAGCTATATATATTAGAGAGATTATTGAGAGGAACCAGACCAGCTGCCTGCTATCACTGTCATACTGTGAATCCAGACACAAAGACAATCTACCATTATCGTGCTTCATAAACTAACCAGAATTCAAATACTCAGGATGGCTGTTAAATAGGATCCTTTGAAGAAAGCAACATAGGCCGATATACACTGATTTTGATCTGGTCCTTTGTTCCTCTGTTGTTTTAGTGCATCCCTCCTCTGTTTTATGTAACCCAGGGCGACTGACTCTGGTCTGCTCACCCATAAGGAGAATCTGCCAGTCAGATGGGTGGTTGTTGGGGATATACAGAGACCTGGATCAGAGGCAGCCTATAGAGTCGGACCACTCAGGTGTCATGGCGACAGTAAGTATCAAATTATGACATAATAAAGATAGTCTCACACTTGATCTACATTCTTAGAAAAAAGTGCTATCTAGAACCTAAAAGGGTTATTCAGCTTATTCACCCTTTCACAGAGGCTTCTATATGCAACCCAAAACGGTTCTACCTGGAACCAATGTGTACAGCCGAAGAACCCTTTGGAACCCTATACACTAAGAGTGTATATTCCCAATTATTCATTGGGTATCACCAAAGTTTCGGAACACATTGCCTTACTCTGTGTTAGACATTAAGGATCAAGTCAATTAGTCATTCTACTGTATCAGTCCATTGTTTACTCCATTACTGACCCTTCTCCAATAAACTGACTGGGTTTTACTGAGTACTGTGTGCTCGCTTTTGATGTATCAGTCAATCTATCACTCCATTATTTCTATATGGACATGGAGTATTTACAATACACACAGGCTGTGATTCAAACAAATGCAGATAAACGACCTGAGCACTGTAGACTTTACAAGCTACTCCTACTCTGAGACCTCAGCAGAGTAATTTCTTTTCCCATACCTGTTTGATGCTACTGCAACATTTTCTTTCTCTCCATCAATCATCATGTTAATCACTGCACATAACCTAATTATGTGTACCACATTAGCAGAATGGTTACAAAAAACAATAATGCTCTTATGCTGATGGTGGTAGGTAGTAGTTAATCAGGCAATAATGAATCAAGAGTCCCAATCTTTTTTTTATTCCTAATTGCATCCTTGGTTACCTGAAATATTCATCTTAGTAAATTAGACATAAACGGGGGGAACAGTGGTGGAATATAATTAAGATGAATTAGTAGAAACAGTTGCCTGACAGTCTCATCAACAGATCATTATTATGAACTGAGAACGAAACAAGTTGAGGACATATACTCACGAAGCCACAACTTATTTTGTTCTCAGTCTATTTAGACCTTAGTTTCCAATATGCACCCTTTTTCTCAATCAGCACCATGTCTAGTTTTTCAGAAGCAAAGCAGACTTCTCTATTATCTCCTTTCTATGTGTTATGGTTGTCTCACCTATGTGATTTGTGGTTGTCTTACTTACCTTAGCTGAATGCACTGTCGTTCTGGATAAGAGTATGCTAAACGACCAAAATGTAAACGTATTGATTTCCATAATTTCCTCAGAGAACTTCTGGAACGCAGCGTTCTTCAACAAAGAGACGTCGTATCTGCACTTCCCCACGTTCCACGGAGAGCTGAGTGCAGACATCTCCTTCCTATTCAAAACCACCGCCGCTTCAGGAGTCTTCTTGGAAAACCTGGGCATCAAAGACTTCATACGGGTAGAACTCAGCTGTAAGTAGAATGGATGAAGTCGGCTGTAATAGAGTGGATGAAGTCGGCTGTAATAGAGTGGATGAAGTCGGCTGTAATAGAGTGGATGAAGTCGGCTGTAATAGAGTGGATGAAGTCGGCTGTAATAGAGTGGATGAAGTCGGCTGTAATAGAGTGGATGAAGTCAGCTGTAATAGAGTGGATGAAGTCGGCTGTAATTAGAGTGGATGAAGTCGGCTGTAATTAGAGTGGATGAAGTCGGCTGTAATTAGAGTGGATGAAGTCGGCTGTAATTAGAGTGGATGAAGTCGGCTGTAATAAGAGTGGATGAAGTCGGCTGTAATAGAGTGGATGAAGTCGGCGGTAATAGAGTGGATGAAGTCAGCTGTAATAGAATGGATGAAGTCAACTGTAATAGTGGATGTAAATCTTGATCTTTTACACCAATTGACTGCACAAAATAACATGTTCTGCAGGTCTTGTTCAGTTTCTGCCATCAAAATGATATCATCAGCATATAAAAATGTACTTAGCATTTCATCATCATATCTTACTCCAATATTTAACTGTTTAATTTATTTTGCCAAATCATGTATAAACATAGCAAACAAAGTCTGTGATAAGGTGTCTCCTTGTTTGTGGGAAAACAATCTGTACGATATTCATTAACACGCATACAAGCAATTGGTACTTTGTAAGATAACATTTCCCATCAAATCTTTGACAAACTATAGGATAAAATATCCATATTTCTAAGAATCTAAAGCTTTCTGGAAATCAATGAAACATGCAAAAGTAGGCTTCTCTTTGTGTAATCTATTTCTGATTATTGTACAGACCGAGAAGATAGGATCTATACAAGCTCTGGATTTACGAAAACCATTTTGTTCTTCCACCAGAATGTTTTGATCCTCCAAAAAGGTCATTAGCCTATTGTTGAGGATGGATGAATATAATTTATGGACCGAACTTAATAAACTATGCCTCTATAGTTCAGTATTACTCTCAGGTCATTTTTTGAAGATTTGGGAATGGGATTCACTATAGACTTATACCAAGTGGATGGCAGTATACTGTACTCAAAACAAATTTGGAGCAAATCATATAGGATGTAAATTAATTTAGAGTATTTTAAAACTTTGCAGCGTCAATCACCTTAACTTTTTGTTTCCTGAGAACAAACTAGCAAACCCCTTCTCCCATTCTTAAGTACCTGTGTAACGTCAGAGTTCAGCCCCCGCTCTTCCCTGGCTTCCATTATAATTGTCTTATGTCGTTTTGGTCCTATCTTGTTTATTTGGCTCCAAAACTGTTGAGGATTTCTTGTCTGTATCTTCTCAAGGTGTAATAACTGCCTTTTCTGATATCTCAGTTTGAATAGGTGCAGTCTTTTGTCAAACACATGCTGCTTTTTCTTAAATTCCGTCCTACACGGTTCTCTTTACACTGTAAAAATAAGTACATTACAGATCATAGGTCCCTTAACTCATCATTCCAATAAGGCTTGTTCGGCTTGTAAAATGTCCTGTATTTTTATTTTCATAATTTTTTCCCATTTCAGAATATATGACATCACAAAATGTTTCATACCACACATCTAAGTTTCTTGGCATTTTTGCAGAGTTCCACCAGAGCTCTACATGCCATTTCAGAACATAGAAAGTAATTTGGCACATTTATTTTCTTACATTTAGGCCTATGCAGGGTATGTATATGTTGCCCCGAGTGATGCACAGTAATACCTGGTTGAGAAAGTTTGTGGCCAACAGAAAATATCATAAATAAAAGAGAATGATCAGGAAGTCTACATTTCTCCAATTAAGTAAAAACATCCACAGTCTTCCACCATCCTCCACAGTCTTCCACCATCCTCCACAGTCTTCCACCATCATCCACAGTCTTCCACAGTCTTCCACCCTCATCCACAGTCACACCATCTGTTTAGGGGGTAATACCTTAAATTCCAAACAAGTTTCTAGATAGTCGTGGAGGTAACTATATAGTCCGCCACAGCTTTTCCTTTGCCAGATATGGATGCAAAGTTATCTCTTAAGGGGATTATCCTTCCATTAATGATACACATGTTGGAGTCCTGAAGGAATTCTAATAAGGTTTCCCCATGATGATTAACAAAGTCATCCAAAGCAACACTCAATGGAATATAATCAATATAGTCATCTAACCTCCCAATTCCACTGTTAAGATCCCCACATATGTAAATAACATCTGCTTCTGTATATAGGTATACTTGACTTAACAAATTACAATAGAAGGAGGATGCATCTCAACCCCATGTGGACTATTCATGTGGAAAATAGCATGAAAACACAACAAAACAATAATCTGACACCCTATTATCAAAGAGCAAACCAATAATTCCTTCTATGGTTTATTCTATAATTTCAATTTTTAATACTTTCATCATATCAGACTTTACACATATTCTCACTCCCCCAGAGCCCCTGGGGGCTTTCATATGAGATTCTCGGTTGTAAGTGGATGATTTCATTTGTAAAAAATGAATGAAGTCAGGTGTAGTAGAGTGGAAGATTTTGAAGTTTGTGTTCCACTATATAATATAACAAATTGATATTACGGTTTCAATAAATACATTTTAAATCAATCAAATGTATTTATAAAGCCCTTTTTACATCAGCTGATATTACAAAGTGCTGTACAGAGACCCAGCCTAAAACCCCAAACAGCAAGCAATGCCGGTGTAGAAGCACGGTAGCTAGGAAGAAACCTAGAGAGGAACCAGGCTCTGAGGGGTGGCCAGTCCTCTTCTGGCCAAGATGTTCAAATGTTCATAGATGACCAGCAGGGTCAAATAATAATAATCACAGTGGTTGTAGAGGGTGCAACAGGTCAGGACCTCAGGAATAAATGTCAGTTGGCTTTTAATAGCCGATCATTCAGAGTTAGAGACAGCAGGTGCAGTAGAGAGCGAGAGAGTCAAAAATAGCAGGTCTGGGACAAGGTAGCATGTCCGGTGAACAGGTCAGGGTTCCATAGCCGCAGGCAGAACAGTTGAAACTGGAGCAGCAGCACGACCAGGTGGACTGGGGACAGCAAGGAGTCATCAGGCCAGATAGTCCTGAGGCATTGTCCTAGGGCTCATGTCCTCCGAGAGAAGAGAGAGAGAAAGAGAGAGTTAGAGGGAGCATACTTAAATTCACCCAGGACACCGGATAAGACAGGAGAATTACTCCAGATATAACAGACTGATTCTAGCCCCCTGACATAAACTATTGCAGCATAAATACTGGAGGCTGAGACAGGAGGGGTCGGGAGACACTGTGGCCCCGTCCAACGATACCCCCGGATAGGGCCAACCAGGCAGGATATAACCCCACCCACTTTGCCAAAGCACAGCCCCCACATCATTACAGGAATATCTTCAAACCACCAACTTACTACCCAGAGACAAGGCAATTATAGCTCACGAAGATCTCCCCCACGGCACGAACCCGAGGGGGGCACTAACCCGGACAGGAAGATCATGTCAGTGACTCAACCCACTCAAGTGACGCACCCCTCCTAGGTTCTGCATGGAAGAGCACAAGTAAGCCAGTGACTCACCCCCTGTAATAGGGTTAGAGGCAGAGAATCCCAGTGGAGAGAGGGGAACCGGCCAGGCAGAGACAGCAAGGGCGGTTCGTCGCTCCAGTGCCTTTCCGTTCACCTTCACACCCCTGGGCCAGACTACACTCAGTCATAGGAACTACGGAAGAGATGAGTCTTAAATAAAGACTTAAAGGTTGAGACTGAGTCTGCATCTATCACAAGGACAGGCAGACCATTCCATAAAAATGTAGCTCTATAGGAGGACGCCCTGACTCCAGCTGTTTGCTTATAAATTCTAGGGGCAAAAAGGAGGCCTGCGTCTTGTGACCGTAGCGTACGTGTAGGTATGTACGGCAGGACCAAATTGGAAAGATAGGTAGGAGCAAGTCCATGTAATGCTTTGTAGGTTAGCAGTAAATCCTATCAGCCCTAGCCTTAACAGGAAGCCAGTGTAGAGAGGCTAGCACTGGAGTAATATAATCAATTTTTTTGGTTCTAGTCAAGATTCAGGCAGCCGTGTTTAGCACTAACTGAAGTTTATTTAGTGCTTGGGTAGCCGGAAAGTAGAGAATTGCAGTAGTCTAATCTAGAAGTGACAAAGAATGGATACATTCTTCTGCATCATTCCTGGACAGAAAGTTTCAGATTTTTGCAATGTTACGTAGATGGAAAAAGGCTGTCCTTGAAACAGTCTTGATACAGTTGAAGTCGGAAGTTTACATACACCTTAGCCAAATACATTAAACTCAGTTTTTCACAATTCCTGACATTTAATCCTAGTAAGAATTCCCTGTCTTAGGTCAGTTAGGATCAACACTTTATTTTAAGAATGTGAAATGTCAGAATAATAGTAGAGAATGATTTATTTCAGCTTTTATTTCTTTCATCACATTCCCAGTGGGTCAGAAGTTTACATACAGTCAATTAGTATTTGGTAGGATTGCCTTTAAATTGTTTAACTTGGGTCAAATATTTTGGTTAGCTCCCCACAATAAGTTGGGTGAATTTTGGCCCATTCCTCCTGACAGAGCTGGGGTAACTGAGTCAGGTTTGTAGGCCTCCTTGCTCACACACGCTTTTTCAGTTGTTTTTTGTTTCTTGGGACCTAGAACTAGCATCTCTATTTTGTCAGAGTTTAAAAGAAGAAAAAAAATCCGCCATCCACTTCCTTATGTCTGAAACACAGGCTTCCAGGGAGGGCAATTCTGTGGCTTCACCATGTTTCATCGACATGTACAGCTGTGTATTGTCCTCATAGCAGTTAACATTATGTTTCTGAATGACATCACCAAGAAGTAAAATATACAGTGAAAACAATAGTGGTCCTAAAACGGAACCTTGAGGAACATCAAAATGTACAGTTGATTTGTCAGAGGACAAACCATCCACAGAGACAAACTGATATCTTTCCGACAGATGAGATCAAACCAGGCCAGAACTTGTCCATGTAGACCAATTTGAGTCTCCAATCTCTCCAAAAGAATGTTGTGATCGATGGTATGAAAAGCAGCACTAAGGTCTAGGAGCATGAGGACAGATGCAGAGCCTTAGTCTGACGCCATCAAAAGTTCCTTTACCACCTTCACGAATGCATTCTCAGTGCTATGATGTGGTCTCAAACCAGACTGAAGCGTTTCATGTACATTGTTTGTATTCAGGAAGGCAGTGAGTTGCTGCGCAACAGCTTTATCAACATTTTGTGAGAGGTATGGGAGATTCAATGTAAGCCAGTTTGGCTTAAGTTTGGCTTTTTCAAGAGAGGCTTTATTACTGCCACTTTTAGTGAGTTTGGTACACATCTGGTGGATAGGGATTATTATGTTCAACATAGAAGGTCCAAGCACAGGTAGCATCTTTTTCAGTATATTAGTTGGAATAGGGTCCAGTATGCAGGTTTAGAGGCCATGACTATTTTCTTCAATGTGTCAAGAGATATAGTATTAAAAAACTGGAGTGTCTCCCTTGATCCTAGGTCCTGGCGGTGTTGTGCTTTGGAGAATTACGCAGATTTAACTACTTAGGGAGTGGTGGGGCGTGACACTACCCGGTGAAATGCAATGCGCCAAATTCAAAATCCAAAAGTTGAATTATTAAACATTCATGAATATACAAGTGTTGCATAGTCATCAAAAGCTCTGCTTCTTGGCAATATCACAGTGTTGTCAGATTTCAAAAAGGTTTTAAGACGAAAGCACAACATTTGATTGTTTGAGGGCAGCACCTCCAATATTTTCATTAGCATAAATTCATAAACCATCGCGGTTCACACAACACATTTCACAGCGAAAACAAATCCCTTACCTTTTGAAGAACTTCTGCTGAGGGCTTCCCAAGTGTCCAACGAACAAAGACATCCAATGGTTCTTTTTTTTAGAAAAAGTCATTTCTTATATCCATAAATGTTTGGTTGGCGCATTATGTTCATAAAATACAGCGTCCACTCGTCCATTGAACCGTGAAGAGAACTCGTTCAACCTATACACTTGTCCAAGAACAATCAAACATCATTGATAATGTATCCTTAGGAACACTTTTATGTATATTTACTATAATATTTCAACCAGATTCTAAACTGGGCGATAGGAAAGGAAAAAAAAACAGCGCGCGCGAGCCCGTGAACGCGCATCCTCTTCTGTTTACATCCGATGACCACTTCGAAATTCTTCTTCTATTACCATCCAGAGCAACTAAACATCATCAAACACTGTCTAGAGACTGTTGACATCCAGTGGAAGCAATAGGTACTGCAATCTTACTCCCATATATGGTCATTTTCAATAGGGAGGGGTTCAAAATGAGGCAATGTGTCAAATACACTTTTTCCAGGACAGAAATTTCTCGGGTTTTCGCCTGCTATATCCGTTCTGTTATACTCACAGACAATATTTTAACACTCTTAGAAACTTCAGAGTGTTTCCTATCCAATAGTACTAATTATGTGCATATCCTAGTTTCTGGGCCTGAGTGGGAGGCATTTTACTTTGGGCACGCCAGACTCTCCAAAACCGTCACCTCGGGAGCCGCTCCCTAAGAAGTTAAAGAGGAGTCCGCAATTTGCTTTCTGATGATCATGATATTTTCATCAAAGAAGTTCACGAATTTATCACTGCTGAGGTGATAGCCATCCTCTCTTGGGGAATGCTGCTTTTTAGTTAGCTTTGCGACAGTATAAAAAATCCAGTACAGTTTGAATTATTCTTATTTTCCTCAATTAAGTAAAAATAGATGATCGGCCAGCAGTGAGGGCTCTTCGATACTGCACGGTACTGTTTTTCCAAGCTAGTTGGAAGACGTCCAGTTTGGTGTAGCGCCATTTCCGTTCCAATTTTCTGGAAGCTTGCTTCAGGGCTCAGGTATTTTCTGTTTACCAGGGAACTAGTTTCTCATGACAAATGTTTTTTGTTTTTAGGGGTGCAACTGCATCTAGGGTATTACGCAAGGTTAAATTTAGTTCCTCAGTTAGGTGTTTAACAGAAGATAGCTATATTTGGTAAAATAACAAGTCCCTATTAATGGCAAGAACAGCTCAAATTAGCAAAGAGAAACAACAGTCCATCATTACTATAAAACATGAAGGTCAGTCAATACGGAACATTTCAAGAACTTTAAAAGTTTCTTCAAGTGCAGTCAATAAATGCTTTGCTCTCATGAGGACCACCACAGGAATGGAAGACCCAGAGTTACCTCTGCTGCAGAGGATAAGTTCATTAGAGTTACCAGCCTCAGACATTTTTTTATTTTTATTTTTTTTAATCTTTATTTTAACAGGGGAAAACAGACTGAGACCTGGATCTCTTTTACGGCTGTGCCCTGTGTAAACATGTTGACATGTACAGTTTTAGGCATACAGACAAGAACATTTCAAAACATACAAAACAAAGACACAATTCAACAGAAACAGAAACAATCACAGACAACATCATATTGATCCTCCATAACATTTTTAACTGACACATCTCAACTGACACATCTCAACATCAACTGTTCAGAGGAGACTGTGTGAATCAGGCCTTCATGGTCGAATTGCTGCAAAGAAACCACTACTAAAGTACACCAATAATAAGAAGATACTTGCTTGGGCCAAGAAACACTAGCAATGGACTTTCGACTGGTGGAAATTTGTCCTTTGGTCTGGAGTCCAAATTGAGATTTTGGTTCTAATCTCTGTGTCTTTGTGAGACGCGGTGTGGGTAAACGGATGATCTCCACATGTGTATTTCCCACCATAAAGCATGGTGGAAGAGGTGTTATGGTGTGGAGGTGCTTTGCTGGTGGCACGGTCTGTGATTTATTTAGAATTCAAGGCACACTTAACAAGCATGGCTACCACAGCATTCTGCAGCGATACACCATCCCATCTGGTTTGGGCTTAGTGGGACTATTATTTGCTTTTCTCCATGACAATGACCCAACACACCTCCAGGCTGTGTAAGGACTATTTTACCAAGAAGAAGAGTGATGGAGTGCTGCATCAGATGACTTGGCCTCCACAATCCCCCGCCCTCAACCAAATTGAGATGAGTCGGACTGCAGAGGGAAGGAAAAGCAGCCAACAAGTGCTCAGTATATGTGGGAAATCCTTCAAGACTATTGTAAATGCATTCCAGGTGAAGCTGGTCGAGAGAATGCCAAGAGTGTGCAAAGCTGTCATCAAGGCAAAGGGTGGCTATTTGAAGAATCTCAAATATAAAATATATTTCGATTTGTTTAACACTTTTTTGGTTACTACATGATTCCATATGTGTTATAACATAGTTTTGAAGTCTTCATTATTCTTTTACAATGTAGATATTTTTTTGCATTGTTTGTAACTTATTTTGTACATAATGTTGCTGCTACCATCTCTTATGACCTAAAAGACCTTCTGGACATCAGAACATCGATTACTCACCTCGAATTGGACAAATAATTTTTCTTTAATGAGTCGGATGGGAAGGATATACTCCAAACACCCGAACAGGCCCTCATCCCCGTCATTCGCTGAAAAAGAAACTGAGATTTTGCGGAAAGAAATCGGAATGCCTTGTGAGGATCAGGCGATGAGTGGCTAATCTGCTTTTGCCATACCAGCTGTATGTTATTAATGTCATCGTTCAGCCACGACTCTGTGAAAATAAGATATTACAGTTTTTAATGTCCCGTTAGTAGGATATACGTGCTTTCAGTTCATCACATGTATTTTCTAGCGATTGAACTAACAGCTAACAGTACAAGTTATACACTTTATCAGCAGGATAGAACAGCAGCCTCTGGATAGATACGGGGTGGGGGCCTATGTATATTTGTAAACAACAGCTGGTGCACGATATCTAAGGATATCGTTTTCCTCGCCTGAGGTAGATATCTCATGATAAGCTGTAGACCACACTATCTACCTAGAGAGTTTTCAACTGTCAGACCGATGCTGGCACTAAAACCACACTCAATGAGCTGTATACCGCCATAAGAAAACAGGAAAACACTCATCCAGAGGCGCCGCTCCTAGTGGCCGGGGACTTTAATGCAGGGAAACTTAAATCCGTTTGACCAAATTCCACCAGCATGTTAAATGTGCAACCAGAGGGAAAAAAAACTCTAGACCACCTTTACTGCACACACAGAGATGCTTTCCCTCGCCCTCCATTTGGCAAATCTGACCATAATTTTATCCTCCTGATTCCTGCTTACACAAAAAAATTAAAGCAAGAAGCACGAGTGACTTGGTCTATAAAAAAGTGGTCAGATGAAGCAGCTAAACTACAAGACTGTTTTGCTAGCACAGACTAGAATATGTTCCGAGATTATTCCAATGGCATTGAGGAGTAATCCACATCAGTCAATAAGTGCATCGGTGAAGTCGTCCCTACTGTGACTGTAAATACATACCCCAACCAGAAGCCATGGATTACAGGCAACATTCGCACTGAGCTAAAGGCTAGAGCTGCCGCTTTCAAGGAGTGGGATTCTAACCCGGAAGCTTATAAGAAATCCCGCTATGCCCTCCAACGAACCATTAAACAGGCAAAGCGTCAATACAGGACTAAGATCGAATTGTACTACACCGGCTCCGACGCTTGTCGGATGTGCCAGGCTTGCAAACCATTACATACTACAAAGGGAAGCACAGCCGAGAGCTGCCCAGTGACACGAGCTTACCAGACGTGCTATATAACAGCTATGCTCGCTTCGAGGCAAGTAACACTGAAACGGACGATTGTGTGATCACACTCTCCACAGCCAATGTGAGTAAGACCTTTAAACAGGTCAACATTCACAAGGCCGCAGGGCCAGACAGATTACCAGGACGTGTACTCCGAGCATTCGCTGACCAACTGGCAAGTGTCTTCACTGACATTTTCATGCTCTCCCTGTCTGAGTCTGTAATACCAACATGTTTCAAGTAGAACACCATAGTCCCTGTGCCCAAGAACACTAAGGTAACCTTCCTAAATGACTACCGACCCGTAGCACTCACATCTGTAGCCATGAAATGCTTTGAAAGGCTGGTCATGGCTCACATCAACACCATTATCCCAGAAACCCTAGACCCACTCCTAGTTGCATACGACCCCAACAGATCCACAGATGATGCAATCTCTATTACACTCCACACTGCCCTTTCCCACCTGGACAAAAGGAACACCTATTTGAGAATGCTATTCATTGACTACAGCGGAGCGTTAAACACCATAGTGCCCTCAAAGCTCATCACTAAGCTAAGGACCCTGGGACTAAACACCTCTCTCTGCAACTGGATCCTGGACTTCCAGACGGGCCTACCACTTGTGTCATCGGCAAACTTAATGATGGAGATGGAGTCGTGCCTGGCTGTGCAGTCATGAGTGAACCGGGAGTACAGGAGGGGACTGAGCACGCACCCCTGAGGGGCCCCCGTGTTGAGGATCAGCGTGGCAGAACACACCGGTGGTAAGGGTAGGTAACAACACATCTTCCACGCTGATCCTCAACCGGTGGTAAGGGTAGGTAACAACACATCTGCCATGCTGATCCTCAACATAGGGGCCCGTCAGGGGTGCGTGCTGAGTCCCCTCTTGTACTCCCGGTTCACTCATGACTGCACAGCCTTAAAAAATCAATATATATATTTTTTTATTTTCAATGCAAGTTCATGTACAAATGTATTAGAATGTGTTATAAATTAATTGTATGATATTTCATTTTCAACTCAAATTGACGTTTAATGATGTGATGGAAATTACATTTGTCTATGGCTGTCTGAGAAAAATGACAAAAATGTATACATTCCTGAATAGTACAATCTCAGCCATTATCCCCAAAGAATTCTAGACAAATCAAAGACAATTATAATACTGGTAAAATGGTGTTTCAATAAGTTTTCATTTCTGAAACCTTGCAGGGCCAAGTGCCCAAACTTGCACACCCAACTATTATGTAGACAAACAGTATTATAGTAGTCAATCAAAATAATCAGACCAATTATTTTACTAAATATAACTTTGACTATATGTAATTGCTTTGCTTTAAATAGTAAAGTACAACTTTTTAAACTTCTGCCACTACCTCAAAAATACTTTTAAAGAGCTAATGCAAGCCGCCCCACAACTTTACAACTGTAGTTAATTAAACGATCCATTAAGATAAGATGGGCAGTTAGGAAGACCTCTGTATAAACATATACACTAAATGAAAGAGACGTGTGACAAATATTTTCAGGGCATAAAAGACATACAGGTAACTGCCAAAATGATGGAAAGACTTGAGTAAATGAGGGATAAAATTTATATTGAAAGCAGGTGCTTCCACATAGGTGTGATCCCTGAGTTAGTTACATATTGCAGCTTTAATTTATTAATTATGTGGAACCTCCCCAAATTCCCATAGAAATGTGAGTTACAGATCTGTCATTCTCATTGAAAGGAAGACTTAGAATCGGAAGATCTGTTCTGTGTTATTTTGTATGCTTCCCGTTCTTAAATTTTTTTGTGTCTTTTACTTTCAGTTTTGTACACTAGCTTCAAACAGCTGAAAATCTAATATTTTCTTATGGAAAATATATTTCACAGTGGTTTAGATAGTATAATGATTCTCTACACTATACTTGCTTGTTTTGTCACATAAACGGAAATTAGGCAAACATTTAGAATTTTAGCAACCAGGAAATCGTGGAGCGATTTCTGCATAGTGCGTCTTTAACATCCCATCACGCTTAGGTTCATGTATAAAAATGCTGGGCAGGCCATTATTTTGACTACCCTGGCTATGCCCCCATAGGATGACAATGACGTGGTCATTGAATGGTTTGATGAGCATGAAAGCAATGTAAACCATATGCCATGGCCGTCTGTCATTAGATTTCAACTCAACCGAACACTTATGGGAGATTCTGGAGTGGCACCTGAGACAGCGTTTTCCACCAACATCAACAAAACACCAAATCATGGAATTTCTTGTGGAAGAATGGGGTCGCATCCCTCCGATAGAGAATCTTAGCCAAGGGGCATTGAAGCTGTTCTGGCTCATGATGGCCCAACTCCCTATTAAGACTTTGGTCTATCCTTTATTTTGGCAGTTACCTGTAGCTAGCTACTGTATAGTGGAGTTTAGTGCCAGGCCAGCAGTGGACATTTTTTATGTAGTGTGTGTGTGAGAGATAGATCTGGGGGAAAAGAACTGGAACACAATGTTGTCAGGCCACTTTGTACTGGTATCGGCATGACAACCCCTCATCTTTCTCTATTCCTGTTGATACTCAAGGTCACAGCAACCATCAAAAAAGCTTCACAGTCATGTCAGACATACAACTGAAAAATTGAAAATGTGATTTCACATGGGTCAGATGAGGATTTTTACAGACAAGATTGGAAAGAAAATGTCAGAAGACAAGGGAAGGAAAATTATCTATTGTCTGGAGGTAAAAATATATTTGGCACTGCATCGTGGGATATTTACCTGACTATCCAAATGCTACTTATAGGGTGTGTCTGAGCATCCCTCCCTCCCTCCTTCTTTCCTCCTTCCCTCCCCCCACAGCTCCAACAGAGGTGGTCTTCTCGTTTGACGTGGGCAACGGCCCTTTTGAAGTGCGGGTGGAGACCGGTGACGTGGCACTAAACGACGACAGGTGGCATCGTGTTCGAGCGGAGCGGAACGTGAAAGAGGCTTCGCTGCATGTGGACGCTTTCCCCAACGCCACACAGAAGGCCCCGGCCGACGGTCACATCCATCTGCAGCTAAACAGCCAATTATTTGTAGGTAAGAAAACCCTGCTGCTTCAGACCACTACTTATCCCTCCCTCAATAGAGACAGAAATAAACCAGACCCGGGTTCAAATACTATTTAAATCTTTCAAATACTTTAAGCATTTGATCTAGCCTGCCCTGGGAGTGCCAGTTGGGCAGGGTTTGCAGTTGTGGGACTACTATATCAGTTCATAAAGGCAAGCTCAAGCACGCACAGATAAAGTATTGGAAATTAATTTCAATAGCATTTGAACTCAGGTCTGCCATTAAGAGGAATAAGCATGCGGGATATAAATGGCTCAGTGAGAGGTTCTAGGCTTCCTACATTCACCAGCCCTATCCACAGGGAGGGACGTCTGTCATTTGTAATAATGCCGTTTTTGTCTGCTTTCCAAAAGCTACCCTATTCTCTATATAGTGCACTACTTTTGATCAGAGCCCTATGGCCCCTGGTCAAAAGTATTGCTCTACATAGGGAACAGGGTGCCAGTTGGGACACAGCCTTTAAGTTGGGGCACCCTGAGATTCTTCCTGTTTGTCTCCACTCCCTCCTTCAGGAGCGTGCCAGAGAGCAATTCAGAGAAATTAAGCCATTTGTGGGTGTTTTCTGTTTTCTCTGTTTCCTCTGCCGGTGGTGAACAGAGACTATGAATCCATAGCTTCCAAATATAGGTAGCTATAATTTCAGATGGAATTGGTGTTTGAAATATTGTGCCATTTCTCTCCTTTTTAAAGTTTTTAGATAAGTACAGCATTGTTCAAGAGGTAAGTTAATAAGAGAACAAGAAGGCCCTGCTTCCAACAGTAAGATGCAGTGGATGTACCACCTATTAGAAGCAGGCGTCACAGTAATAGCTGAATCCTCTGTAGTTTCCTATTGGATGATAGGTGCTGAGTCGACTGTTTGCTGAACACTGAACAATAATCACATTCAATAAAGAACCCTTAAGCAGGATACGCTGCTGGGCTTTGGATCACACGATTCTAGTGTGTCCGTGTGTGTGTTTGCAAGCATGCGCATGTGTGTGAATGCTCATGCATTCTCAAACAACCTTGCTCTCAGACCATCTGGCCATTGATATGCATTTGCTTGAAGCAATGTTTAATATTCTATTCTATACCTACGTCAGACATCTATAATGGGAAAATCCTTTGCCTTCAGACAGGTTCTGATAAAACTATATGGAACCTCATGTAGAGCCCATCAGTACAATTGTGCTGGTCTTCAGTCTGTTTTCGCCCCAGACTATTCCAAGGATTTAAAGAAAGGAACACACTAGGAAAAACATTAGGAAAAACAGGCTGTCGTATAACACTTTATCTACAAGAAAATATTGAGGATGCGTCTTTCGGTCTGTTATATCCGCAAACATCCACTTTGCTGGAAAAACTATCAAACAGTGGATGGAGGCAGAGTCAGAATGAGGGAATGAATATTGATATGTTGGATGTCTTTAGCCAGTAATCCCTTGCAGTGCTTGTGAGGGACCGTACTGTATGTAGAACCCCCCTATTGGGAAGAAAACCTACAGATTGTCCTGGGGTTCATAGGAAGTTTGCCTCTATTGGCATTATGCTTCACGGTTTGATAAATACATATTTTATTATTTCTATTCAGAACGTATATGTAGAAAACCCTTACAGTCCCTCTCCTGAACACTAACTTACAGCCCTCTCTAACTCTTAAAACAAGTATCCTACCTACCCCCAACAAGGTGTCAGCATGCTTAAGTTCGGATAGCCAAACCAAACGAGTGTGCCGTAGCCAGTATACGCAACCTCAAATAGTCAAACATTTTCTAAGATAACTCAAGAAATCTGTCATTCATTTTGACGTTTTTGACGAAGAGATCTTAGTCGCAGAATTTTACATCTAACTAAGATGCAGAGAGCAGAGTCGGGAAAGGGTCCCCATTGTTTACTGTCTACTCGGTGTCCCCCTCTGGAGCTCTTTAGTTACATGCCACACCCAGTGACCTCAGGGCATGTGTCCAATAGGCAGGTGGGACCGGGACATGTATAAAAGCACAGTCCAACCTAGTCTGGGCTCAGTCTTACATTTTTACATTTGACATTTTAGTCATTTAGCAGACACTCTTATCCAGAGGCATAGTAAGTACACTTTTCCTCAAAGTAGTTATCAGCAAAGTCAGAGCTGGAGGGTAGAGACTGCTGTCCTAGCTTCAGGGGGAAGCTGGTTCCACCATTGGGGTGCCAGGATAGTCTTCAGCAAGCAGTGGCAGAGTGAGGAGCACTCTCATAAGCCTCTGCCCTGCACATCAACAGCTGGGCCACAACCCATGGACCAATTATCCTGCAGCCCTGGACTCTCCCAACACACCCTAGTGTACTGACCTATGTAAGTGCACTGCACTGGGATAGGGCACTTTATGTCTGGTTGTACTGTAAGCTTGTATGTAACTATTTGATAGCCATTCCTGCCATAGGCCTTAAGATGGCAACCCCCATGGCTTTATCCAATCTGCTAGCCTAACCTAGCATGCTAACGTATTACCTATGCTAGTTGACCCTGTATATATTTTATGCTATGTTTATCTTATTTTCCTATTGCTAACACCTTATATCTGCTCTTGTGTATATATTGCTATACCGTGTGCTACGTTAGCCAATACTGCTAACCTCATTAACTCTAGTTTCCCTGTACATACTGTTTTATTTTTTTATTTAACTAGGCAAGTCAGTTAAGAACAAATTCTGAATTACGGCCTACCAGGGAACAGTGGGTTAACTGCCCTGTTCAGGGGCAGAACGACAGATTTTTACCTTGTCAGCTCAGAGATTCAATCCAGCAACCTTTCGGTTACTGGCCCAACGCTCTAACCACTAGGCTACCAGCCTAATAGGATGTTATGCTAATACCTTCTACTGGGTGCATACTATGCCATGTTCATTGCTGCTATGCTGTCATATAGCTATGCTATTACCGCTAGCCTATGCTACATAGCTACTAGCATCACTGTTATTACTGTTGTGTAATTCATTTCCATTTCTGTTCCATTACCGAAACCACTATCACTTCCACCTTGTCCACTTCCTGTTTACTGTGTGTGTGTGCCTGCCTTGAGTGTGGCAATAAACGTGTGTTCTGTACACCTGTGTCCTCCTACTGGTGATTTCCGTCCTCTTACCAGGATGTGCACCTATAATCTAATCCGGCACCTATATCGGAGACCACCACATGGTGGCACTCTTTTTCAGAACATCCATGCATGGTTCATATTCAGTGATGTGTCAATCTTATGATGTGGCCACACACTGTTAACCAGTGCTGTCGCACACATCGGCATGCCAGTAGATGAACACACCATCTACATCTACAGTGCCAAAATGAAGGAAACATCAACATAAAGTGTCTTAATAGGGTGTTGGGCCACCACGAGCTAGAACACTTTCAATGCACCTTGGCATAGATTCTACACGTGTCTGGAACTCTATTGGAGGGATGAAACACCATTCTTCCACAATAAATTCCACAATTTGGTGTTTTGTTGATGGTGGTGGAAAACGCTGTCTCAGGCGCCACTTCAGAATCTCCCATAAGTGTTCAATTTGGTTGAGATCTGGTGACTAGGGGTGTAGCGAATTTGGGATCCTTAACGTTAAGAAAAGTCCGTAATGGAAATACAATGTTCTTTTTGTTTTTTTTTCACTACAAAATTAAAATCACAGTTCAGCTGGCTCTCCTGCTCTTTCTCTTTGCTAATGATGCGAGGGTGTGTTCAGTCTTTGTTCTGTTGCATGTAGAATATCCTAGCATATCCTAGCCTTCATTTATGATAGATAGGCCCAGCTTTACTGAAGTTGCGAGACATTGCAAGTGAAGAAATTGTGAAATACAAGATATATATAATTCCAATAGATAGGCCTAGTACACGGGTTCGAACTCTGCCTGACAGCCGACCTGCCTATACTGTGCCCCTTCCCTCTCTCTCTGTCCCTCGCTAGCTCTCTTCGAAAGATGTGAGTGTTTGGGTTCTCTTATGCATGGCAACTAATCAGTCTCCTCCGTTCTAATACTACAGACTCTTAGAAGTTGATTCCTAGCAGAATATGTGTTTTCTTTCTACTAAATGTCTTGGTAAGTCACGGTATTTAACAAACTTTTTTTTTAGCAGAGAGTGGTCTGCGCGCATCCCTACTGGAGACTGAGACGGCCATGGCATATGGTTTACATCGTTTTCATGCTCATCAAACCAGTCAGTGACTACCCGTGCCCTGCTGATGGGGGCATTGTCATCCTATTGGGGCATAGACATTTTAGCCAAAATAATGGCCAAAATAATGCATTTTTATAAGCATTATGGGATGTTAATTGCTTATTAACTCAGAAACCACACCTGTGTGGAAGCACCTGCGTTCAATATACTTTCTATCTCTCATTTACTCAAGTGTTTCCATTATTTTACCTGTTGCTTGTTTGTTGATACTGTGGCTTTCAAGTATACCTTACAAAGTATTCAACTCACTTTATGTTATAGGATTACTGAAATATGTACTTTACAAAATATTCAATGCACAAATGTTAAACTGTAGTATATTTTCAGAAAGATTCTGGGATCTTGCTGGGGCTGCTAGTTTAGAGCTGACCTGTATTTGGTTTAAATACACTGACTGCCCCCTGAGGTTCGTACTGACATGATTTTCTGTTAAGTGTTTTTATTCTCTGACAGCTTTCCTCTCCACACACACACGCACACACACACACACACCCTGTCTCTCTCTCTGACAGCTTTCCTCTCCTTTTCCTGCTCCAGTGGTCCAAGCGCAGTGGCATCTCCTCTGCTCAGGGATTTGCCTCGGGTCACCGTTCCAGTCCACCAGAATCATGAGCTCATTCTGATGCACAATTACCCAAACATGATTGTATCCCATCGGGCAGTTACCCAAAGTCCGCTCTGCGATGACCAAATTACAGTTTCCAACTCAACAGTTACTACTGTAGCATAAGAGTATTCAATAATATTTGATTTGACACATACCTAAGAAATGCTTTAACAATGTAGCACACTTGCCAGGCCGTCATTGTAAATAAGAATTTGTTCTTAATTGACTCCCCTGGATAAATAAAAAATGTTTTGTTGTAGGGTGCTTTGCTTAAAAAATGGCTTTCAGTTGCAGCATCAGTTAGTCTACAATGAGAAAGTGACATTTTATTCAACGGTTCCTAAAAGGAAACATTTCTTACATTATATTTGACAAAAGATTTAACAGCCTGCCTAAGAAATGCTTCAACATTGTGCTACTGCTTTGTAAAAAAAACAACAAAAAAACAGTTTTTCCGTTTGAAGAGAACTCACAGACAGACCCAGAGAGTCTTGATTTGCAGGGTGAGAGGCTCATTGATTCTTTGTTGTGAAAAGCCCTGCCTGAACTCCAAGAACAATCTGAACTGCCAGCTCTGAAGTATGGGGAGATGCCAGAGACGAGAAAGAAAAGAGGAGAGGGAGGTTAGCAGCCAGAGCAGTGGCAACAGACATCTGATAAAAGTCAGCTCTCTGAATGCGTTTTCCACCCACAACCTTGTTTTCATCCACCCTGTCGTCGTTTAAATGGTTTTTGTACTTTTCAAAAAGTGTTGACAAAGTTATGTTCTCGGGAGCGGCAGGCGGGCCAGCGGCTGGGTGACGTGTCAAATAGCTCTGGTACGTGCCCCGCCACAGGGCGGCCAGGTGACGTGTCACATAGCTCTGGTACGTGCCCCGCCACAGGGCGGCCAGGTGACGTGTCACATAGCTCTGGTACGTGCCCCGTCACAGGGCGGACAGGTGACGTGTCACATAGCTCTGGTACGTGCCCCGTCACAGGGCGGCCAGGTGACGTGTCACATAGCTCTGGTACGTGCCCCGCCACAGGGCGGCCAGGTGACGTGTCACATAGCTCTGGTACGTGCCCCGTCACAGGGCGGCCAGGTGACGTGTCACATAGCTCTGGTACGTGCCCCGTCACAGGGCGGACAGGTGACGTGTCACATAGCTCTGGTACGTGCCCCGTCACACAGACTAAGAAGAAATAGAGAAAGTAGCATAAAGAAACGGGAACAAAGCGGTTAACTGCTCTGCTTTGTGTGTTGGCAGGAGATACAGAAGTTTGTACAGCCAACCTTACTGCGGTATGGACTGTACATACACTATAGGAGATCTTACTTATCCACTACCCTTGGAATTTCAGATAGAGAAACAGGAACAATGTGTTTTTACTGTGTGCTGTATTGGGTGTTGACAGGTGGCACAGCCTCCAGAATGAAAGGCTTCCTGGGGTGTATCCGCTCGCTGCAGCTGAACGGGAGGACACTGGACCTGGAGGAGAGGGCTAAGATCACGCCTGGGGTGAGGCCGGGCTGCCCGGGACACTGCAGCAGCTACGGGGAGCTGTGCCAGAACCATGGGAGGTGCGTGGAGATGTACAATGGATTCTCCTGCGACTGTGGCCTCTCAGCCTACGCAGGCCCCTTCTGCCAGAGAGGTAAATAGACCATGAGCATCACATAGACCTCTAAGCTCTGAGGTTCTGGTGATCATCTCATCAGCCACGTGAGAGAATGTGGCGTTCATGTTGATGCAGTCAACACAACACCAGAGGACATGTTCATATGTTATTACACTACAATCTATTCTAAACTATCTCCATGGTTACAGTATCTTAACTGACTTGCCTAGTCAAATAAAAGGTTAAATAAACATTTGATAAATATAACAATGTTAAACTAATGAGGTGTTTTACTGTTTTAATTCCTTTATTGTAAGGCTAACATAATTATAGCTACATTTTTTGTAATCATTTGATTTTGACCCTTAGTAGCTTCCTACCAAGGAGTGGGCATTTTATTTAACCTTTATTTTGACCTGGAGTCAATGCTGAGACGAAGGTCTCTTTTCCAGATGAGCCCTGTATAGCACCACAATATACATCAAAATACAATAAACACGTTAAACTACACATTCACATACACAATAAGACAGCTCGTTATTATACACAACAATACACGAAAAGCAAAACACATTCATAAAAAACACATTCTTTGGTAAAAAGGTCCCCTAGCAACCATCTGAAATGCTCTAGAGGCTCCAATTCCTTCCAGAACAGCAAGTTAGAATGTTTTACATATTAAACGATGACGATCAAAGGGTGAAGAATCCATATTATTCCAGAGGACCCTCTTAGCGAGGTTGAGTGAAAACACGACTTAACATGCACTTACCAGCTGTGTGAGTTAGCTACATAGAGAGCTTAATAATAAAGGAGTGTTTTCTGTACACCTTTTGATGTCTCTGAGTCATCGCCATCAGCAGGTCAACTGTATGACGCAGGCTGGAAAATTGGATGTGTTGAATAATTAACAAGAACGACTTGGACCACTTCCTGGTAGAAGCGGTCAGTAGTTATGGTGGCGTGGTAAAGGAGTCAACGGAATGCAGAGGTTCCATTGATCAGACTTGCTCACATTCAACAAATATCTTCTAACAAAGACGATATTTGTCAAATCTGTCATTATTTATGCATTGTAACAGGCCCACAATGTGGTTACTTACAGTACATAGTGTAAGTATGTGGACACCTGCTCATCAAACATCTCATTCCAAAATCATGGGCGTATGGTGTTTGCTGCTATAACAGCGTCTACTGTTATAGCAGCAAAGGCTTTCCACTAGATGTTAGAACATTGCTGCGGGAACTTGCTTCCATTCAGCCAACGATGTTGGGAGATTAGGCCTGGTTCGCAGTCGCCGTTCCAATTCATCCCAAAGCTGTTCGATGGAGTTGAGGTCAGGGCTCTGTGCAGGCCAGTCAAGTTCTTCCACATCGATCTCGACAAACCATTTCTTTATGGACCTCGCTGTGTGCTCAGTGGCATTGTCATGCTGAAACTGGAAAAGGGCCGTCCCCAAACTGTTCCAACAAAGATGGAAGCACAGAATTGTCTAGAATGTCATTGTATGCTGTAGCGTTAAGATTTCCCTTCACTGGAACTAAGGGGCCATGACAAACTGCCCCAGACCATTATTCCTCCTCCACCAAACTTTACAGTTGTCACTATGCATTGTGGCAGATTGGTCCACCAGACTGCCAGATGTTGAAGCGTGATTCATCACTCCAGAGAACGTGTTTCCACTGCTCCAGAGTCCAATGGCGGCGGGCTTTATACCACACCATCCAACACTTGGCATTGCACATAGTGATCTTAGGCCTCTGTGCGACGATTTTTACACGCTACATGATTCAGCACTCATCCCGTTCTGTGAGCTTGTGTGGTCTACCACTCTGCGGCTGAGACGTTGTTGCTCCTAGACATTTCCACTTCACAATAACAGGACTTACAATTGACCGGGGCAGCTCAAGCAGGTCAGAAATTTGACAAACTGACTTGTTGGAAAGGTTGTGACCTATGACTGTGCCACGTTGAAAGTAACGGAGCTCTTCAGTAAGGGCCATTCTACTGCCATTGTTTGTCTATGGAGATTGCATGGCTGTGTGGTCGATTTTATGCACCTGTCAGGAACAGGTGTGGCTGAAATAGCTGAATCCTCTCATTTGAAGGGGTGTCCACAGACTTTTAGCCATGTAGTGTAAGTCCCATTTGGATATATTTGGCTATTTTCGCTGCATAGCATTTAGAAGTTGTCCCTTTTTCAGGTTTAAAAGAAGTGACTGCTAAATGCTTAAACCTGTTCTTATGAGCTGGTTAGTATAGCTAACATACGGAAATCATTGATGGTAGTCAAAGTCATTTTTAACTATAATGCAGTTGATTGGTAACGATGACAACGATGACATGTGTTGGGGTTGACACCCATACAAGCATTATACTCCGATTTCTACCTCAACATAGCGTGAAATACACATAAACAATAGCCTAAATGTAAGCAAATTTTAGTGATATTAGTGGACATTAGTGATATTTCCCTCATCGCCCTTTCCCCCACACGTTTCCATCTATGCCAAGCCGCTGGTCACAACACTTGAAGACTGTTCTTGTTTAGTGTTGTTGTTATAGATGCCCTACTACTCCACAGTCTAGCTCTTGTCAGTTAAAGAGTGTATTGTTCTGTAAGTAACAAGGTCATAATAGTGTTAATTATGTCTGTAAGAAGAACATTTTATAGAACGAACAAAGAAGTAGGTTATTAAATATATTGACGTTTTAAATACATGTTCAAAACTCTGCATTGGCTTAATAATAATTAACACAAGGACAGAAGGTTAACATAGTTTACAAAATCTTTGTAAAGAATACAAAGCAAAGTGAAAGACACAATACCATTAATTGCTTTTTGATTTGCTTAAGTAGGATCCTCATTAGCTGATGCCAATGCGGACAGCTAGTCTTACTGGGGTCCGACATATAACAAAAAATACATTACAGACCAAATACTTTACAATTGACATACAGTACCAGTCAAGAGTTTGGACACACCTTCTTATTCCAGGGTTTTTCTTTATTTTACTATTTTCTACATTGTAGAATAATAGTGAAGATTTCAAAACTATGAATTAACACATATGGAATCATATAGTCACCAAAAAATTGTTATACAAATCTAAGCAGAGTTACCTCTGCTGTACACGATAAGTTCATTAGCTTCACCTCAGATTGCAGCCCAAATAACTACTTCACAGAGTTCAAGTAACAGACATCTCAACATCAACTGTTCAGAGGAGACTGCGTGAATCAGGCCTTCATGGTCGATTTGCTGCAAAACTAAAGGACACCAATAAGAAAGACTTGCTTGGGCCAAGAAACACGAGCAATGGACATTAGACCGATAGAAATCTGTCCTTTGGTCTGATGAGTCAAAATTTGAGATTTTTGGTTCCATCCGCCGTGTCTTTGTAAGAAGTAGAGTAGGTGTACGGATGATCTCTGCTTGTATCGTTCCCACCGTGAAGCATGGAGGAGGAGGTTGATGGGGTGGGGGTGCTTTGCTGGTGACACTGTGATTTATTTAGAATTCAAGGCACACTTAACCAGCATTGCTACCACAGCATTCTGCAGCGATACGCCATCCCATCTGGTTTGCACTTAGTGAGACTATCATTTGTTTTTCAACAGGACAATGACCCAAAACACACCTCCAGGCTGTGGTAGGGCTATTTGACCAAGGACAGTGATGAGTGCTGCATCAGATGACCTGGCCTCCACAATCACCCGACCTAAACCCAATTGAGATGGTTTGGGATGAGTTGGACCACAGAGTGAAGGAAAAGCAGCCAACAAGTGCTCAGCATATGTGGGAACTCCTTCAAGACTGTTGGAAAAGCATTCCTCATGAAGCTGGTTCAGAGAATGCCAAGAGTGTGCAAAGCCAAAATCAAGGCAAAGGGTGGCTACTTTGAAGAATCTAAAATATATAAATATATTTTGATTTGTTTAACACTTTTGGTTACTACGTGATTCCATATGGGTTATTTCATGGTTTTGATATCTTAGAAAATAGTATAAACAAAGAAAACGCGTGAATGATTAGGTGTCCAAACTTTTGACTGGTACTGTACATGTCAGTACATACACACAAGTAGGTCACAAGGGGAGAGGCGTGGTGCCGTGAAGTGTTGCTTTATTTGTTTTTGAAACCAGGTTCACTTGTGCTATGTAAGATGGAAGGGTGTTCCATGCACTCTTGGCTGTATAATACTGTACGTTTCCTTGAATTTGTTCTGGACCTGGGGACTGTGAAAAGATCCCTGGTGGCATGTCTGGTTGGGTAAGTGTATATGTGTCAGTGCTGTGTGTAAGTTGACTATGCAAACAATTTGGGATTTCCAGCACATTAATGTTTCTCATAAAAGTGATGCAGTCAGTCTTTCCTCAACTCTCAAGACAAACTGGCATGCATTGTATTAGCCCTCTGATTACAATCAAGAGCAAGATGTGTCACTCTGTTCTGGGTCAGCTGCAGCTTAACTAGGTATTTCTTTGCTGCACTTGACCATATGACTGGACAATAATCAAGATCAGATAAAACTAGAGCCCGCAGGATTTTCTTTGTGGAGTGTGGTATCAAAAAAATCATATCTTTATTACGAGCAGACCTCTCCCCATCTTTACAACCATTGAATCTATATGTTTTGACCATGGCAGTTTACAATCTAAGGTGACAACAATTAATTTAGTCTCCTCAAATTGTTTAGCCACACCATTC
This sequence comes from Brachymystax lenok tsinlingensis, assembly GCA_030435695.1. NCBI lineage: Eukaryota > Metazoa > Chordata > Actinopteri > Salmoniformes > Salmonidae > Brachymystax > Brachymystax lenok. Next base: position 13,169,723 of record CM059795.1, read on the forward strand.
ATTACCAGATTCAGCTAAGGTCTAGAACTTAGAGAACTATTTGTACCAAATACAATGCTCTTAGTTTTAGAGATGTTCAGGACCAGTTTATTACTGGCCACCCATTCTAAAACAGACTGCAACTGTTTGTTAATGGTTTCAGCGACTTCATTAGCTGTGGTTGCTGATGCATATATGGTTGAATCATCAGCATTGTTAGGTTCTGATTCTCAGAGTAAAAACTCGACGGACACTATGAAAGCTTAAACCAAGTTTATTCTTCCCAGAGGATCAATACAACTGCATTAGACAAAGACCTTTTCACACAAGCACTGATATTTAATCCTTTATCCTAGGCTGAGTCTCCTCCTACCATCTGAACAAACATTGTATCATTACTGCTAGGCAGGACACTAAGTGATACAGGCCATAAACTGTTATTTCTCCCTTAACGTGACCTGACCTGACCTCGACCCCATTTATCACTAATCCATGGTTTCACTGCGGTGGCGATCTGCATTCACCTTTTGGCGCATAACCGCCTGCTGAAGGTGAACACGGACAGACTCCCATGTCTCCTCCACGCGCCTGAACCAGTCGTCCACCGCAGGAACCTCAGTCTGACCCTGATGCCAAGGCGCCAGGACCGGCTGGTACCCTAGTACACACTGGAAGGGAGAGAGGTTAGTGGAGGAATGGCGAAGCGAGTTCTGTGCCATCTCGGTCCAGGGCACGAACGCAGCCCACTTCCCCGGACGGTCCTGGCAATAGGACCGCAGAAACCTGTCCACATCCTGGTTAACTCTCTCCACCTGCCCATTACTCTCGGGGTGAAAACCTGAAGTAAGGCTGATCGAGACCCCCAGACGCTCCATGAACGCCTTCCAGACTCTAGACGTGAACTGGGGACCCTGATCAGACACTATATCCTCAGGCACCTCGTAGTGCCGGAAAACGTGTGTAAACAAGGCCTCCGCAGTCTGTAGGGCCGTAGGGAGACCGGGCAGAGGGAGGAGACGACAGGACTTAGAGAAATGATCCACAACGACCAGGATCGCGGTGTTACCCTGTGAGAGTGGAAGATCAGTCAGAAAATCAACCGACAGGTGCGACCAAGGCCGCTGTGGAACGGGTAAGAGGTGTAGCTTACCTTTGGGCAGGTGCCTAGGAGCCTTACACTGGGCGCACACCGAGCAGGAGGACACATAAATCCTCACGTCCTCAGCCAAGGTTGGCCACCAGTACCTCCCGCTCAAACAGCGCACTGTCCGACCGATCCCAGGATGACCAGAGTAGGGTGACGTGTGGGCCCAATAGATCAACCGGTCACGAACAGCAGACGGAACGTACAGACGCCCAGCGGGACACTGGACGGGAGCAGGCTCTGCACGTAGCGTCTGCTCTACTACCGGCGCCACCAGGCAGGAGGCGGGGAATATGGGAGTGGGATCCATGGGCTGCTCCTCTGTGTCATACAGCCGGGACAATGCGTCTGCTTTCACATTCTGGGAGCCTGGTCTGTATGAAAGGGTAAACACAAAACGTGTGAAAAACATGGCCCACCTTGCCTGACGAGGGTTCAGTCTCCTCGCTGTCCGGATGTACTCCAGATTGCGGTGGTCAGCCCAGATGAGAAAAGGGTGTTTAGCCCTCTGAAGCCAATGTCTTCATGCCTTCAAGGCCTTGACAACAGCCAACAGCTCCCGGTCCCCCACGTCATAGTTCCGATCCGCCGGGCTGAGCTTCACCAAAAAGAAGGCACAGGGGCAGAGCTTCGGTGGCGTACCCAAGCGCTGAGAGAGCACAGCTCCTATCCCAGCCTCGGACGCGTCCATCTCCACTATGAACGCCAAAGAGGGATCCGGATGGGCCAGCACGGGAGCCAAGGTAAACAGAGCCCTAGGGTGACGAATATCCCTGTCCGCCTCAGCCGACCACTCCAAACGCACCGGGCCCCCCTTCAGCAGTGAGGTAATGGGAGCCGCTACCTGACCAAAACCTCAGATAAACCTCCGGTAGTAGTTGGCAAACCCTAAAAACCGCTGCACCTCCTTTACCGTGGTTGGAATCGGACAATTACACACAGCTGAAATGCGGTCAAGCTCCATCTCCACCCCTGAGGTGGAAATGCGATACCCTAGGAAGGAGACGGACTGCTGGAAAAACAAGCATTTCTCAGTCTTGACGTACAAGTCATGCTCCAACACGGACCAAGCACCCTGCGCACCAGAGACACATGCTCGGCCCGTGTAGCGGAGTATATCAGAATGTCGTCGATATACACCACTACACCCTGCCCGTGCAGGTCCCTGAAGATCTCGTCTACAAAGGATTGGAAGACTGATGGAGCATTCATCAACCCGTACGGCATGACGAGGTACTCATAATGCCCTGAGGTGGTACTAAACGCCGGCTTCCACTCGTCTCCCTCCCGGATACGCACCAGGTTGTAAGCGCTCCTGAGATCTAGTTAGGTGAAGAAGCACGCCCCGTGCATTGACTCAATCGCTGTGCCTATTAGGGGAATCGGCATATTTAGGGGGAATGCGCACGGTGGAGACCTGGTCTGAACTTTCCACCGTAGTAGCACCAACGGAAACCCCTAAACACCTCCCCAAGCACTCCCGTGACCACCCAGTGAGAGCCCTCTGTGGCCAAGAAACAGTGGGGTCATGACAAACTAACCAGGGTAGGCCTAGCACCACGGGAAACGCAGGAGAGTCAATAAGGAAGAGACTAATTCTCTCCTTGTGCCCCCGTGTCACCATGCCCAGATGAGCGGTGGCCTCCCTTATCAAACCTGACCCTAATGGTCGACTATCTAAGGCGTGAACAGGGAAGGCCACATCCACAGGAACAATGGGGATCCCTAAACTATGAGCGAACGATCTATCTATAAAATTCCCAGCCGCGCCTGAATGCTGGGAATGCGGGGGAAAACTCAGAAAAAGTGACATAGACAAACATATGGGCAACAGAGGGCTCTGGGTGAGAATGGTGCCGGCTCACCTGGGGTGACGCCAGAGCGCCCTGCCTGCTGCCTCGATCCCCAGAGGAACCAACCCGGCACCGACCGGCAGTGTGACCTCTGCGGCCACAGATGGTGCATGAGATGGAACCCCCTCCAGTCTCCCTGCGCACCGCCCCTCTTAGCTTCATGGGTATCGGATAGGGGGTACGGGGGGAATGGAACCACCAGACCCCAATCTGAACGTCCACGGGTAGCCAGCAGGTTGTCCAGCCGGATGGACAGGTCCACCAGCTGGTTGAATGTGAGGGTGGTGTCTCTGCAGGCCAACTCTCGACGGATGTCCTCACGCAGACTGCAGCAGTAATGGTCGATCAGGGCCCTGTCATTCCTTCCCGAGCCGGCAGCCAGGGTCCTAAACTCCAGGGCGAACTCCTGGGCGCTCCTCGTCTCCTGCCTCAGATGGAAGAGGCGCTCATCCGCAGCTCTACCCTCGGGCGGGTGTTCGAAGACTGCCCGGAAACGGCGGGTGAACTCCTCAAACTGGTCCAACGCCGCATCTCCCTCTCTCCACACAGCATTGGCCCACTCCAGGGCTTTCCCGGTGAGGCACGAGACGAGGGCGGATACCCTCTCACGGCCCGACGGAGCCGGGTGGACGGTGGCCAGGTATAAGTCCAGTTGTAACAGGAACCCCTGGCAGTTCGTAGCCTTCCCATCGTACTCCTGGGGCAGGGAGAGCCGTATCCCACTGGGACCAGGAGGGAGAGGGGCGCTCAGAGGAGACCCCGGTTGTGCTGGTGGAGGCGCTGGTAGAACTCCCTGTCTTTCCCAGCGGTCCATTGTCTGGAGAACGCGGTCCATGGCGGTGCCAAGATGTTGGAGCATTGCTGCGTGCTCCTGGACGCGTTCCTCCACCCCTATTCCCGGTGTACCTGCTCCTGCTGACTCCATTGTTTGGGTCCGGAATTCTGTTAGGGCTGCGTACTGGTGGCACAGAAGTCAGGCACAGGAGAGCAACTTAGTACAGAAACGTGGTTGTTTTAATAAGACCAAATAAACGGTACAAAACAACACAAGAATAAAGGGGCACAAAATACCAGTAGCGCACCAGTAACATGACGTGCAACAAACTAACAATACAAACAATTCCTGACAAGGACATGTGGGAAACAGAGGGTTAAATACACAACATGTAATGAATGGAATTGAAACCATGGATGAAACCATGAAATGAAAAATGGATCGATGATGGCTAGAAGACCGGTGACGCCGACTGCCGAACGCCACCCGAACAAGGAGAGGCACCGACTTCCGCGGAAGTCGTGACACTACCATCCTCAGTAGCTTTCCATCTAAGTTGTCAATGCCAGGAGGTTTGTCATTATTGATCGATAACAATATGTTTTCCACCTCTCCCAAACTAACTTTACAAAATTCTAACTTGCAATGCTTTTCTTTCATTATTTGTTTTTTTATACATGAGTACAATGGCTCACTGTTCATTTTTGCATTTCTTGCCTAAGTTTGCCCACTTTGCCAATGAAGTAACCATTAAAATAATTGGCAACATCAAATGGTTTTTTTGATGAATAAGCCATCTGATTCGATGAAAGATGGAGTTCAATTTGTCTTTCTGCCATAATTTAATTTAAAGTACTCAAGTTTTTTTTCCATCATTCTTTATATCATTGATCTTGGCTTCATAATACAGTTTCTTCTTCTTTTTTGTTGAGTTTAGTTACATCATTTCTCAATTTGCAGTAAGTCAGCCAGTCAGATGTGCAGCCAGACTTATTAGCCACTCCTTTTGCCCCATCTCTTTCAACCATACAGTTTTAAAATTCCTCATCAATCCATGGAGCCTTAACAGTTCTAACAGTCAGTTTCTTAATTAACAGGTGCATATTTATCAATACTTGGAAGAAGCAATTTCATAAATTCATCAAGTGCATCGTCTGGATGCTCCTAATTAATCACATCAGACCACCAAGTATTTTGAACATCAAGTCTCAACAAAACCATTAAATTCAACCAAGAAACCAACCCTCTCCCTCTTTTACTTCCCTGTCCTCCAGAGGTCTCAGCTGACTTCAAACCCGGGACATCGGTCCAGTACACATTCAAGGAGCCATATGAGCTGAACAGGAACACCAGCACCCAGTCCTCCTCCATTTACTCTGACCTCAAGCTACAGGGAGAGAACGTGTCATTCAGCTTCCGTAGCACTCAGAGCCCGGCGCTGCTCCTCTACGTCAGCTCCTACTATAGAGAGTACCTGGCTGTACTGCTCAACAGGAATGGTAAGAGGCGGAGTGATTTCAAAATCCAACCTGTGATATTAGTTATGTTGTAGTACTACATTTAGAAAGGTTATTAACAATGACTGTAAGTGAGAGAGAGGGAGGGGTAGAAAGAGGGAGGAGAGTTGGGAGAGGGGGAGATGGAGAGAGAGGGGTTGGGAGAGAGACCAGATGAGATAGAGAGAGATGAGGATAGAGAGAGATGGGGTGGGGGAAGAGAGTTGGAAGAGGGGGAAATGGAGAGGGGGTGGAGAGAGACCTGGGAGAGAGACCCGAGGAGATAGAGAGAGGTGGGGGAAGAGGGTATGGAGAGAGGGGAGATGGAGAAGGGGGTGGGGAGAGGGTTGGGAGAGAGAGCGAGCGAGAGAGGAGAGAGGAGGGTTGGGAGAGAGGGGGGAGATAGAGAGAGGGGGGAGATGGAGAGAGAACATGGTTGGAAACAGCTGCTGAACTGAGCAGGTCCTCATCTCACTGCTCATTTTCTTCCACTAGCAGATTCATTTGGATTAATTTGAGTCTCCAAGTCCCTGTAGACACCAGGCTTGTCAGACACCACTGCCTCTTAATTCATGCACAGTAGCATGTGTGGCATTGTCGGTTGTTCTAAGAGAGCACAAGCAAGATATCTCAGTAAGAGTAAGAAAGTGCAAGATGTCTTTCTTGATAGTAAATATAGTCAACATATCTAAATACAAAGGGACAGTTTATCAACTTCATGCCTCTTTTTGATTTGATTTGGATCTTCTGTTTGATCTGTGTTAGATGTGATATTAATGAGGAGAGTTTGAATATAAAATGAATATATTATGCCTGGTAGCTAGGCTACTACTAGTGTCTCCAGTTATACAGTAAATTATTTTAACCCTTGTGTGGTGTTCGGGTCTGTGGGACCCATTTTTAATGTTTACTAAAATACAAATGACACAATTCATTCTTTTTACAACCTGAAACTCATTGGCCTTGGCTCAAGGTTTGCTGTGTGCCTTCACTCTGTCTTCCTCCTCCCTGGCCCTGCTGTTTCAACATAGCACCTAGAACCTGTCTTTCTCCCTGCCTGTCTGCCTGTCTTCTGCTTTTCTCTAACTCTTTACCCTTTGTAGTGTGTGAAACTACACAATGTCTTGCGGGAACCGGCACAATGTTATTACAATACATTATAAAAATAAAAAAAAGATTAAAAATGCAGTATTTTCCCACACTCTACCCCAGCCAGGTGCAGATTGGGGGAGGGACACAAAAAATAAATACCTTTGCATGTGTGGCTCCTTACAACAATCAATCAGTATGGAAAAAATTATCTCTACTCAGAGTGCCTTAGAATTGTTTTAATTCGGAGTCTGACAGTGAGCTGTAAGAAGAGGATGAGATTGACCCTCAGCCAGCCCCAGGACCAGCCCGTCAGCAACCAGTTCATCAACAGCCTGCAGGAGGAGAAATATGGATGTCAATAAATTGTGAAATTGAATGGTCTGCCTGCCCAAGGAATGAGTCTCTCCGCATGGCTACCAATATGATAAGAATGCAACCAGGGCCGACGCAGATGGCGGTTACTAATGTGCAGGACATAAAGTCTTCTTTTGAACTGTTCATCCCAGACACCATCCAGAAAATAATTCTGAACTGTCGTTTTTGGAGATAAATGGAAGATGTACCAAACTCGTTTACATGCATACTTTGGGGTTCTTATCCTTGCTGGTGTTTTCAGATCCAATGGGTAATCAACAGAATCCCTGTGGGATGCAGAAACTGGCACTGAACTTTTCCATGCAACAATGTCTCTGGAAAACGTCCACATTATTTCCAGGATTATGTGCTTCAATAATCAAGACACCAGACCATCTCGGCGGCAGAGAGACAAGCTAGCTGCAATCAGGTCAGTGTGGGACAAGTGGGTGGACCGCCCTCCCCTGTTTTACAACCCTGGACCCAACATTACTGTTGATGAGCAGCTTATCCCATTTAGGGGCCGCTGCCCCTTCAGGCAGTACAAACTGTTTAAACCCGGAAAATATGGAATCAAGATATGGGCTGCCTGTGATGCTGCTTCCTCATATGCGTGGAACTTGCAAGTGTATTTTTTATATTTTCTTTATTTAACCTTTATTTAACTAGGCAAGTCAGTGAAGAACAGGGAAGCCAGATGTAGGAGCCGCTGAGAAGAACCAAGGGATGCAGGTTGTCCTGGACGTGACAGGGACTCCGTGGCCACAACATTTCATGCGATAACGATTTTACTTCGCACAAGCTGGGACAGGAGCTCCTCGAGGAAGCTGACGATGGTAGGAAGAGTACGAAAAAACAAGCCAGAGCTCCCACCTCAGCTGTTGAATACACGGAACAGGTCTATCAAGTCCTCTAAGTTTGTGTTCACTGCCGACACGTCCCTAGTGTCCTACGTGCCAAAGAAAGGCAAAAATGTGGTGGCCACTTGTGATATTCTTCAACATCTTGGACATCTCGGCATACAACGCATTTGTCAACTAGACGGCGTTGAAGCCAGATTGGAAAAGAGGGAAGCTCCAGAGGAGACGGCTCTTTCTCGAGGAGCTGGGCAAGGCATTGGTAAGACCTCAAATCCAGAGGAGGCAACTTATCCCAAGGACTAAAGCTTCTGCAGCCATCGTGAGGAGGATGCTGGTGCCCCGTCCGCCCGACCCACAGAACCAACAACTTCAATACCGGAAGTAAGTGTGGGTGATGTTGTTGCATGTGTGTGTGTCTTACTCTCCTACCTTGGCCTGCTGTAACTATATATGTGAGGGAGATGTTTGTAAAATTCCTGAACTAAGTGTTTTCATCATTCTAGATTGCAGCCGGTACAACAACAAGAAGCGCTGTGATGTGTGTGGACCCAAGAAGGACAGGAAAACCCAGGACACATGCATCAAGTGCAAGAAATACATTTGCAACACACTGTCCCTCATGTGGTGTGTAGACCGGGGGCTCATTTATCATTTCCATAAAATACTGAATGTAAATTTTGTCCTTCCAATTTGTTCAGTTCAAAGCAATAAACATCAATTGTGATGAAAATCGTGTATCATTAATATTTGTTCGAGATAAACATGATTTATTCCAGCCGTGTCTTGATTATAATAGATTTTTGTTTACAAAAATCAAATTTTATAAAAAATAACGAATAGCGCTTCTAGTGGTCTAGCAGAGGTAAATGGCAAATATCAACCATGTATGCTGTCTATATTGCTTGTATTTGATATAAGTCAACATCTAAGTATTAAGTATTTTTATGAAAATTGTTATGGCTGTATTGTTTTAACCCAATAATGTTGTGGGTCCATCAGACCCGGGAACATTGGGTGAATAACAAAAACATGAACACCACACAAGAGTTAAGTAGATACTGTTAGCTACAGCATGTTCAAAAATTACCTGCAGAAGTTAAAGAAACTCAAAGTGTAGTGGGTGTTTAAGAAGTTTGATATTCTCTACTGTATAGAAGTTGCAGTAAGCCTGCCTCTACATTACCATGTACTGTACTGCAGTGGAGGCTGGTGAGGGAGGGGGACGGCTCACTTCATTCCAGCCTTTAATATAAGCCGGCCACCCCCTCACCAGCCTCCACTGCTATGCTGTATGTCTAATGAATATGAAAATTTAGAAAGGTTGCTTCTGATACATTTTTTCTTTATGGTCTTGAGAAGTGTGATAGACTGCCAAGTGCATTACTGTGCAGTGTACAGTCATCCAGTTAGTTACCGCACCTCTTCCTGAACGATCGTCCAATTAGAGCTCAGTGAGCGGTTGTTCTTGGAAACCCTGGATGTCTTTTTCTCCGAGTGGTCAGCAACGCCCCACTGGCAGACAGACTACACTCTGCCCATGTCAATGTGTGACAGTAATTGTGGCCTATCTAATGTGATGGCCCTCTACTTGAATATAGGAATGGGCCCTCTCCACTTATATCAGTTTATTTTTCCTAGGACACAAATCATAAAATGGCTCAAATACTCCTGCCCTTACAGTGCCTCAGTAATTGTAGACTTTCTGATATGGACGGCCCTCTGCTTTAATCGAAGAACGGTTCCTCTCCCTCATTTATAAAATAGTTGTTTAATTTGTCCTATGGCGCAAATCATTTTAAATCATCCTATGGCGCAAGTCTATTTAACACTCTTACCCTCTCAAAGATTATTTTCTTTCACCTGGATGTGTGTAATTAATTAATGTTTTATTAACACTGAATAAAAATATAAATGCAACATGCAACAATGTCAAAGATTTTATTGAGTTACAGTTCATACAGGGAAATCATTCAATTGAAATACATTCATTAGGCCCTAATCTATGGATTTCACATGACTGTGTATACAGCTATGCATCTGTTGGTCACAGATACCTTTAAAGAAAAGGTAGGGACGTGGATCAGAAAATCAGTCACCATCTTCTGTGACCACCATTTACCTCATGCAGCGCGACACATCCCCTTTGCGTAGAGTTGATTAGGCTGTTGATTGTGGCCTGTGGAATGTTGTCCCACTCCTCTTCAATGGCTGTGCAAAGTTGCTTGATGTTGGCGGGAACTGGAACACGCTGTCGTACACGTCGATCCAGAGAATCCAAAACATGCTCAATGGGAGACATGTCTGGTGACTATGCAGGCCATGGAAGAACTGGGACATTTTTAGCTTCCAGGAATTGTGTACAGATCCTTGTGACATGGGGCCGTGCATTACAATGCTGAAACATGAGGTGATGCGGCGGATGAATGGCACTACAATGGGCCTCAGGATCTTGCCACGGTATCTCTGTGCATTCAAATTGCCATTGATCAAATGCAATTGTGTTCGATGATAGCGTATGCCTGCCCATATCATAACCGACCCCCACCATGGGGAACTCTGTTCACAACGTTGACATCACCAAACTGCTCGCCCACACAACGCCATAAACGCAGTCTGCCATCTGCTCGGTACAGTTGATACCGGGATTCATCCGTGAAGAGCACACTTCTCCAGCGTGCCAGTTGCCATCGAAGGTGAGCATTTGCCCAATGAAGTCGGTTAAGACGCCGATCTGCAGTCAGGTCAACTTCAACAATAATCAACACTATTTAAATACAGACAGTGACTGACAAGACCCTGGTGAGAACAACGAGCCCACAGATGAGCTTCCCTGAGATGGTTTCTGACAGTTCGTGCAAAGATTCTTCAGTTGTGCAAACCCACAGTTTCATCAGCTGTCCGGGTGGTTGGTCTAAGACGATCCCGCAGGTGAAGAAGCCAGATGTGGAGGTCCTGGGCTGGCATGGTTACACGTGGTCTGCGGTTGGGAGGCCAGTTGGACGTACTGCCAAATTCTCTAAAACGACAATGGAGGCGTCTTATGGTAGAGAAATTACCATTCAATTCTCTGGCAACAGCTCTGGTGGACATTCCTGCAGTCAGCATTTCAATTGCACGATCCCTCAACTTGAGACATCTGCGGCATTGTGTGTCGAAACATTTTAGCGTGGCCTTTTATTGTCCCCAGCATAAGGTGCACCTGTGTAATGACCATGCTGTTTAATCAGCTTCTTGATATGCCGCACCTGTCAGGTGGGTGGATTCTCTTGGCAAAGGATAAATTCTCACTAACAGGGATCTAAACAAATATGTGCACAAAATTTGAGATAAATACGTTTTTGTGCATTTGAATAATTTCTGGGATCTTTTATTTCAGCTCATGAAACATGATACCAACACTTTACATGTTACATTTATATTTTTGTTCAGTATAATATTTGTACCCCAAATCCCTCCATGAAGAATTGTAATTATGTTATTGTAATTATCATGAAGGGCTTTCATGTTGGCTTAAAATAAAAAAATGACACCTTTGTATGAAGTGATCATTTGTGTGCTGCAGCATCAGTGAGAATGTGTTTTTTAAGCGATGTAATACATTTCCAATTTGTCCATTCATCTGAATGTGAATGATTTAGTTTGGTGATGACTGACAATACAAACACAACCGTGCATTACTCAGAGCCCCTCAAATATTTAATTCCATGCAAATTATGAAAATTAATTTGATTTATTTTCTGTTATTGATAGGGAATTAGAGATTAATCCGCTTAGTACAGGGTTTTCAAAACTCGGTGCACATTTTTGTTTTTGCCCTAGCATAAAAATGTCAGTTAATTATAATCAACATAATAATTCCCATATCCTGTTGCTGCAGGATTATTTTCCTGCTGTAGCAAATTGACTCAAATTAAGATCCTACATCTGTACTGCTGTAAAAAAAAAATATATATATATATATATATATTTGCTGGGTACATTGTGAATTCTGCACACGTGGTAGTGAGATTGTTCAGTGGCTGTCTGCATTTAAATTGTGTTGATTATTGTTCATCTCTATGGGAGTTTCAGTTAACTTTAGTCCTGGACTAAAAGGGTCTTTTAATGGAGAATATCAGTTAAGAATGTTTTCAGTGCAGGAGTCTGTTTAATCTGTTTCTGGACAACTGTCCCATAATGTTTCTGAAAGTTACTTGGTATTAAAGTTGTCTCTATATCTCAAAGGTTACCTGGATGTTAAATACAAGCTGCAGAACAGTAGAGATGCTGAGGTGTTCAGGACCAGCGTTAGGAACCTGGCCAACGGACAACTTCACAGAGTCTCCATTAGGAGGCTTTCAGAGACTGTCAGTGTTCAGGTAGTTTATTTAACTTATTCTGTCAAGTTGTGTTTTTTACCCCATATAGTAAAATATATTATTTAGATAATTCTGAATTCCTGTTTAGCATTGCCCTGATGTGATCTGAAACTGCCACTCTAGTTAACATGATGTTAACCCCACCGCATCACCCTTAGCTCTTTTTAATTACAGTGTAATGTTCTTAACTATGTGCTCTGCAATACAAATTGAAGGTCATTGCTTGCTGGGTATTTCCTGAACCAAGGTAATGTGTTTTTCGCCAGGGATCATCCTGTATTAACCCTTCTTTGAAGTACAGTACAGCAACCCAACTGTATCAGCAAGGCCATACAAACGCCCAAATTTAGACACCCCATTTATAAACCCCTTAGAGAAGGGGGCGAGTCCAATATGTTGGACTATTGTAATGCACTACCCTTCCATAGTAATCACTTAGTGGACAGCACACTTAGAAGTTTTTACTTCCATGCTTCCGACCACCCAACATGTACTAGTCTAGTAAAAGGAATAAGATGACGCACACCCAGTGGTGTAGAGTAACTAAGTAAAATACATCAGATGGGATACCTAGTCAGTTGTACAACTGAATGCCTACAACTGAAATGCGTCTTCCACATTTAACCCAACCCCTCTGAATCAGAGAGGTTGGGGGGCTGCCTTAATTGACATCCACAGCACCCAGGGAACAGTGGGTTAACTGCCTTGCTCAGGGGTAGAACGGCAGATTTTTACCTTGTCAGCTCAGGGGTATGATCCAGCAACCTTTTGGTTACTGGCCCAACGCTCTAACCATTAGGCTATCTGAAATACTACTTAAGTTGTTTTTTGGGGTATCTGTACTTTACAATCTATGTTTTTGACAACTTTTACTTTTACTTCACTTCATTCCTAAAGAAAACATGTACTTTATACTCCATACATTTTCCCTGACTTCCAAAAGTAGTTGTTCCATTTCGAATGCTCAGACAGGACAGCAATATGATTCAGAGGGGTTGGGTTAAATGCGGAAGACACATTTCAGTTGAAGGCATTCAGTTGTACAACTGACGAGGTAGCCCTCTTTCCCTTCCAATGAGGTTACATTTGCGCACTTATCAATATAATGCATTGTCATCCCTACTGCCTCTGATCTGGTGGACTCACTAAACACAAATACTGCATTTGTAAATTATATCAGAGTGTTGGAGTGTGCCCGTCTGTCCATAAATTAACAATTGATAATAAGTGTGCCGTCTAGTTTGCTTAATATATGGAATTTGATATATAACAATAACTTTTTACTTTTATTAAAGTATGACAATTGAGTACTTTTTCCACCACTGTACTTAAGTACATTTAAAACCAGATACTTTTAGACTTTTACTCAATATTCAGTATTTTACTGTGTGAGTCATCTTTACTTGAGTATGACCTTTGAGTACTTGTTCCACCACTGCAGACACCCAAAAATATGTTATAGAGGTGCTGACTAATGGAGAGTAAACTATAAAAATAAAGAAGGAAAGTATCACATTCTAATTATGCTCCCAAACGTTTTGGCACGTTGTGCCTTCTTCAGTCTGTCTAGTTTGACCAGTCAACAAACAATCCATTTTGTAAAGCTGCTGTTTGGCAAGTCCCAGCAAAACTGCATCAATTAGTATAAGCTTTGAGTCGTAATCACATTTTCAATCATGTAAGTTCAACTAGAAAACCTTTCCAAGCTATTGCACTACTTTCCTTTTTTAGTTGAATGACAGATACTCAACAGCCAAGTGATAATGTGTTTAAAGTACTTTGAAGAGCAGGGTTTGATTAAAACGCTCTACATGAAAGAGTACATTCTCCATCATCTTTTTATAAATCCCAAATTTGACCATTCAACAAAGTGTTTACAGGTCCTGTTCTGCAATTTGTTTCAGATTGACCAGCACGAAAGGGAAGACTTCAATCTCACATCTGATGCAGAATTCAATGCTATCAAGTCAGTTGTCCTGGGGAAAGTGCATGGTGAGTTATAGAAGACTCCATTCAAATGACGAAGGAGAAGGCCGTTTAAGTTCAAACTTGCAAAGAAATTGTGATTTAATAAAGAGCTCAGAGGTGTTTCACTGTATGTTTCAGTCACAGAACTAGAGAGATTGTGAGGATCCCTCCTGTCTGAAGCTTTTACAGAAAGCTTGTTAAATAAAATAAAGATTGTTATAATGAAAATATGATGACAAAGAGCTTCTTTAGCTCAAATAGAGATATAATTGCTCCCAAACGTATGTAATAACTATCTATTATTATGTGATTTTTTTTTTGTTCACTCAGGTAATCACAGTTCGACATGACATGTTATCATCAGAGCATTGTTGTGTGTCTGTTTACTTAAAATGTGAATAATATCGTCTTTATGTGTAATTATTGTCTATCCCCTGCTTCGGAAATAGGCCACTTTATGAAGGCCTATTTCTAATGTCTTTGTTTTAATATAGGAGGCCTGCTTTCAATTGTAATGAGGAATGATTAAAGGAAACAAACACATAAAATACAGAAGTTACAGTCCTACAGTACATTCTGATATATTCTGACAAAATATTCCATGTCAAGTGGAAATAATACTCCCATACTATGCCTGTATACAAAAATACACAATGCACTGCTACTCATTTCAGATGAAAATCAATTTCTATTCTAATGTAACTGTCACAATCTTCTTTAGGGACGGACCAAGGCGCAGCGAGGTATCCAGTATACATGCTTTATTTTATCAACGTAACTGGGAAAATAACAAACACGCGAACAAAACGAAGATCGTGACACAGACACAGACACAGACACAGACACAGACACAGACACAGACACAGACACAGACACAGACACAGACACAGACACAGACACAGACACAGACACAGACACAGACACAGACACAGACACAGACACAGACACAGACACAGACACAGACACAGACACAGACACAGACACAGACACAGACACAGACACAGACACAGACACAGACACAGACACAGACACAGACACAGACACAGACACAGACACAGACACTCTGAACAAACAATAACCCACAAAACCCTTCTGAAAACTACAAACATATATATGGTTCCCAATTAGAGGTAACGACACTCAGCTGCCTCTAATTGGGAACCATTTACCCAACATAGAAACAAAACACCTAGAACAGAAAAACCCTACACCAAAAACGAAACAAAAACACGCCAGCCTGTAAAACTCAGGCTTGGACGTGACAGTAACAATGTCAAGAATGTCACAATAACAAAGTGTTAGGTTCTTATTTTTCAGAGTAAATAACTCACGGACACTAGAGAAGCTTTAACCAAGTTTTAATTTGTCCCAAAGGTTCTGTACAGCTGTAATCAGACAGCAAAACATTCCTCCCCATCACAGTTATATAAATTTGGCTGAAGACACTCCCTCCCTCCATTCATTACAGTTTGTGCCCTCCTTCAAATCCTTACATTTTATGGTCCTACAGGAAATTAGTAAAAAGGGTAATACCAAACCTTTATTACTCCCTTAAGGGGAACTGACCTCACCTCTTGACCTCAACCCCTCCTTCCTCTAGTCCACAGATGTCCATCTGTCTCTCCTGTATCAACCCGGTGCTCTGCTCTCCTTCATCAAGCACATTCCAAATCCTTCTGTCTTTCTACAGAGAAACCTTAACTTCTGACATAAAAGTTAATATCTCAATGTTCAAAGTTTAGCCAATTCCAACAAAAGTTAAACAGAAGCTACTGTGATATTGTTATTGTTAACTGTCAAAAAACTCCATTAGTCTAAAGTCAGACTAAGCCAAAAGCTCCATTATTCTAAAGTCAGACTAATCCAAAAGCTCCATTAGTCTAAAGTCAGACTAATCCAAAAGCTCCATTAGTATAAAGTCAGACTAATCCAAAAGCTCCATTAGTATAAAGTCAGACTAATCCAAAAGCTCCATTAGTATAAAGTCAGACTAATCCAAAAGCTCCATTAGTATAAAGTCAGACTAATCCAAAAGCTCCATTAGTATAAAGTCAGACTAATCCAAAAGCTCTATTGGTCTAAAGTCAGACTAATTCAAAGCTCCATTAGTATAAAGTCATACTAACCCAAAAGCTCCATTATTCTAAAGTCAGACTAATCCAACAGCTCCATTGGTCTAAAGTCAGACTAAGCCAAAAGCTCCATGATTCTAAAGTCAGACTAATCCAACAGCTCCATTATTCTAAAGTCAGACTAATCCAAAAGCTCCATTAGTATAAAGTCAGACTAATCCAGTAGCTGTAGGGTATAATGACTTGTGGGGCTAAGGGGTCTGCCGTCTGGCTCTCCGGTCATTCGGCATATGCATACACACACACACACACACACACACACACACACACACACACACACACACACACACACACACACACACACACACACACACACACACACACAAACAAGCTGCTCTGTGGTAGTGGAATGTTTCTCAGATGCCATGGACCATGTTAACGCGTGACCGGGTCCTCCCCATACACTCTTTTCTAACCCCGCCACAGTCTGTGTGTCATATCAGGATCAAAGAGCTGGCATGAAAGGGGATTCTATGTCATTCCCAGCGACGCCTGTCATCAATCACGCTAACAAATTGAAATGTAATGAATGCAGAGAGCGAGAGAGAGAGAGAGAGCCTTGCTATTGAAAAAGGCCGCCGTAGGCAGGCCTGGCTCTCAAAAGACAGGCTATGTGCACAATTTCCACAAAATGAGGTGGAAACTGAGCTGCACCTCCTAACCTCCTGTCAAATGTATGACCATGTTAGAGACACATATTTCCCTCAGATTACACAAATATTCCACAAAGAATTAATTCGAAAACAAACCCAATGTTGATAAACTCCCATATCTACTGGGTGAAATACCACATTGTGCCATCACAGTAGCAATATTTGTGACCTGTTGCCACAAGAAAAGGGCAACCAGTGAAGAACGAACACCATTGTAAATACAACCCATATTTATGTTTATTTTTTTCCCCCTTTGTACTTTTAACTATTTGCAAACAATATAACATTTGAAATGTCTTTTTTCTTTTGGAACTTTTATGAGTAATGTATAATGTTCATTTTTATTGTTTATTTCACTTTTGTTTATTATCTACTTCCCTTGCTTTGGCAATGTTAACATATGTTTCCCATGCCAATAAAGCCCTTAAATTGAAATTGAAGAGAGGGAGACAGAGAGAGACAGAGAGATGAGGCCTTACTGAGGAGAAAGCTCCTCTGTTGTAAGAAGGGAAAGTTACAGTCAGGATACAGTAGCTTGTGTGATGCAGTACAATGCCATCGGCTTTGCTAAGTAAGGGAAAGGGGAAAGGGGGATACCTAGTCAGTTGTACAACTGAATGCCTTAATCGACATCCATGTCTTCGGGCGCCCGAGGAACAGTTGGTTAACTGCCTTGCTCAGGGGTACTGATAACCATGCAAATTCATACCATTAAATACATAGTCACTTGGTCATTCTGAAGAGCCAGTGAGGCAGATACCCTGGCAAACGTAGGGTTTTACTGGATATTAGCCATTCAAATGGAAACAGTGTTACTGGGGTCTCTCATTATCTACTTTTAAATGGAAACAGTGTTACTGGGGTCTCTCATTATCTACTTTCAAATGGAAACAGTGTTACTGGGGTCTCTCATTATCTACTTTCAAATGAAAGCAGTGTTACTGGGGTCTCTCATTATCTACTTTGTTTATTGTGAGCTGTTGATGAACTTTCTGCCTAATCAATATCACACTGAGAGCAGTGAATCCCACTTATTTTACCTTAGACTGATCACTATACTGCATGTGGAGTAGACTTTCTGCCTAATCAATCAATATTACTCTGAGAGCAATGAATCCCACTTCTTATACCTTAGACTGATCACTATACTGCTCATTAGTGGAGGGCCGAGTATCTGCGGGTTCTCGCTCCTCCCGTGTACTTGATTGATAAATTAAGGTCCCTAATTAGTAAGCACTCCCCTCACCTGGTTGTCTAGGTCTTTATTGAAAGAAAAAAAAAGAAAAAACAGCAGACACTAGGCCATCCATGGATTGAGTTTGACACCCCTGATGTAGGGGATCTATTTTAATCTATACCCTTATCCATTATCGTACGTAATGATCTGACTTACCTCTGATCTCACTGACTGTTTCTGCATTTTTGGTTGTGTGCGTGTGTGTGTGCGTGTGCGTGTGTGTGCGTTTAGAGTCTGGTGAGCTGGATCCAGAGATCGCCAGGCTGAACTCCCAGGGTTTCAGTGGCTGCCTGTCAGTGGTCCAGTTTAACTCCATAGCCCCACTGAAGGCAGCGCTGCTCTATCCCAACACCAGCCCAGTTATAGTGATTGGATCCCTAGCAGAGTCCACCTGTGGTTCCTCATCTCCAGCCAATCCCTACCCAGCTGAAACCACACACTCCCTATCAGGTAAGAAGGGAGGTGTCAAGTTCCCTATGGTGGGCGGAGTCTGTGGTAATAGCGGGGACTCTCGGTCACCCCTTTTCCCTCTCTCTTTCTCTCTCTCGCTCCCTCTTCTGCTTGAGTGCCTTTTGTTTTTCTTTAATTCCACTTGAGAATCTACACTTTTTTCCAAACTACTTTTTCAAACTTTATCAAGGGCCCATTTAATACATACACCATCTTCCTTGTTAATTAGATGAGAATTAAAGTGATTACATTGTGACAGATGAGTTCATTCATTTGGATGAGAGGCATTACTCATTTGCATAATATTTCTTCCGTGGTCCTCCTCATGCAGTTTATGACTGAGGGTGTAGTGTTAAATGAATCCTGCACGGACTGATGACCTCTGATGTTACTGACTCTCTCTCTCTTTCTCTCTCTCTACTCCTCTGTCTATCTTTCGCTTTCTGCTGCCTCTCTCTCTCTCTTTTTCTGTGTATCTCTCTTTCTGTCTCTCTCTCTTTCGCTCTCTCTCTCTCACTCTGTATCTCTCTCTTTCTGTCTGTGTTTCTCTCGCTCTCTGTCTTTCTGTCTCTCTCTCTCTCTCTTTCGCTCTCTGTCTCTCTCTCTGTCTCTCTCTGCTGTAGATCATTCAGGTACAGTAGGTACTGGTGAGCCTATAGTCAATGCAATCAAGAGTGACTCTGCATTGATTGGAGGTAACAGGAACATGTTTCTCATGTGTTTCACTGTTATAGTGTCATAATAAACCATACTTATATTGTATTCAGTAAAACAACATGTCAGATAAGAAAATATCCTGTTCAAAATAGACAAAGGTAAAGATACAGGTCTCACCTGCAAAATATATGTTTTTTCTGAATGAGACAAACCTGGATAAATAAAAGTTAAATAAATATATAAATACAATATTTCAACATATGATATGGAAAGTTTGCAGCATCACATCACAAAGCTTTGAAGCGGTGGTTGATTAGGTTCCCGTTGGTTCAGTTGCTGGAATATAGAAAATAGTTCAAAGTCCTCCTTATACAGGCTGACTCAGTGCCAGATGCACAAATGACACCAAAATGAATTAAATGTCTAAATAAATTATTTGCTGTTTAAGGAACTTTTTTACAGCTATCTTCAAATATTTTTTCATTTTAGAACCATTGTAATTTACCATTAAATTGAGTCTGGGTGTGTTCTGGCTTCCCAATAAGATGTATCTTTTTCTCTTGATAATGTACAAGGACTGAAGCTAAGGTTTATGAAATGAATGCCTGCTGCATTTGTGAAAATTTAACTGGAGATCTTTGTGCTGTGCCTTGTACAGAGATGAATTTACAGCTTTTAGAAGCGTGTGTAATGCCTTTTAGAGTTTAGATTAGCAATGGAAATCAGGCAGGCCGGGTAATAGCAATGAAATACCCACAAGAGAAATTGGCATATTATTTTTTTTTAAGTCTCCTACGCCGTAGACAAATGTCGCAGAACTAATCTTGAGAATGCTGAGAAAGGAGTTAATGTGTTCTGAAAGCCACTGTTCTTTCTCTATTTTTGCTTCTGAAAAAGGAAACCCATAGAGATGTCACAATGTGAAATGATGTTAATTGGTTTCTAGTTAGAATTCTTCAGTGTTTTCTGTCTTAAAAAAGCACTCTGTTAAAGTGCATTTTTACACCTTTAAATTGGACTCAATCTTTCTGTTTTCAAGTGAGTGCTGTTTTGTTGTTTCCTAACTTAATGTTTTGTACTCCTTTGCAGGTGTGATTGCTGTGGTGATATTTGTGATTCTGTGTGCGTTGGCAATAATGGCAAGGTTCCTATATCGACGGAAAGAGACATTCCACACCCAAGAACCCCAGGGAATCAAACCTGAGGCAGACAGTCCTGAATACCCTTTCCACAGCGAGCCCACCTCACAGAACATACTAAGTGAAAACCAAAAGGAGTATTTCATATAAGTCCAACTATCCACCTCTCAACCTTCTCGATGTTGGACTAATCCAGTGAATCTGATTAAGGAAGGACATGCCTTGCCAAGGCCTAGAGACGTTAATTACATTTACAGTACATTACACACACAGTACATGCAGTAAAATGCCATCTGCAACTGTCAAAACAAGATGGTGGACCAAGATTTGAAGAAGACAACAAATAATCTGTAAATGCATCCATGTATTGTGGTTTCAAGTAGTTACCACAGCCACAAAACCAAAATTGGCTATATCGTAAACAATAATGGAAACTAAAGTTTGCTTTTTGGTCTTAATTGAAGGTTAGCGTTAGGCATAAGGTTAGCAGTGTGGTTAAGGATTGGGTTAAGGTTAGGGTTAGGTTTGAAATCATATTTTAGAGAAATTGTAGCAATAGGCTGGGTTTATGACTTTGTGGCTGTAGTAACTAGTGACGACCACGTATTGTTTACTGTTTTTTGTACACACTATTTGTACTGGTAATATGACACAAGTGTAGACGATAGACATTGAAAGGTGTTGATACTGTCATTCATGGGAGTGTAAATATTCTTTAAAAATGTAAATGTTGAATTAATTCATGTCTTTATAACAATCACTGTCTAATATTCCTCTCCGGTGATACAGTACTGAAAATATAATAATAATGCCTGGATGGATTTATACTGTATGTACCTGCAGTACGGTTATGAAGATGATACAATACATGTTTGGACTATTGAGTTGAAAGTATTATGGGTATTATGATGATACATTTGCTTCATTGAGAGATGTAGATGTCTTAGACATAGAGATTCCCTCTACAGCACACACAGTATATACTGTACTGTGTATTACAGTAACTATTACAACTCTAAATCTGTTGACCAAAATACATGAGAACATGTATTGAACAAACATATCGAATCGAACATCCCACTGACAAAACTTATGTAAATACAGTATTATGTTCCAAATGTTTTTTTGTGTTTTTTTTTTACTTTTCTGTACTTCAGAAAGTTCCGTGGCAAGCATAACCTGTAATTTTGTGTGCTTGCTCTGCATTATCCTGGATAAAAATAAAAGCATAGCCATTTAACGGTTTTCTTTGAAACACTGCTTCCTTACCACTAGAACACTTTGACAGACCGAATTCTCAGAAAAGCTTTGAACGGAACTCACAACACTAGGCTAACTCTAAAACACTCTGGCTAATCGCCACCTTCCTTTCACAAGGTGCTGATCTTTATGAGAATATACACTGCTCAAAAAAATAAAGGGAACACTTAAACAACACAATGTAACTCCAAGTCAATCACACTTCTGTGAAATCAAACTGTCCACTTAGGAAGCAACACTGATTGACAATATATTTCACATGCTGTTATGCAAATGGCATAGACAACAGGTGGAAATTATAGGCAATTAGCAAGACACCCCCAATAAAGGAGTGGTTCTGAAGGTGGTGACCACAGACCACTTCTCAGTTCCTATGCTTCCTGGCTGATGTTTTGGTCACTTTTGAATGCTGGCGGTGCTTTCACTCTACTGGTAGCATGAGACGGAGTCTACAACCCACACAAGTGGCTCAGGTAGTGCAGCTCATCCAGGATGGCACATCAATGCGAGCTGTGGCAAGAAGGTTTGCTGTGTCTGTCAGCGTAGTGTCCAGAGCATGGAGGCGCTACCAGGAGACAGGCCAGTACATCAGGAGACGTGGAGGAGGGCAACAACCCAGCAGCAGGACCACTACCTCCGCCTTTGTGCAAAATGACCTCCAGCAGGCCACAAATGTGCATGTGTCTGCTCAAACGGTCAGAAACAGACTCCATGAGGGTGGTATGAGGGCCCAACGTCCACAGGTGGGGGTTGTGCTTACAGCCCAACACCGTGCAGGACGTTTGGCATTTGCCAGAGAACACCAAGATTGGCAAATTCGCCACTGGCGCCCTGTGCTCTTCACAGATGAAAGCAGGTTCACACTGAGCACGTGACAGACGGCGGATGCTTTAGTCCAGGTCTGGGAGGAGATCCCTCAGGAGACCATCCGCCACCTCATCAGGAGCATGCCCAGGCGTTGTAGGGAGGTCATTCAGGCACGTGGAGGCCACACACACTACTGAGCCTCATTTTGACTTGTTTTAAGGACATTACATCAAAGTTGGATCAGGCTGTAGTGTGGTTTTCCACTTTAATTTTGAGTGTGACTCCAAATCCAGACCTCCATGGGTTGATAAATTTGATTTCCATTGATAATTTGTGTGTGATTTTGTTGTCAGCACATTCAACTATGTAAAGAAAAAAGTATTTAATAAGATTATTTCATTCATTCAGATCTATGATGTGTTATTTTAGTGTTCCCTTTATTTTTTTGAGCAGTGTAGTTTGGTTCGTCAGACAGACAGACAGGTTTGGTGGGATTGGTGATTCATAGGAAGCAGAATGATAATCAGAGGAAGTTCAAAGAGGAGATGGATCTGATGAATGCCAACCTGTCGACCTGTCAGCATGCGTGCCTTCATTCGGTTCAAACAGCGGTATAGACTAGATCAGGAAGGTAAAGAGGAGAGGATTGTCATCATCAGTTGCTGTTCATCACACAAACACTGCTCTTCTCTCTGTGTTAGTTGGAACCATGGAGAACATAGCTAGTATTTTAATTGGAAGACTTTTGACCATTTCTACAACATTCTTTTCTTCCACAATGCTTCATTTCCTGGTCAGATTAGATGTTCCCAAGCGTTAAACATTGTATGAATGTTTATTGATATCTACTAGATGTTGGTTGGAGACAGGGGACCATAAGTAGGTTTTTCTACAGCCGTCACAGTAATGCTACTGCACAATATTTAACTAGGCAAGTCAGTTAAGAACAAATTCTTATTTACAATGACAGCCTAGCCAAGCCCTCCCCTAACCCAGACAATTGTGCACCAACCAATGAGACTCCCAATCACAGACAGTTGTGATACAGCCTGGTATCGAACCAGGGTTTGTAGTGATGCCTCTAGCACTGAGATGCAGTGCCTTAGACCGCTGCACCACTCTGGAGCCCTTGACAAGGACCCATAGGGCAATGGTGAAAAGTAGTACACTACATAGGAATAAAAAATTACACAAAAAAAAAGTCTGGTTGAGAACAAGTTCTCATTTACAACTGCGACCTGGCCAAGATAAAGCAAAGCAGTACGACACAAACAACAACACATGGTTACACATGGAATAAACAAACATACAGTCAATAATAGAATAGAAAAAGTGTATATACAGTGTGTGCAAATGAGGTAAGATAAGGGAGATAAGGCAATAAATATGCCATAGTGACGAAATAATTACAGTATAGCAATTAAAAACTGGAGTGATAGATGTGCAGAAGGTGAATGTGCAAGTAGAGATACTGGTGTGCAAAGGAGCAAAATAAATAAATAAATAACAGTATGGGGATGAGGTAGTTGGATGGGCTATTTACAGATGGGCTATGTACAGGTGCAGTGATCTGTGAGCTGCTCTGACAGCTGGTGCTTAAAGTTAGTGAAGGTGATATGAGTCTCCAGCTTCAGCGATTTTTGCAGTTTGTTCCAATCATTGGCAGCGGAGAACTGGAAGGAAAGGCGGCCAAAGGAGGAATTGGCTTTGGGGGTGACCAGTGAAATATACCTGCTGGAGCGCGTGCTACGGGTGGGTGCTGCTATGGTGACCAGTGAGCTGAGATAAGGCGGGGCTTTACCTAGCAAAGATTTATAGATTACCTGGAGCCAGTGGGTTTGACGACGAATATGAAGCGAGGGCCAGCCAACGAGAGCATACAGATCGCAGTGGTGGGTAGTGTATGGGGCTTTGATGACAAAACAGATAGCACTGTGATAGACTGCATCCAATTTGCTGAGTAGAGTGTTGGAGGCTATTTTGTAAATGACAGTCAAGGATCGGTAGGATAGTCAGTTTTACGAGGGTATGTTTGGCAGCATGAGTGAAGGAGAGTTGTATGGCATTGAAGCTCATCTGGAGGTTAGTTAACACAGTGTCCAAAGAAGGGACAGAAGTATACAGAATGGTGTCGTCTGCGTAGAGGTGGATCAGAGAACCACCAGCAGCAAGAGCGACATCATTGATGTATACAGAGAAGAGAGTCGGACCGAGAATTTAACCCTGTGGCACCACCATAGAGATTGCCAGAGGTCCGGACAACAGGCCCTCCGATTTGACACACTGAACTCTGTCTGAGAAGTAGCTGGTCAACCAGGCGAGGCAGTCATTTGAGAAACCTAGGCTATTGAGTCTGCCGATAAGAATGTGGTGATTGACAGAGTTGAAAGCCTTGGCCAGGTCGATGAATACAGCTGCGCAGTATTGTCTCTTATCGATGGCGGTTATGATATCGTTTAGGACCTTGAGCGTGGCTGAGGTGCACCCAAGACCAGCTCGGAAACCAGATTGCATAGAGGAGAAGGTATGGTGGGATTCGAAATGGTCGGTGATCTGTTTGTTAACTTGGCTTTCGAAGACCTTAGAAAGGCAGGGTAGGATAGATATAGGTCAGTAGCAGTTTTGTGGTGTTAAGCATGTCCCAGTTTAGGTCACCAACAGCACAAGCTCTGAAGATAGATGGGGGGGCAATCAATTCACATATGGTGTCCAGGGCACAGCTGGGAGCAGAAGGTGGTCTATAGCAAGCGGCAACGGTGAGAGACTGGTTTCTGGAAAGGTGAATTTTTAAAAGTAGAAGCTCAAATTGTTTGGGCACAGACCTGGATAGTAAGACAGAACTCTGCAGGCTATCTCTGCAGTAGATTGCAACTCCGCCCCCTTTGGCAGTTCTATCTTTTCTGAAAATGTTATAGTTAGGGATGGACATTTCAGGGTTTTTGGTGCTCTTCCTAAGCCAGTATTCAGATACGGCTTGGACATCCGGGTTGGCAGAGTGTGCTAAAGCAGTGAATAAAAAAACTTAGGGAGGAGGCTTCTAATGTTAACATGCATGAAATTAGGATACCATTTGGGACACATACTCTGATAATAAGCAGTCTCAAATACCCATGGACAGAAACAAATGGATAGCTGATATTGAGTCTCTGCCTAGTATCCCTTTATTCAGTACAAAATTCTGCATACTCCCATGTTGGTATGTTTAAGGGCTGGAAACTAGACAATATCATGGATTATAGGACTAACAGAGAGTGCAATCTAAAATGCCTATGGACAGAAACAGCATATTGAGTCTGCCTAATGAGTATAAAAACCTGTACTACCAACTCTTCACATCCCTGTGGTATTTTGCCATGCAAAGCAGAGTGTCAATATGCCTGGGAATAGATTCAATCGGAGGTGTGAAGGCATTCGTTTTGATTTCTGGGACAAGCTGTGTATACCGTATGTTGAAAAAACGAAGTGCTAACTATACAGTAACGGGCATGTTGTCATAGCTGAAGTTTGAGGGGTATTAAAGGTTTAATCTAATTTGGGGGGCTTTAGTTTCACCGTTCTTACATTACACATGGTTGGGATTGAACTGAACACTACTCAATGTAACTATAATGGAATGATGCATATTGGCGATTAACAGTATTACGTCAGTGACTGTTTTCATTATATTCAGGTTGTTTTGATTAACAAGTATATCCTGTTCATTAAATTCAAATCTATCAGTTATTGAATAGTGTTGAATGAGAAACGTGTTTTTGATGCATTATAGACAGAAGCATGTATTGATACACCATATACAGTGGGGCAAAAAAGTATTTAGTCAGCCACCAATTGTGCAAGTTCTCCAACTTAAAAAGATGAGAGAGGCCTGTAATTTTCATCATAGGTACACTTCAACTATGACAGACAAAATAAGGAAAAAAAATCCAGAAAATCACATTGTAGGATTTTTAATGAATTTATTTGCAAATTATGGTGGAAAATAAGTATTTGGTCAATAACAAAAGTTTATCTCAATACTTTGTTATATACCCTTTGTTGGCAATGACAGAGGTCAAACGTTTTCTGTAAGTCTTCACAAGGTTTTCACACACTGTTGCTGGTATTTTGGCCCATTCCTCCATGCAGATCTCCTCTAGAGCAGTGATGTTTTGGGGCTGTCGCTGGGCAACACGGACTTTCAACTCCCTCCAAAGATTTTCTATGGGGTTGAGATCTGGAGACTGGCTAGGCCACTCCAGGACCTTGAAATGCTTCTTCCGAAGCCACTCCTTCATTGCCCGGGCGGTGTGTTTGGGATCATTGTCATGCTGAAAGACCCAGCCACGTTTCATCTTCAATGCCCTTGCTGATGGAAGGAGGTTTACACTCAAAATCTCACGATACATGGCCCCATTCATTCTTTCCTTTACACGGATCAGTCAACCTGGTCCCTTTGCAGAAAAACAGCCCCAAAGCATGATGTTTCCACCCCCATGCTTCACAGTAGGTATGGTGTTCTTTGGATGCAACTCAGCATTCTTTGTCCTCCAAACACGACGAGTTGAGTTTTTACTAAAAAGTTATATTTTGGTTTCATCTGACCATATGACATTCTCCCAATCCTCATCTGGATCATCCAAATGCTCTCTAGCAAACTTCAGACGGGCCTGAACATGTACTGGCTTAAGCAGGGGGACACGTCTGGCACTGCAGGATTTGAGTCCCTGGCGGCGTAGTGTGTTACTGATGGTAGGCTTTGTTACTTTGGTCCCAGCTCTCTGCAGGTCATTCACTAGGTCCCCGTGTGGTTCTGGGATTTTTGCTCACCGTTCTTGTGATCATTTTGACCCCACGGGTGAGATCTTGCGTGGAGCCCCAGATCGAGGAAGATTATCAGTGGTCTTATATGTCTTCCATTTCCTAATAATTGCTCCCACAGTTGATTTCTTCAAACCAAGCTGCTTACCTATTGCAGATTCAGTCTTCCCAACCTGGTGCAGGTCTACAATTTTGTTTCTGGTGTCCTTTGACAGATCTTTGGTCTTGGCCATAGTGAAGTTTGGAGTGTGACTGTTTGAGGTTGTGGACAGGTGTCTTTATACTGATAACAAGTTCAAACAGGTGCCATTAATACAGGTAACGAGTGGAGGACAGAGGAGCCTCTTAAAGAAGAAGTTACAGGTCTGTGAGAGCCAGAAATCTTGCTTGTTTATATGTGACCAAATACTTATTTTCCACCATAATTTGCAAATAAATTCATAAAAAATCCTACAATGTGATTTTCTGGATTTTTTTTCCTCCTTTTGTCTGTCATAGTTGAAGTGTACCTATGATGAAAATTACAGGCCTCTCTCATCTTTTTAAGTGAGAGAACTTGCACAATTGGTGGCTGACTAAATACTTTTTTGCCCCACTGTATGTGTAAAGGATTGTAAGGAAGTGTTGACAATTGAAACCATCCAACACTTCTGTCACAACTAATGCTTCCATTCAATATCAAATTAGAAGAGCTCATTCTGTGTAACTTTATGGCAAGATGCATTTGAAGATTGAGAAACCAATGGCACAAGGCTTAAGTATTTGTTTATGTTGGTGTTTGTCTTTATGTAGGTACAGTTGAAGTTGGAAGTTTACATACACCTTAGCCAAATACATTAAAACTCAGTTTTTCATAATTCCTGACATTTAATCCAAGTAAAAATTTCCTTTTTTAGGTCAGGAATTTTCCAAGCTGTTTAAAGGCACAGTTAACTTAGTGTATGTAAACTTCTGACCCACTGGAATTGTGATACAGTGAATTATAAGTGAAATATTCTGTCTGTAAACAATTGTTGTAAAAATTACTTGTGTCATGCACAAAGTAGATGTCCTAACCGATTTGCCAAAACTATAGTTTGTTAACTACTTAGGGCGCTAGCGCCCCACTCCCGGTGAAATGTAAGGCGGCAAATTAAAAATCCAAAAGTTGAATTATTAAACATTTATCAATATACAAAGTGTTGCACAGTCATCAAAAGCTCTGATTCTTGGCAATATCACAGCGTTGTCAGATTTCAAAATGGCTTTACGGCGAAAGCACAACATTTGATTGTTTGAGGTTAGCCCCTCTCATATTTTATGCATTAGCATAAATTCATAACCAACGTGGGTCTCACAAAACGCATAAAATCGCTAATTTAAAATCGCTTACCTTTGATGATCTTCTGCTGAGGATAGTCCGAAGTGTCCAAGCAAGACAATTCATGCTTCTTTTGTTAGAAAAAGTAATTGTTTATGTCCATAAATCTCTGTTTGGTTGGCGCGTTATGTTCATAAAATACAGCGTCCACTCGCCCATTGAACCGTGAAGAGAACGCGTTGAACCTATACCTATACACTTCTCCAAGAACAATCAAACATCATTGATAATGTATCCTTAGGAACACTTTTATGTATATTTACTATAATATTTCAACCGGATTATAAACTGGACGATAGGAAAGGAAAAAACCACAGCGCGCTCGAGCCCGTGAACGCGCCTCCTCTTCTGTTTACATCCTGTGACTAGTTCGAAATTCTTCTTCTATTACCATCCAGAGCAACCTAACATCACCAAACACTGTCTAGAGACTGTTGACATCCAGTGGAAGCAATAGGTACTGCAATCTTACTCTCATATATGGATGTTTTCAATAGGGAGGGGTTCAAAATGAGGCAATGTGTCAAAAACACTTTTTCCAGGACAGAAATTCCTTGGGTTTTCGCCTGCTATATCAATAACCCAGCATTCAGCAGGTTATACTCACAGACAATATTTTAACTGTTTTAGAAACTTCAGAGTGTTTCCTATCCAATAGTACTAATTATGTGCATATCCTAGTTTCTGGGCCTGAGTGGCAGGCCTTTTACTTTGGGCACGCCAGACTCTCCAAAACCGACACCTCAGCTGCCGCTCCCTAAGAAGTTAACAAAAAAACTGTGGAGTAGTTGAAAAACGCGTTTTAATGACTCCAACCTAAGTGTATGTAATCTTCCGACTTCAACTGTGATATCGATTCCAAAAATGTCCATGCAAGAAAATACATCACAATGCAACATTATTCTGAGAAGCATTTCAACAGTATCTCTCATTGTTCAAGGTAATATCCTTCTAAATTTGACCCACTACTTTAGCTCTGCCCCTATACATGTCTGGTGTGTCACACACAGATGGAAAAATATTGGCTTCATTCTCCTCACACCTTTTTTTATCCATTCTGTAACAATTCACACTTTTGAGCAGTGAGATTACGTTTCCCAGGCCTTGTGGCCCATCCATACATCTGCTGCTGAATGCTGGGTTATTGGCCTGCCACTGCAGACAATAACCAAGAACAGATGGCTAAATGCTTGACTTTGTCACCCAGTCCACATGCTGAGAGCTAGACTCCGGGAACAAACTGAGGGCCAGTCAGATGGGTTTGTTCAGAGGAAAAACACAGTTAGTGTTGGCATATGTTCCTCATGTATAGCGATGATCTTTACAATTGCAGGAAAATCAGTTTTTCTATTGATATGCAAGAAACTGTGTGCCAAAGGAAGCAGCTCATTGATAAAAACATTGAAGCAATTTGCTGCTGAATTCAGAAACACGATATGAGGGCGGTTAATGGGATTTGGAGTGTCTTCTCTTTGCATATAGGGCAGCTGTTAGGAGAAAGAAATACCCCCATTTTAATCTTTTGATTTACGAAGAAACCATACCATTTACCTTTCATTACTAGCCATATGTCTCTGTGTGACCAGCTCCCTCAGAGCCATAGTCAGACCTTTAGAACTTCCTTATCTGCTCATTATGCTGACCACCACCACATCACATGGGCACACAATCACCAGGACACACTCGAATCGCATTGGAAATTACAGACCCCAATTCACAGTAAATCAATCATGTGAAACCTTCAGTCAGTATGGTTCTCGAAATAAATCTATAAACTCACTCAGATTGTGTTTGAGGGGCAATATTTATCTCTGGGTTTTCATCAAACATGGAAAGTGCTCAATTGAATAAATCTCATTGTAAATTTTTTTAGCGGACGCTAGAAAGGGTGGGGGCGGATCAGGTAAAAAAATACATATTTTTTTTTTTGGGGGTCGAGGTGAAGAGGGGGTATTTTAAGATACCCTTTGAAGAGGTAAGGTTTCAGGAGTTTTCAGAAGATGGGCAGGGACTCTTCTGTCCTAGCTTCAGGGGGAAGCTGGTTCTACTATTGGGGTGCCAGGACAGTCTTCAGCAAGCAGTGGCAGAGTGAGGAGCTCTCTCATAAATCTCTGCCCTGCCCATCAACAACTGGGCCACAACCCATGGATATAAAAGTAGCGAGGCTACATACAGACACCAGTTAGTCAGGCTAATTGAGGTAGTATGTACATGTAGATATGGTTAGTGACTATGCATATATGATGAACAGAGAGTTTATAGTTTATCAACTTTTTCTTTTACCACTACATCACTGCTTACAAAGCATATATGCAGGTGAGAGGGCGCTGTGCAACATGTTGTTCCTCCAGCAAGCAGCCACATTGACAATGGTGGAAGAATGTCATAGAGCCTTGGCTCACAACAAGTTCATTTTCATTGCATCTGAAAAGTTGACATGGAAACGTTCCATCTCCATTCTGACGACCAACTTCCCTACAGTCAGGTGGAAATTAGGCAGGGTGTCTTATTGAGGTGTTTTGAAAGGTGCTGTATCTGCTATCCACTAATATCCTCGCCAGAGAAGGGAAGCACCAGATAACAGAACATTTGTGACAAACAAGAGTGTGATTTTATTGTCAAGTACTGTCGACATCATTACATTTTACCAATTGCGTCTATGAGGTATTAATTGCAGGCCTTTATCACAAATGTACCCATACGCAGCACAGAGAAATCTGGTTCTATTTTTAAATTCATAACCTTAACAACCCATATTTCTCGAGTTTAAGGACAGACATTGAAATTAGTAAAAAATATTTAGAGGAAATTGAATGGCCATTAAAAGAATTAGGGTCATGAAAATGGGCCGGATAAAGCCGAAGTGGACTTTGTAGATTTTGGCTTGGAGTCTCAGGTAGACATTACCGCCAGGCCGTGGTAGTTAGGCTGCTGTGGTGATGCCAATCCCCTAGAAGAGAAGGCAAAATTACTCTGACCCTGGAGAGGAAGTGAGCCATTCTGGACTGCAGGTGCTGAATGGTTGGCAATATAGTTGAGGTAGTACAGTGTATAGACCCCGGGAGATCAAGAAGAAGCGACTGTGGTAAGAAAGAAAAACTCCCTCGAAGGAAGAAAACGTTGAGGAACTAGGTTCAGCTAGGAAGCCAATCCTCTTTTGGCTAGATGGGTAGGATTCAGTGCGTGAGGTAGATTGTCAGTGATAGGAGGCAGGGACTAGAGAACACTGCTTGAGTTAATGCAGGTTCTGAGAGATGAGCCTGTTGTATGCTATCCTGATGTTGATGTCTAACTTGATCATTATTGATCAGAATAATTCGAGAGTGCTCTTCGCAACCATAGATGGCCTGATTAAGCCTACCCCCACAAACCTGTGAACTTTCCTCCACATCTAAATGTGTTGAGCTTGCTGCAAATTTCAGAGATAAGATAAAATTAGACTGGGTATCAGTCAAGCAAGACCTGATGAAAAGTTTGATGATATGTGCCCTAGCCTGCCACACACAGGCACTATGGATTTAATTTTCCCTGGTTGACAAACATTCTCAGGAAAATGGCATCACAATTTAAACCTTCTACCTGCTTTCTCGATCCTATCCCCAACACCTTCAAAAGGGTTAATTACATATCTGACATGCAAACTATTGTTTATCATTCACTGTTCACTGGCACTTTCCCGACTGCACAAAAAAATTATTTTCTTCAGAAGGGATTTCAACATAGCAATCTAGATTGGTCAAAAATTGCTTAAAGCTGAATAATCTACAACCTTCCATTCTTAAGCACAAGTCTGGAGAAATTGGGGTTTTATCAGCTAAATGATTAGGGCTAGGTGTCCCGCTAGCTAAATAATCATAAATATTATGGATATTAAACATTTAGGTACGTACAAGTGTCTTATAATCGGTTGAAAGCTTAAATTCTTGTTAATCTAACTGCACTGTCTGATTTACAGTAGCCATTACAGCAAAACCATGCCATGTGATTGTTTGAGGACAGCGCCCCACATCAAAATATTTTCCCACAGGCACAGGTTTCATAAATTCACAAATAGCGATTAAATATCCACTTACTTTTTGAAAATCTTCCTCTGATTTGTCATCCAAAGCATCCCAGCTATAACATGTAGTGTTGTTTTGTTAGATAAAATCCTTCTTTATATCCAAAAAAAGTCAGTTTAGTTGTCACCATCGATTTGAGTAATCCACTCGTTCAACTTGCAGAGAAAGGAATCCGAAAATCAACCTCTAAACTTTGTTAAATCAAGTCAAAATACGTTTCTATTGCCTCCTCAGATACCCTAAAATGTAATTAAGCTATAATATTTCTTACGGAAAGAAGTATGTTCAATAGGAAACTTTTAGTAGGTGCGTCTTGTCTTCATCGCACGCCAAAACACGAATTTCCAAGACTGTGTCCTTGTACTAAAACTCATATTTCTTATTCGTTTTGGAAGTTACAAGCCTGAAACCTTAAAAATAAACTGCTGACATCCAGTGGAATTCATAGGAATCTCCAACATTATTTTAACATTTCTACAAACTTCTAAGTGTTTTCTTTCCAATTGTACCAATTATATGCATATCCTGGATTCAAGGCTTGAGCAACAGGCAGTTTACTTTGGGCACGTCAGTCAGGCGGAAATTGAGAAAAAAGGACCCCAACCCTAACAAGCTTTAGTGCCAACTGTATTTCAGAAAAATTCCACCATTTGGGGAATGTCTGTGCCCATCACAGCACAGCGACAGCCTTGTGGTAAAATGGTAAATGTTCTTAGATGCCAAACAGCTCTCTGTCCTTGTACTCTGAGATTTAAAAAGTGCTGCATTTGACACAGTTGACCATCATGTCCTTCTGGACAAACTTGAGAGGTGGGTTGGCATCGCCGGTCCAGTTACAATTGGGACCTCAGAGAAAATACATATCATGTGGCCTTCCACAAGGTTCGATTTTGGGTCTGCTACTGTTCCCTCCAGTCCTCTGGCACTGGCCTTTTAATTACGCCAAAGCCTAGGACCAAGAGGTATGGAGAGGCAGCCTTTAGTTATTATGCCCCCAGCCAGAGAACCTGAAGGGGGCCAAAACTGGACATATTTACAAGAAATCTGCTTTTAAAAAAAAATCTGCTTTTAAGCTGTTCAGTTTGTCATTATTTTTAGTAAATAGTTGTGTAGTAAATATTTTTGCTTTTATTTTCATATTTTTTTCCTGTTAAGCACACTGTGTTGCATTCCATGTTTGAAATGTTCTGCATAAATAAAATAAAAAGTTTGAACTCACTCATGAAAAGGTTCTCAAAGCTTCCATTGATGAACATTTTGGGCTCTATTGGATGATTGAGAGGACCAGCGTGCAAGGAATTGTATGGTATGGTCTGGGATGCTGTGTCAAAATTCCATGATGCAGCACCGATGTGGAAGTAGTGTCCGGAGAATTGATCAACAGGATAGTGTGGGAATCTGACATTTTTATACCATAATAGTATTAACAATTGGTATTAATTATATTGGGGGGTTGTTCTGTAAAGATGTGTGTATGTGTAAACTCTGTGCAGACATTTCGTGACAGTTGCAGACTTGTGGTCAAGTTGGGGGGTGTGGGGTGCTTATCACAAGACCCAGTCTGGTGGAAAAGTACCGAGCCACTAAAATCAGGAACTGAAACAAGGGTCAGCAACGGTCACAAATGTCACAATGTGTGTGAGGGGTACAGGCAGCTTGGATGGAACACCAAGATATCAACAGAAGACCACTCACGAGGAGCGCCATGAGGCTGGGACCAGCCTGTGCGACAACGATAGGTTGGGCAAGCCTAAAACCACGCCCAAATCTCTACGCCGACAGGCCAGCTCACGAAGCAGGAACTAACACTGTCGGGGGTATTTAACAAGAACCTTTTGGGGTGTTGGCCAGTTCTTTGTTAGCCCTGCGTGGTACTACATTGAACCTGTATATACGAAGATTGCATTTACCATTTATTGCTTGAGAGAATAAAATAATTAGAACTTACTTGGTGACTCTGTGTCACCTTTTGTCCTGATACCAGATTTGAATTTCGCAACCCTAACAATAGTCATACAGTGATCAAATGTATCTCAGATGGGAATGGGACCATTGGTGAGGCAATGAAACCACATGTGGTGATGAACAGTGGATCGGATGGAGAGGCATGTTGAGATTGTCTGAGCTGTAGGAAGTAGGTGAGTGGTTGGTAAGGGCTGAGGGTAGATGATAGCCATAACAGGTAGACTTGTGGTTCTGCCAAACTGGTCAGTTTACAGTGTGATGGTGAAGGTATCTTTGTCGAGGATGGCGATGTCTGACATGCTGAGAAAGGATGTAGGTAGAAAATGAGGATATACACTCAGAACATCGCAGGAAGCCAAAGAACACCAAAAGAAACAAATCCCAGCGTAGAGACTGCAAAGGAGAAATAGCCTCAGCATCTGGATGCATACAGAGAGATGGGCTATGTACAGGTGCAGTGATCTGTGAGCTGCTCTGACAGCTGGTGCTTAAAGTTAGTGAAGGTGATATGAGTCTCCAGCTTCAGCGATTTTTGCAGTTCGTTCCAATCATTGCTAGCGGAGAACTGGAAGGAAAGGCGGCCAAAGGAGGAATTGGCTTTGGGGGTGACCAGTGAAATATACCTGCTGGAGCGCGTGCTACGGGTGGGTGCTGCTATGGTGACCAGTGAGCTGAGATAAGGCGGGGCTTTACCTAGCAAGGACTTATAGATTACCTGGAGCCAGTGGGTTTGACGACGAATATGAAGCAAGGGCCAGCCAACGAGAGCATACAGGTCGCAGTAGTGGGTAGTGTATGGGGCTTTGATGACAAAATAGATGGCACTGTGATAGACTGCATCCAATTTGCTGAGTAGAGTGTTGGAGGCTATTTTGTAAATGACAGTCAAGGATCGGTAGGATAGTCAGTTTTACGAGGGTATGTTTGGCAGCATGAGTGAAGGAGGCTTTGTTGCGAAATAGGAAGCCGATTCTAGATTTAATTTTGGATTGGAGATGCTTAATGTGAGTCTGGAAGGAGTTTACAGTCTAACCAAACACCTAGGTATTTGTAGTTGTAAGAGCAGTTGGAGGCCACTGAAGGAGAGTTGTATGGCATTGAAGCTCGTCTGGAGGTAAGTTAACACAGTGTCCAAAGAAGGGCCAGAAGTATACAGAATGGTGTCGTCTGCGTAAAAAAAGTAGAAGCTCAAATTGTTTGGGCACAGACCTGGATAGTAAGACAGAACTCTGCAGGCTATCTCTGCAGTAGATTGCAACTCCGCCCCCTTTGGCAGTTCTATCTTTTCTGAAAATGTTATAGTTAGGGATGGACATTTCAGGATTTTTGGTTCTCTTCCTAAGCCAGTATTCAGATACGGCTAGGACATCCGGGTTGGCAGAGTGTGCTAAAGCAGTGAATTAAAAAATTTAGGGAGGAGGCTTCTAATGTTAACATGCATGAAATTAGGATACCATTTGGGACACATACTCTGATAATAAGCAGTCTAAAATACCCATGGACAGAAACAAATGGATAGCTGATATTGAGTCTCTGCCTAGTATCCCTTTATTCAGTACAAAATTCCGCATACTCCCATGTTGGTATGTTTAAGGGCTGGAAACTAGACAATATCATGGATTATAGGACTAACAGAGAGTGCAATCTAAAATGCCTATGGACAGAAACAGCATATTGAGTCTGTCTAATGAGTATAAAAACCTGTACTACCAACTCTTCACATCCCTGTGGTATTTTGTCATGCAAAGCAGAGTGTCAATACATCGCAGGAAGCCAAAGAACACCAAAATAAACAAATCCCAGCATAGAGACTGCAAAGGAGAAATAGCCTCAGCATCTGGATGCATACAGAGAGGATGAAAAAGGAGATTGTCAGATATTGGCAAGGCTGGCCTGTGGCAGGCAGTTGAAGACTTGAACAGAGGCAGATGGTTCACTGATCGAGGAGAGGGTCTCAGCTGGTAAAACCAGGGGCCGAACCGCTGCAGAATTAGTTGGCACGTAACTGTTGGGGATGTAGGAGTTCACGGCTGGTAGGGATGGAAGGTGAGGCACCGCAGGGATTGTAGTCATGGGACCAGCAATGAAAAGAGAAGTCGTCACTGGCAGAGGGGATGAGCCACCACCGGAGTGTCGAAGGAAAATGTAGTAACCAGGTCGTTAGAGTATGGGAGCATTTCCTTCACCACAAAGGAAGCCAAGGCAGAGCATTGTCTAGTGGAAGGAAGGGGGTGGAGCAGAGCAGCAAGCAGAGGCAGTGTGGGAGATGCATCATGGTCTGCTGGTGTCGGGATACAGGCAGGGTGGGATGAACAACCACGGGGGTCACAGCAATGGCCAACCCGTGGGCAAAGAGGCACCCGCAAAGCTGTCGAGAGCAACCCAGTATGTGCCGTCATTTCAATGCAGGAGCCTGGACGCAAGGGCAGCTAAAAACAGGCAATGGCAGTCAATTTGATACGCCACCAAAACAAAAACGGTCAGATCTATGAGGATGGAGTGGTAGTCATCCAACTCCTAGTGTCAAAAACGGTGAGCCAAGCAGATGACGCCTCTGTAGTACGAGAAGGCCAAGGACTAGGGGATCTGAGGTGGGGAGAGGTCGACAGAGGGAGGGTGAGGTGTTGCTGGAGCAGCGGTCAGAGGCTAGACGTACCTGAGATGGGGATAGGTCCTGACTGGCAGAGAAAGGGTGAGCTGCTGCCACAGCAGTGGTCAATTGGCCAGCGAGACCTTGTAGGATCTGCTGGCGAAGCGAGGAAGATACTGAATGCGAGTTGAAGAGGAGGGTGTTGGAAGAGCCAGGGCGGCCATCAAGAGGGAATGATGAGCCGGAGGGCAGGGCTGCTGCCAGCCGAGAAAACTGGAACATTTAAGTAATCGGCTCACTGAACTGAGAGGTCACAGCTGTGAGGAAGAGCGGCAGAGCCACAGCTGGAGGAGCAGGAGGCACATATAGCTGGCTGAGCAGTCATCACTGGCAGACAAGGTGAAGCACTACAGGTGTGGCGATCACAAAACCAGTGGGACCAGAGGCGAAGATGGAGTCTGTCACTGGTGGGACAGGAGGGTGTGTCACCATGGGAGTAACAGTCATGGGACAGCGGGGCCTGAGGTGGGGAGAGTTTCTAGTGGCTGTAGCCAGGGCCAGACTGCCAGCAGTTATGACGAACCGCGAAGCAGTTGATTTATTAACCTGGGACAGGGTTGCAGCTGGAAAGGCCAGGGGCCGGCCAGCTGTGGTGGCAGTGGGCACATAACTGACTGAGTAGGTAGAGGATGTGAGGATTCGTTGCTGGCAGAGAGCAGAGGAGACATTGCAGTGGTGGCAGCGGGGCCTGAGTGAAAGTTGTCAACACTAGCAGATAGAGGGTGAATCACTGGATTGAGACAGGGCCAGCAGGACCTGGGTGTGGGGGAGGGGAGCCAGAGGCTGTGAAGAAGGAGCAGACAAGGAAATCAAATCAAATTTTATTGGTCAAATACACATGGTTAGCAGATGTTAATGCGAGTGTAGCGAGAAAGAATGTGGGCCTGCTGAGCCATTGGGGTTAGCTGCTGTTTGACTTAGGCTGTGTCAAATGCTAAGTCATAATCTGAGGCTGGGGGAGAAGCCAGGTCTGGAGCTGGTTTGGGGGCCTGGGTCGAAGTCTTTGAGGCCTGATCTGAGACTTGGAAGCCGGGTTGGTGGTGTGGGTATGTCATCATGGTGGCCCTTGGATGCGTGGTGTCCTCATGCTGTAGCAACATGGGTGGAGGTGGTTGTGGTCCCAGCAGGATTGGCAGCCATAGTCAACCAAACAGAGAGACGGAGAAATTGTTTAGTGGGGGCATGAGAGAGATGGCAACATAAGTGAGAACAATCATGGCTGAACCATGCAGTGACATGAAGATGGCATTTCTAGAGTGAGAAGGTCGGTCTGCTGGATAAGGATGTGGCCAATATGGAAGATTTGCAACAAACTGATGAAATATGATACTATGTGTGGCCTGCCGTCACATTGACTGTGGCACGTGACCCTGGACAAGCTTTAATTAATGGCATAATGAAGCAGCTTTTATTAATTACTCTAAACATTAATAGAAATAACTGTGGAATGTATTGAAAATGAATTACTGTGCAGGCAATGGTTGAATAGCCAGGATTCGGAATTGATGGTTGTCAGCACGGCCTCACAGGTCCACCGAGGAGCGGGGCATGTGGCCGGAAAATGTGCTGGTATGTTCAGTGAAGCAGGGTCGTGGATCTTTGGGAAGCGCTCGGGAGAGCACATGGAAATGGACCACAGAGCTGGGCAGCTTGTCGGAGAGGTTGTGAAAGCAGGCAGCTTGCTGGGCATGATATGAGAGGAACAAGGGATAGAAATTGCAATTGACAACAAAATTGACTTCATCAGCAAGGTTAAAGATAGAAACAGTACAAGGTTAGAGAACAGGAGCTGGTGCGAGATTCGACAAAAGATTACAATTAGCCTGCTGTGCGGCAAACTTGCTCAGCAGAACTTGATACGGCTAGTAACGCAAGTGTTGTACAACACGCACTGCGGAACACAGGAGGAATGCTTCTTCGGTGGGGTTTATTGGTGGATGGCATCCAACGTTATGGTGCATTACCATCACCTACTGTACTGGAGTGAGGGCCAGAGACAGGGAGAAACTAAATCCTACCTGCCAGCTCAGATTCTCTTAAAAATAAAAAGACAACTAAATATTTGAAACCGTATCGAATGATATTCTACTCTGTATTCCCCTCAATAAACAAATTTCCTGTATCCCCTCACAGGAGGAATGTTAGTTTGGTAAGGTTTACATAGGGTGGCAGTGGTGATTAAGGAGAGCGAAGACAGGTGTGGATACTGATTAGCATTGAGTTGCAGCTGATGCTGTTGAGGAGCTGCGTTCACGGCAACTAGTTAAAGTGTTGCAACAGGTGTGGAAGCTGATTGGAAGTTAGTAGCAGCTGGTGCTTGTTGAGTTAGTAGGGAACTGTGTTCAAGGTAAGTTGTTAAGTGTTGCATTCAAGTCTGGTCCTCTCTCCTGAATTGTATTAAATTCTTAACACCATCAGGCGTTTGAAGACTAGGTGATTTCACATTAATATATGTACTTCGCGTGAATGAGAGTTATTGAAATATACAGTTGAAGTCGGAAGATTACATACACTTAGGTTGGAGTCATTAAAACTTGTTTTTCAACCACTCCACAAATTTCTTGTTAACAAACTATAGTTTTGGCAAGTCGGTTAGGACATCTACTTTTACAGACAGATTATTTCACTTATAATTCACTGTATCACAATTCCAGTGGGTCAGAAGTTTACATACACTAAGTTGACTGTGCCTTTAAACAGCTTGGAAAATTCCAGAAAATTATGTCATAGCTTTAGAAGCTTCTGATAGGCTAATTGACATAATTTGAGTCAATTGGATGTGTACCTGTGGATGTATTTCAAGGCCTACCTTCAAACTCTGTGCCTCTTTGCTTGACATCATGGGAAAATCAGAAGAAATCAGCCAAGACCTGGTTCATCCTTGGGAGCAATTTCCAAATTCCTGAAGGTACCACGTTCATCTGTACAAACAATAGTATGCAAGTATAAGCATCATGGGACCACACAGCGTCATACCGCTCATACCGCTCAGGAAGGTGTGAAAAGTGCAAATCAATCCCAGAACAACCGCAAAGGACCTTGTGAAGATGCTGGAGGAAACAGGTACAAAGGTATCTATATCCACAGTAAAACGAGTCCTATATCGACATAACCTGAAAGGCCGCTCAGCAAGGAAGAAGCCACTGCTCCAAAACCGCCATAAAAAAGTCAAAGTCACCATTATTAGTCAGTTGTACAACCAAATGCCTTCAACCGAAATGTGTCTTCCGCATTTAACCCAACCCCTCTGAATCAGAGAGGTGCGGGGGGCTGCCTTAATCGACATCCACGGCGCCCGGGGAACAGTGGGTTAACTGCCTTGTTCAGGGGCAGAACGACAGATTTTTCCTTGTCAGCTTGGGGATTCAAACTTGTAACCCTCCGGTTACAAGTCCAACACTCTAACCACTAGGCTACCTGCCGCCCCTCAGCCAGACACTGTTTACAACTGCACATGGGGATGAAGATCATACTTTTTGGAGAAATGTCCTCTGGTCTGATGAAGCAAAAATATAACAGTTTGGCCATAATGACCATCGTTATGTTTGGAGGAAAAAGGGGGAGGCTTGCAAGCCGAAGAACACTATCCCAACGTGAAGCACGAAGGTGGCAGCATCATGTTGTGGGGGTGCTTTTCTGCAGGATGGACTGGTGCACTTCACAAAATAGATGGCATCATGAGGATGGAAAATGATGTGGATATATTGAAGCAACATCTCAAGACATCAGTCAGGAAGTTAAAGCTTGGTCGCAAATGGGTCTTCCAAATGGACAATGACCCCAAGCATACTTCCAAAGTTGTGGCAAAATGGCTTAAGGACAATACAGTCAAGGTATTGGAGTGGCCATCACAAAGCCCTGACCTCAATCCTATAGAAAATTTGTGGGCAGAACTGAAAAAGCGTGTGCGAGCAAGGAGGCCTACAAAATGACTCAGTTACACCAGCTTTGTCAGGAGGAATGGGCCAACATTCACCCAACTTATTGTGGGAAGCTTGTGGAAGGAAATAAAAGCTGAAATAAATCATTCTCTCTACTATTATTCTGACATTTCACATTCTTAAAATGAAGTGGTGATCCTAACTGACCCAAGACAGGGATTTTTTTTACTATAATTAAATGCCAGGAATTGTGAAAAACTCAGTTTAACTTCTCAGGGATCACTGGGGCGCTAGCGGGCTGCTCCCGACACTACCAGGTAAAATGTAAGGCACCAAATTCAAAATCCAAAAGTTGAATTATTAAACATCCACCAATATACAAGTGTTCCATACTCATCAAAAGCTCTGTTTCTTGGCAATATCACAGCATTGTCAGATTTCAAAAAGGCTTTACGGCGAAAGCAGCACATTTGATTGTTTGAGGGTAGCACCTCACATATTTTTCCCATAGCCATGAATCGATTAGCCATCATGGCACACACATAACACATTTCACAGCAAAAACAAATCAATTGCCTGTTGAAGAACTTCTGCTGAGGTCATCCTATGTGTCCAACGAAGACAATCCATGGTTCTTTTGTTAGAAAAAGTAATGTATTTTATCCATAAATCCTCCATTTGGTTCGCGCGTTATAATCAGAAACGACAGCCTCCACTCCTCCATTGAAATGTGACGCAAACTCGTTCATCTTATACCTATAAACTTGTCCAAGAACAATCAAACATAGTTTTAAATGTATCCTTAGGAACACTTTTACGTATATTTACTATTATAAATCAACCGGAATATAAACTGATCGATAACGACGGTAAAAAAGACACAGCGCGCTTTGTCGGGCGCGCACACTGGGTACTGTTTACATAAAAGATACACTTCCTGGTTTGCTCTTATTCTCTGGTCTAATTCATCCAAAATGAAAACTTACACTGTCTCGAGACTGTTGACATCTAAAGGAAGCGATGGGTACTGCATTCATATGCTCTTATATGGTCATTTTCATGAGGGAGGGGTGCCCAAATGAGCAATGTGTCAAAATCACTTTTTCCAGGACATAAATTCCTCGGGGTTTCGCCTGCTATATGCTTTCTGTTTTACTCACAGACAAATGGTTAACAGTTTTGGAAAATTCAGAGTGTTTCCTATCCAATGGTACCAAATATGTGCATATCCTATTTTCTGGGCCTGAATGGGAGGCATTTTACTTTGGGCACGCCAGGCTCTCCAAAACCGACCCCTCAGCTGCCACTCCCTAACAAGTTTTAATTGTATTTGGCTAAGGTGTATGTAAACTTCTGACTTCAACTGTAAATGTTATATTGGCTTTGGCAGCAGC
Source organism: Brachymystax lenok tsinlingensis (assembly GCA_030435695.1). NCBI lineage: Eukaryota > Metazoa > Chordata > Actinopteri > Salmoniformes > Salmonidae > Brachymystax > Brachymystax lenok. Next base: position 13,212,045 of record CM059795.1, read on the forward strand.
GATAGCCAGGAATGTGAACAGAAATCTGTATATTATGCATACACAGTTAAAGTTTACTGCTTAATATACACCTCATTTCAGGTTGCTTAGGCTGCCTAATATTTGGAGCATAATCTAGTGTATCAGCAATTAAGCACAGATTACCTTGAGCCAGATAAGACTGCTTGGTTCCACATTCGGAGAAGGCAATTTTCCGTTAGAGTACACTGTGACCAATCATTGATTAGAGTCGTATGTATGCCTCCTCCAATTTCTACCTGGTCACACATTCAAATCCCCTAATCAGGTCTACGTCCCAAATGTCACCATATTCCCTATTTTATGCACTAGTTTTGACCAGAGACCTATCAAAAGTAGTACATTAAGTTGTACATCCATTTGGGATGCAGTCTAGGTCTGGAGTTCATATTTCTGTGCTCTTGGGGTGGTTAATTACCTTGAGGGAAGATGTAGATATAGATACAATGAGTATGAATGTTAGTGATTCATTGAAGCATTTAGTGTAGAATTTTGATCAATATTGTAAGAGGTTTGTTCAGTATTTGGAGAAGGGACATATTCCTGCTGTGAGGTACAATGTTTCCTTTGCAGACTGTTTTGATGAGCACAGTTTGCAGGTGTGAGTTCCAGCACCTTATCAGGTGTGAGTTACGGCTCCTAATCCCATCTGTTCTCTGAGCATTTCGTATTATTCTGTATGTAAATCTGAGACACATATGTTACATTTCATATTGTATGTATTAATTTGTGGATGTCCATCACCTTACTTACTTACTGACTTTATTGTCCCCATGGGGACATTTTGTTGCAGTGTCATGTACACATTTAAAGTGGCATTTAAATACAAAACAAAATTGACAATACAACTTTCATAACAGTTACATACCAATAAAAAGGCCTGCTGGCCTTACTGAGTTGATAGCAACATTAGCCCGAGCTGTTTAGGAGGGATATCACACCTGGCACAAATGATTGTCTAGTTCTATTTTTCCTGCTGAGGGGTGCCCTATATCTGCGCCCAGAGGGGAGTAGTTCAGAGTCCGGGTACAGTGGGTGGCTTGGGTCTAAAATGATTGTGTGAGCCTTACGGAGGGCCCTGACCTTAAAGATCTCATCCAGGCCTGTCTGTTTAACTCCAAGTACCTTGCTTGCCGTGGTAATAATCCTTCTCAGCATATTAATCTGGCTGACAGTGGCATTGCCAAACCAACAAACAATACAAAAAGTTAAAATACTCTCAATGAAAGATTTGTAAAACAGAGTCAGTATAGTACAGTCTACATTAAAAGATCCCAGCTTTTGAAAAAGTACAGTCTCTGTTGGCTCTTTTTGTAGATCAGGTCTGTACATTTACTCCACTGAAGCTTATTGTCCAAGAGGACACCCAGATATTTGTATTCCTCTACAATCTCCATATTCTGACCTCTGATAGATGTTGCAGAGGTAGGTGCTGTACGCTTCCTGAAGTCTATGTACATCTCTTTGGTCTTGTTGGTATTGAGGACCAAGTGTGATTCCTCACACCACTCTACAAAGTCATCTAGGACCGGGCCATGATGTTCCTCGTCATCATGCAACAGGCTGATCAAGGTAGTGTCATCAGCGATCTTAATGTGGTGTCTGTCAGTGTGGGAACTAGTACAACTATTAGTGTACAAGATGTACAGGAGTGGGGACAAAACACATCCCTGAGGAGAGCCTGTGTTTGTATTGCGTATGTCAGACAAGTGGGGACCTATTTTGACTCACTGTGAGCGTTGGCTCAGGAAGTCCAACAGCCACAAAACCAGCCCCCCATCTAAGGAGAAGTCCCGAATGAGTCTCTGTGCCAGAATGTAAGGCTGGATTGTGTTGAAGGCAGAAGAAAAGTCAACAAACAGAACCCTGACATGGGATTTGGCACCCTCTAGATGTCTATAGACCATGTTAAGGAGGGTACGAATGGCATCATCATCTCCTCTGCTAGGCTGGTAGGCAAACTGAAATGGGTCGAGATGCTTCTGGGTGACACTCAGCAATGTGCTGTATTTGATTTGCCCCTAAACATAATACCTTGTATTCAGGGGCAAAAAGTTAACACTTTGCCACATTTTTTTGCAGTATTACTTTAGTGCCTTATTGCAAACATGATGCATGTTTTGGAATAGTTGTATTCTGTAAAGCGTTCCTTCTTTTCACTCTGTCATTTAGGTTAGTATTGTGGATTAACTACAATGTATTTTTTGTTGAACCTTTATTTAACTAGGCAAGTCAGTTAAGAACAAATTCTTATTTACAATGACAGCTTACCCTGGCCAAACCCGGTTGACGCTGGACCAGTTGTGCTCCGCCCTATGGGACTCCCAATCACGTTCAGATGTGATACAGCCTGGATTCAAACCAGGTACTGCAGTGACACCTCTTGCACTGAGATGCAGTGCCTTACACCACTGTGCCACTCGGGAGCCTGTTGTTGATCAATCCTCAGTTTGATATTTTCACAGCCATTGAACTAAGTAACTGTTTAAAATCACCAATGGCCTCATGGTGAAATCCCTGAGCAGTTTCCTTCCTCTCCGGCAACTGAGTTAGGAAGGATAACTGTATCTTTGTAGTGACAGAGTGTATTGATAGGCCATCCAAAATGTATTAATAACTTCACCATGCTCAAAGGGATATTCAATATCTGTTGTTTTTTTTGTCTACCAATAGGTGCCCTTCTTTGCGAGGCATTGGAAAACCGCGCTGGTCTTTGTGCTTGAATCTGTTTGAAATTCACTGCTCGACTGTGGGACCTTTCAGATAATTGTACGTGTGGGGTGGAGAGATTAGGTAATTATAAAAAAAATCATGTTAAACACTATTATTGCATACAGAGTGAGTCCATGCTGCTTATTATGTGACGTGTTAAGCACATTTATATTCCTGAGTTTATCAGATATGTAGTTCCAGCTCCTTATCAGATGTGTAGTTCCAGCTCATTATCAGATGTTGTGACTAACTTCCACTATACTGAAGTAATGATATTAATCCCTGATGTTTCTCCTACCCATTACTCACTATTATTGTCAGTTTAGTTCCGCCCAAGAAACCATGCCATTGACCTTTCAGTACTAGGTATATGCCTCTGTGACTAGTTCCCATAGAGCCATAGTCAGACCTTTAGAACTTGGTTATCTGCTCATTATACAACAGGTGGGTGTAATCCTGAATGCTGATTGGTTAAAAGCGACTTCCATCCAGTGTCTACTCCACCGGCTAAATCTATGACGCTATTTACTCTGTTACATCGGACTGTGCAATCCACTGTCTCCTCAGCCCAGCCAAGCAATTTATAAACTTGATCTCCACTATAAAAAGCATCAAGGCATTATCTCACATTTCTTTAAGACTAACATTTCATTTTCAACAGCGGACATTTGTATAAACCTTGCTGTCTGTCTGTTTCTTCAACATTTGCAACATTGTTTCAATATTCAAATTCAATCTCCAGCTGTCCCATACTAATGAACGTGACTGGCAGTGTTTCTCAGCCAGCCTAAATCATGAATCAGCTGACATAATTTTTTATGGATACATAGAAATATCAATTGGAAAAAAGGTGAAATGAACTGAAGCTAGTTTTCAGTTTTTCCAGCATCAATTTGAAGTGATTGTGTTAGCTGTGTTGTTGGCTAGCTCCTCTGCTCTAAACAACAGTGTCTTGACAAGTAAGCACATTTTCTATGCCTGGCGAAATCGCGCCTCATTAGCTCATTGTTATGGATGTATCCAAATAAATCTCAGAAGAAAACAATTTGTTCAAATGCAACTACTTGGCTTTTTTCTGGTTACCCTTTTTGACATGACTAAGTTAGCTGTAGTTGGTTAGCTAGCAAGCAAGGGATGAGAACGTTGCCAGCCAGTATGGAAATGGATCATTTAGAATGAACGACTGAGAAAGTTGCCTGCCAGAATGGCAACGGATCATTTAGAACGAACGACTGGGTCGCGTCCATAGATAGATACAGAACAAAAAGACTGAACGACTTGGTGGCATCTCTAGCAACCGAACCCATAGAATGAACAACCAGCCGGCTTTGGTAGCAACCCTAGATTTGTGTCCTGTGGAAGGATGAAATAGTACGAATAAATTAATCAAAATTACGTTTTTAATTAAATGTGTTGGTAACCTGTATATTAGTCTAGGGCCTAACAACACCCGTGCCAATATATCCTCCACACACCGGCTTCTCGGGCATTATCAATTAATTATGCTGATCTCATGCAAGTCAGCACTACCACTATGACATCACATGGGCACAAAATTACCTGGATACACTCAAACCGGGGGGCGGCGGGTAGCATAGTGGTTAGAGCGTTGGACTTGCGTTGGAGCGTTGGACTTGTAACCGGAGGGTTGCAAGTTTGAATCCCCAAGCTGACAAGGAAAAAAATCTGTCGTTCTGCCCCTGAGCAAGGCAGTTAACCCACTGTTCCCCGGGCGCCGAAGACGTGGATGTCGATTAAGGCAGCCCCCCGCACCTCTCTGATTCAGAGGGTTTGGGTTAAATGCGGAAGACACATTTCGGTTGAAGGCATTTGGTTGTACAACTGACTAATAATGGTGACTTTGACTTTGAACCGCATGGAAATTACAGACCCCCAATTTACAGTAAATGAATCATGCCCAACCTTCAGTGAGTCTGGTTCCCAAAAAATAAAAAACTCAAACACTCAGATTGCATTTGAGGGGTAATATTCATCTCTGGCTTTTCATCCAACATGGAAAGTGCTCATGTAAATAAATATCATTGTTGTTAGGACATTGTATTTAACCTGCTCATGCAGGTTAAATACAATGCTCATGCAGGTTAAATACAATGTTGGCCAGGTCGCAGTTGTAAATGAGAACTTGTTCTCAACTTGCCTACCTGGTTAAATAAAGGTGAAATAAAAAATAAAATAAATAAATGCATGACAATCAGTGGCAGTCGGTGAGGTTTAAGATGAGGGAGGAAGGTTTTATTTTTTATGAGCACGGCCTTATTTCTATGTCTTCTATTCATTCATATTTTATTCACCCAGCTCAATGTAACATTGATAGGTTTAGTCTACTACGTGATACACATTTTTTCCCTTTACGCATCATGAGGTTCCGACAACCTAGCTAGCCTATGAATGAACATTTACAACGTAAAGGTTGAGAGAAATTTGTGTCATCACGGTGACAGACAGTGACACATTAAGTACCACTTTGCACACACTAGCTGATCTAAGGTGTAATAATTAATCCAACAGTTGCAAAAAAGGTTCAGGTTAGTTTTTCCCCGTTTTGTTCCGTTTGATTCCGTTTTAAGAAATGCTTTCCAACAGAATCAGTTGGAATGAATACACCCATGATCACACAAAAACACTGTTCACTTTCATAGCAGCCACACAAACAGCATGATAATTTTGCTATGTGCTCTAACCTTCTCACCCTTTCCCTTTGCTTGTGGACTTCAATGCACAACACATCAGCTGGCTGTGACCAGGTGAAAAAACCTTTCCAAGTCAAACCTTTATATCATAAGTGCTACACCCAGCCTACATCGTTGTCACCACATAAGCTAATGTCATAGATACCATAGCTACTACAGCTAATGCATTAGTAAACACGCTACAATCCTGCAGTACAGTGTACAGTCAGCAAGCAGTTTAGCAGTTACTCTGGCAGGCCCCGGTGGCAATACATGTATAAAACCAAAAGCTTACCTTGATTTGGAAGAGTTCTAGGGTTGAATAGCCTCCCTCTCTGCTTGAGCCAGGTGTTTGAGTGGGTTAAACTAGCTAGCTGTATTCGCTAGCTGAGTGAAAGTGGGAAAAAATGAGAAATATCTCTCTCTTTCTCTTGCTTCTCTTACATTTTTTTTTCTTCAAATCTGTTAAACTATTGTCTTTCTCTTTCTTTGAGTCAACTATAATTATTGTGTAAGTTTATGGAAGGGTGTGAGAAATTCCCTTTTCTACTCTGAGTAGCCTCCACTGGAGACAATCATGATGATGGTCCACTGCAGTCATTGTGACTGTTTGTCAGGTGAAATACTGGGTTTGTACCATGGGTGGAGTGCTGTTAGAGCAAACATATGGAATTGGTATAAAATGGTCATACCAAGGATCATATAGCTATTTGAATTTTAGGACCCCTTTACATATATATTTTTATATATATATATACAGTACGAGTCAAAAGTTTGGACACACCTACTCATTGAAGGGTTTTTCTTTATTTTTACTATTTTCTACATTGTATAATAATAGTGAATACATTAAAACTATGAAATAACACACATGGAAGTGTAGTAACCAAAATATATATTTTATATTCTTCAAAGTAGCCACACTTTGCCTTGATTACAGCTTTGCACACTCTGCATTTTTACTCTGCGATCCAAATCATCTCAAACCATCTCAATTGGTTTGAGGTAGGGTGAATGTGAAGGCCGGGTCATCTGATGCAGCACTCCATCACTCTCCTTCTCTGTCTTTGTGAGACGCAGAGTAGGTGAACGGATGATCTCCGCATGTGTGGTTCCCACAGTGAAGCACGGAGGAGGAGGTGTGATGGTGTGGAGGTGCTTTGCTGGTGACACTGTCAGTGATATATTTAGAATTCAAGGCACACCTAATCACCATGACAACCACAGCAAGACTACCACGGCATTCTGCAGCGATACACCATCCCATCTGGTTTGCACTTAGTGGGAGTATCATTTGTTTTTCAACAGGAGAATGACCCAAAACACACCTCCAGGCGTTGTATTGGCTATTTGACCAAGGAGACGGATGGAGTGCTGCATCAGATGACCTGGCCTCCACAATCACCCGACCTCAACCCAATTGAGATGGTTTGGGATGTGTTGGACCGCAGAGGGAAGGAAAAGCAGCCATCAAGTGCTCAGCATACGTGGAAACTCCTTCAAGACTGTTGGAAAACATTCCTCGTGAAGCTGGCTGAGAGAATGCCAAGAGTGTGCAAAGCTGTCATCAAGGCAAAGGGTGGCTACTTTGAAGAATTTGTTTAACCCTTTTTTGGTTGCTACGTGATTTAATTTGTTATTTCATACTTTTGATGTTGTCACTATTATTCTACAACGTAGAAAATAGTAAAATAAAGAAAAATCCTTGAATGAGTACTTTTGACTGGTTGTCACGACTTCCGCCAAAGTCGGTCCCTATCCTTGTTCAGGCGGTGTTCGGTGGTCGACGTCACCGGTTTTCTACCCATCGCCGATCCACTTTCATGTTCCATTGGTTTTTACTTGTTTTACACACCTGGTTTCAATCCCACAATTACTTGTTACATTTTTAACCCTCTTTTCCCCCATGTTTGTTTGTGAGTGTTTGTTATTGTATTGCGGTCCGTTATTTGGGGGCTTTGCATTTTTTGTTGTGTATTATGATTGATATTTGAGTAAATTTGCTATTATTACTCATTTCTGCTGTCCTGCGCCTGACTCCTCTACACCAGCTACACACATATGGAATCAGCAGGAGCAGACGCCCCCCCTGTGGCGGTAGAGGAGCACGTCCAGCAGAACGCGACCATGTTGCAACGTCTGGGCACCGCCATGGGTCGCGTGCTGCAGACGATGGATCGATGGGAGAACGAAGGATGTCTTCCAGCGCCCTTCACCAGCCCCACTACAGCAGGCCCCACTGCGCACCCCTCCTTCACCCGGTCCCAGCGGGATTCGGCTCGCGCTCCCGAGTATGATGGGACGGCTGCCGGATGCCAGGGGTTCCTACTCCAGCTGGAACTCTACCTGGCGACCGTCCACCCGGCTCCTTCGGGACGTGAGAGCGTGTCCGCCCTCGTCTCCTGCCTCTCAGCCAAAGCCCTGGAGTGGGCCAATGCCGTATGGAGTGAAGGAGACGCGGCGTTGGACCATTACGCAGAGTTCACCCGCCGCTTTCGGGCAGTTTTCGACCACCCGCCTGAGGGTTGAGCGGCTGGTGAACGTCTGTTCCATCTGAGGCAGGGGACAAGGCGCGCACAGGATTTCGCTTTGGACTTCCGGACCCTGACCGCCAGCGCGGGATGGAACAACAGGGCCCTGATCGATCACTACCGGTGCAGTCTGCGCGAGGACGTCCATTGGGAGTTGGCCTGCCGAGATACCACCCTCACGTTGGACCAGCTGGTGGACCTGTCCATCCGGCTGGACAACCTGATGGCTACCCGTGGACGTCCGGATCGGGACCTGTCAGTTCCATCCCCCAGCACCTCCGCTCCGACGCCCATGGAGCTGGGAGGTACTGCGCTTAGGGCGACCGATGGAGGGGCCATTCCCTGCACCATCTGTGGCCGCAGAGGGCACACTCCTGGTCGGTGCTGGGGTGGTTCCTCAGGGAATAGAGGCAGCAGGCAGTGCACTGTCGTTTCACCCCAGGTGAGTCGGCACCAGGCTCAACCAGAGCCCCCTGTTGCTCACATGTATATGTTTATTAAATTTCCAGAGTTTTCCCCACATTCCCAGCATAAGGCGCTCGTAGATTCAGGCGCAGCTGGGAATTTTATTGATCGTTCATTTGCCCATAGTTTAGGGATCCCCATTGTTCCTGTGGATATGCCCTTCCCTATGCACGCCCTAGATAGTCGACCATTAGGGTCAGGGTTGATTAGGGATGCCACCGCTCCACTATGCATGGTTACGCAGGAGGGTCACAGGGAGATAATCAGTCTCTTCCTTATTGATTCTCCTGCGTTTCCCGTGGTGCTGGGCCTACCCTGGTTGGCCTGTCATGACCCCACTATTTTGTGGCAACAGAGGGCTCTCAAGGGGTGGTCACGAAAGTGCTCATAGAGGTGTGTAGGGGTTTCCATCGGTGCGACTACGGTGGAAAGTCCAGACCAGGTCTCCATCATGCGCATTCCCTCAGAATATGCCGATTTGGCTCTTGCCTTCTGTAAGAAGAGGGCGACTAAATTACCACCCCATCGACGGGGGGATTGTGCGATAAATCTCCTGGTAGACGCAGCACTTCCCAGGAGTCACGTGTATCCTCTGTCCCAGGAAGAGACGGCAGCTATGGAAACATATGTCTCCGAATACCCGGGGCAGGGATACATTCGGCCCTCCATTTAACCTGCCTCCTTGAGTTTCTTTTTTGTGAAGAAGAAGGATGGAGGTCTGCACCCGTGTATTGACTATCGGGGTATCAATCCTGCTGCCTCTCATAGCCAGTGCGATCGAGTCAATGCATGGGGCGCGCTTCTTCACATAATTGGATCTCAGGAACGCTTACAACCTGGTGCGTATCCGGGAGGGGGACGAGTGGAAGACGGCATTTAGTACCACCTCAGGGCACTATGAGTACCTTGTCATGCCGTACGGTTTGATGAATGCTCCATCAGTCTTCCAGGCCTTTGTTGACAAGATTTTCCGGGACCTGCACGGGCAGGGTGTAGTGGTGTATATCGACGACATTCTGATATACTCCGCTACACGTGCCGAGCATGTGTCCCTGGTGCGCAGGGTGCTTGGTCGACTGTTGGAGCATGACCTGTACGTCAAGGCTGAGAAATGTCTGTTCTTAGAACAGTCCGTCTCCTTCCTAGGGTACCGCATTTCCACGTCAGGGGGGGAGATGGAGAGTGACCGCTTTTCAGTCATGCGTAATTGGCTGACTCCCACCACGGTAAAGGAAGTGCAGCATTTCCTAGGGTTTGCCAACTACTACCGGAGGTGACCGGTGCATCTGCAGTTTTCGGCTGAGGCGGACAGGGCCTTTGGTAACCTGAAGGCTCTGTTTACCTCGGCTCCCGTGCTGGATCATCCGGATCCCTCTTTGGCGTTCATAGTGGTGGTGGACCCAGGCTGGGATAGGAGCCGTGCTTCGGGTACGCCACCGAAGCTCCGCCCCTGTGCCTTCTTTTCGAAGAAGCTCAACCCGGCGGAGCGAAACTATGATGCGGGGGACCGGGAGCTGTTGGCTGTCGTCAAGGCTCTGAAGGCGTGGAGACATTGGCTTGAGGGGGCTAAACAGCCTTTTCTCATCTGGACTGACCACCTCAATCTGGAGTACATCCGGGCGGCAAGGAGACTGAACCCTCGCCAGGCAAGGTGGGCCATGTTCTTTACCCGTTTTGTTTTCACACTGTCCTACCGACCAGGTTCCCAGAACGCTAAGGTAGACGCACTGTCCCGGATGTATGACACAGAGTCCATGGATCACACTCCCATACTCCCGGCCTCTTGCCTGGTGGCACCGGTAGTGTGGGAGCTGGACGTGGACATCGAGCGGGCGTTACGTACAGAGGCCACTCCATCTCAGTGTCCAGCTGGGCGTCTGTACGTGTTTCCTCCTGCTCGGTGTGCGCCCTGTGCAAGGCTCCTAGGCACCTGCCCAGAGGGAAGTTACAAACCCTACCGGTTCCACAACGGCCGTGGTCGCACCTGTTGGTGGACTTCCTGACCGATCTTCCTCCCTCACAGGGCAACACCACGATCCTGGTCGTTGTGGATCGGTTTTCTACGTCCTGCCGTCTCCTCCCTTTGCCCGTTCTCCCTACGGCCCTACGGCCCTACAGACTGCCGAGGCTGATCGGGGTCCCCAGTTCACGTCCAGGGTCTGGAGGGCGTTTATGGAACGTCTGGGGGTCTCGGTCAGCCTCACCTCAGGTTTTCACCCCGAGAGTAACGGGCAGGTGGAGAGAGTAAACCAGGATGTGGGTAGGTTTCTGTGGTCATATTGCCAGGACCGGCCGGGGGAGTGGGCGGCGTTCATCCCATGGGCAGAAAACTCACTCCACCACTCCTCCACTAACCTCTCTCCTTTCCAGTGTGTACTGGGGTATCAGCCGGTTCTGGCACCTTGGCATCAGAGCCAGATCGAGGCTCCTGCGGTGGTTTAAATGCTCGCAGGAGACCTGGGACGCCGCCCATGTGCACCTGCAACGGGCCGTGAGGTGGCAGAAGGCGAGTGCCGATCGCCACCTCAGTGAGGACCGGGTCTGGCTCTCGACCCGAAACCTGCCCCTCCGCCTGCCCTGCCGGAAGCTGGGTCCGCGGTTTGTGGTGCCATTCAAAGTCCTGAGGAGACTGAACGAGGTTTGCTACAATTTACAGCTTCCCCCAGATTACCGTATTAATCCCTCGTTCCATGTGTCTCTCCTCAGGCTGGTGATGGCTGGTCCACTACAGGAGTCTGAGGTGCGGGAGGTTCCTCCCCCCCTCTGGACATCGAGGGGGCCCCGGCGTATGCTTTTCGAGACATCCTGGACTCAAGGCGTCGGAGGAGGGGCCTTCAGTACCTCGTGGATTGGGAGGGGTACGGTCCGGAGGAAAGATGCTGGGTGCCGGTGGAGGACGTTCTGGACCCTCCGTTGCTGCGGGAGTTCCACCGTCTCCATCTGGATCGCCTTGCGCCTCGTCCTCCGGGTCGTCCCCGAGGCCGGTGTCAGCGCGCTGCTGGAGCCGTGCGTCAAGGGGGGGGCACTGTCACGACTTCCGCCGAAGTCGGTCCCTCTCCTTGTTCAGCGATGAATAGAAAACGTCACCGGTTTTCTAGCCATCGCCGATCCACTTTTCATGTTCCGTTGGTTTTTCCTTGTTTTACACACCTGGTTTCAATCCCACAATTACTTGTTCATTATTTAACCTTCTGTTCCCCCATGTTTGTTTGTGAGTGTTTTGTTATTGTATTATTTGTTATTGTTATTGTACGTTATTTGTGGGCTTGGCAGTTTTTTGTCGTGTATGATTGATATTTGAGTAAATTTGTCCTGCGCCTGACTCCTCTACACCAGCTACACACAGACACATTACACTGGTACTGTATGTCGCACGTCACTACTTCACAGGAGAGGCATTTTAACGTTGTTTTTTTAAGCTTTCATGTGCCTTAATAACAAACTAGTATGCCATATGTAAATACAAATAAAATTGGTAAATTACGAGCCTAGTTGGTTTAGCATATACGTATAAGCAGAAATATTACATGAAAATAATTACAGCAAAAACCACATCAATAGTTAACAGAAACAGAAAATAAAAATAAATCAATTATGAAACATCTAAGACAAAACAAGTGTTACAGAAGCATAAAATCACCAAAATGACATTTTACAGTGGTCTGATCCAATAGGATAGAACATACAGTGGGGGAAAAAAGTATTTAGTCAGCCACCAATTGTGCAAGTTCTCTCACTTAAAAAGATGAGAGAGGCCTGTAATTTTCATCATAGGTACACTTCAACTATGACAGACAAAATGAGGAAAAAATCCAGAAAATCACATTGTAGGATTTTTAATGAATTTATTAGCAAATTATGGTGGAAAATAAGTATTTGGTCACATACAAACAAGCAAGATTTCTGGCTCTCACAGACCTGTAACTTCTTCTTTAAGAGGCTCCTCTGTCCTCCACTCATTACCTGTATTAATGGCACCTGTTTGAACTTGTTATCAGTATAAAAGACACCTGTCCACAACCTCAAACAGTCACACTCCAAACGCCACTATGGCTAAGACCAAAGAGCTGTCAAAGGACACCAGAAACAAAATTGTAGACCTGCACCAGGTTGGGAAGACTGAATCTGCAATAGGTAAGCAGCTTGGTTTGAAGAAATCAACTGTGGGAGCAATTATTAGGAAATGGAAGACATACAAGACCACTGATAATCTTCCTTGATCTGGGGCTCCACGCAAGATCTCACCCCGTGGGGTCAAAATGATCACAAGAACGGTGAGCAAAAATCCCAGAACCACACGGGGGGACCTAGTGAATGACCTGCAGAGAGCTGGGACCAAAGTAACAAAGCCTACCATCAGTAACACACTACGCCGCCAGGGACTCAAATCCTGCAGTGCCAGACGTGTCCCCCTGCTTAAGCCAGTACATGTTCAGGCAAGTCTAAAGTTTGCTGGAGAGCATTTGGATGATCCAGATGAGGATTGGGAGAATGTCAGATGAAACCAAAATAGAACTTTTGGTAAAAACTCAACTCGTCGTGTTTGGAGGACAAAGAATGCTGAGTTGCATCCAAAGAACACCATACCTACTGTGAAGCATGGGGGTGGAAACATCATGCTTTGGGGCTGTTTTTCTGCAAAGGGACCAGGACGACTGATCCGTGTAAAGGAAAGAATGAATGGGGCCATGTATCGTGAGATTTTGAGTGAAAACCTCCTTCCATCAGCAAGGGCATTGAAGATGAAACGTGGCTGGGTCTTTCAGCATGACAATGATCCCAAACACACCGCCTGGGCAACCAAGGAGTGGCCGTAAGAAGCATTTCAAGGTCCTGGAGTGGCCTAGCCAGTCTCCAGATCTCAACCCCATAGAAAATCTTCGGAGGGAGTTGAAAGTCCGTGTTGCCCAGCGACAGCCCCAAAACATCACTGCTCTAGAGGAGATCTGCATGGAGGAATGGGCCAAAATACCAGCAACAGTGTGTGAAAACCTTGTGAAGACTTACAGAAAACGTTTGACCTCTGTCATTGACAACAAAGGGTATATAACAAAGTATTGAGATAAACTTTTGTTATTGACCAAATACTTATTTTCCACCATAATTTGCAAATAAATTCATTAAAAATCCTACAATGTGATTTTCTGGATTTTTTTCCTAATTTTGTCTGTCATAGTTGAAGTGTACCTATGATGAAAATTACAGGCCTCTCTCATCTTTTTAAGTGAGAGAACTTGCACAATTGGTGGCTGACTAAATACTTTTTTGCCCCACTGTATTTGGTGCAAATTTAAGATGAAACGCCACAAGCCAATCGGATATCTCTCACCACCACCCTACACAAAGCATAGTACATTACCCTGGGTTTCCTTTATTAGTCAATATTTCACCCACATCACTGATTAACCAAATCCATAAAAGGTCCCCAAACATTTTCAAAAGTATCTTGTTTACCCTTAACCGTTATCTTTTCCATTGTTAGGCAAGACGACATTTCCCTAAGCCATTGGGAAATATTAGAACTGTTCACACTTTTCCAGGCAAGAGCTATCAAGCCTTTTGCTTGCAACAAGCACATCTCTATAAGAGTTTGTACTTGGTTCTTTTAGACGAGGATTGATTGGGTACAACCCCAGGATAAACACTTTGGGATGGAGAGGCAATTTTCTGATACTATTTTCGATATCGTATGTGATACCTCCTTCCAAAAATCTTGAATTTTCTCAAAGTTCCACAGACAATGAAACAGAAACACTTTAGAGTAATTGCACTTGTAGCATATATCTGGAATTGTACTATTAAAGATATTTAACTTTACATATGTTTGCATAAACCAATTGTATTGCAATAGTTTTAGCCGAGTACTCACAGTCTGTGTCTGAGCCTTAGTACTTAAACTACTCCATTCGTCCGAGTATGTCCTCCCGAATATCTTCCTTCCAAGAGTTCAGTTCTATTAGCCATGATTGGCTGAGATAATGGATGGACTGGAGATGTCGAGAGAGGAGTTCGGATTGGTCCGCCATGCAGCTGGCTTCTGTCTTTAACATGAGCTGGTCAGCATGTGTAGGTAATCCTTTCTAATTTTTCTTTTTTGAAAGATGTCATGTAGTAGAACTGCAAAAGAGTTGCTCTCCACTTTCGAGAGGACCGAGTTTTGATATCAGTGGGATGCCCAGTGGAATTAGAGTATGATAGCTAAGGAGATAAAGACAATTCTGGCATTTGATTGCAAATATGTAGAGGGAACTGAAAAGAGAACACACAGAAGGCTGTTGTATAAAATGCCTGTCTCTGTATTACATCTTCAAACTAAGGGCAACCATGGCATCTGTGACAGAGAGGGAGAAACGTCCATCGATGCATATGGGTAAGATCGTCTAGCTAGCTACATTTTCAAATATTGTCAGAAAGTCATTTTAATTTCATGTTAAAGTGTACTGTTAGCTAGCAAGCTAACATTAGCTGGCTGGCTCACTAGCTAACGTTACATGGTTGATCTGTGTAGTAATATTATTTGTATCTCAGAGCCATAAAACATCCCCACAGCACGATGCTGCCACCACCATGCTTCACCGTAGGGATGGTGCAAGGTTTCCTCCAAACGTGACACTTGGAATTCAGGCCAAAGAGTTCAATCTTGGTTTCTCATAGTCTGAGAGTCATTTAGGTGCCTTTTGGCAAACTCCAAGTGGGCTGTCATGTGCCTTTTACTGAGGAGTGGTTTCATTCTGGCCACTCTACCATAAAGACCTTATTGATGGAGTGCTGCAGAGATGGTTGTCCTTCTGGAAGATTCTCCCATCTCCACAGAGGAACTCTGGAGCTCTCTCTGAGTGACCATCGGGTTCTTGGTCACCTCCTTGACCAAGGCCCTTCTCCCCGATTGCTCAGTTTGGCCTGGCAGCCAGCTCTAAGAAAAGTCTTGGCGTTTCCAAACTTCTTCCATTTAAGAATGATGGAGGCCACAATGTTCCTTGTGACCTTCAATGATGCAGAAATATTTTAGTACCCTTCCACAAATCTGTGCCTCAACATAATCCTGTATCGGAGCTCTGCAGACAATTCCTTCGGCCTCATGGCTTGTAGAAATGTAAAAAACACAATTTCAAATTTTGCTACTTAAGACTGAATCGAGCTGTTCGGTCACACATGCAAAACAGAGAAATATGTGGTTTTATTCATTAATTCATAACCATAGTAACCCATATTAAGCGTGTAAAGACAATATGATTTCAGATGAGTAAATTGACTTTGCATGGATGAGCGCTATTGGAATATAAATAGTATATTGGCAGCAGAGATATCCTGGAATGTGAACAGAAATATGTATATTGTGCATACACAGTTAAAGTTTACTGCTTAAGATGCACCCCACTGCAGGTTTCTTAGGCTGCCTAATACTTGGAGCATAATCAAGTGTAACAGCAATTAAGCACAGTTACCTTGAGCCAGATAAAACTGCTACGTTCCACATTCCAAGACAGCAATTTTCCGTTAGAGTACACTGTGACCAATCATTGATTAGAGTCGTATGTATGCCTCCTCCAATTTCTACCTGGTCACACATTCAAATCCCTTAATCAGGGCTACGTCCCAAATGTCACCATATTCCCTATTTAATGCACTTGTTTTGACCAGAGACCTATCAAACGTTGTGCACTAAATAGGGAATATGGTGCCATTTGGGACGCAGGACATGTCTGGGCTGGGATTCATATTTCTCTGCTCTTGGGTGGTTTATTACTTTATCTTGAAGGATGGTGTAGCTATAGATACAATGGGTATACATGTTTGTGATTCATTGTAGCATTTAGTGTGGCAAAACTGTTTATTCATTTTGATCAATATCATAAGAGTTTTGTTCAGATTTCAGTCTTTGAATAAGGGACATATTGTTTTCTTTGCAGACTGTTTTGATGAACACAGCTTGCAGTTCCAGCTCCTTATCAGGTGTGTAGTTCCAGCTCCTTATCAGGTGTGTAGTTTCAGCTACTTATCAGGTGTGAGTTCCATCTACTTATCAGGTGTGTAGTTCCAGCTCCTTATCAGGTGTGAGTTCCATCTACTTATCAGGTTTGTAGGTCCAGCTCCTTATCAGGTGTGTCGATCCAGCTCTTTATCAGGTGTGTAGTTCCAGCTCCTTATCAGGTGTGTAGTTCCAGCTACTTATCAGCTGTGAGTTCCATCTACTAATGAGGTGTGTAGTTCCAACTCCTTATCAGGTGTAAGTTCCATCTACTTATCAAGTTTGTAGGTCCAGCTCCTTATCAGGTGTGTAGATCCAGCTCCTTTTCAGGTGTGAGTTCAATCTACTTATCAGGTGTATAGTACCAGCTCCTTATCAGGTGTGTAGTTCCAGCTCCTTATCAGGTGTGTAGTTCCAGCTCCTTATCAGGTTTGAGTTCAATCTACTTATCAGGTGTGTAGTTCCAGCTCCTTATCAGGTGTGTAGTTCCATCTCCTTATAAGGTATGTAGTTCCAGCTCCTTATCAGGTGTGTAGTTCCAGCTCCTTATCAGGTATGTAGTTCCAGCTCCTTATCAGGTTTGAGTTCAATCTACTTATCAGGTGTGTAGAATCAGCTCCTTATCAGATTTGTAGTTCCAATTCCTTATCGAATCTGGTCGCAGAGCATTTCGTATTATTCTGTACTTAAATCCGAGACCCTCCATTTAGTATGATATGTTACGTTTTGTTATGTATGAATTAATTTGTGGATGTCCATCACCCATTTCATGTGATATGTAACGAATTACAATTCGTATTATATGTTATGAATTTGCTAAACATGCAATATGTTATGAATATGCTAAATGTATGATATGTTACGAATTCTAGCTAGGTGGCTAGGTGTCTAACATTAGCTAGGGGTTAGGGTTATGGGTTAGAGTTAAGGTTAAGGTTAGGGTTATGTGAAGGGTTAGCTAAAAGGGCTAAGGTTAGGGGTATGGGTGTGTAGTTCCATCACTTCGATGTGTAGTTCCAGCTCCTTATCAGGTGTTGTGACTATCTCCTACTATACTGAAGTAATGATATTAATCTGTGATGTTTCTCCTACCCATTAGTAACTATTAACTTTCCTGTCAGTTTAGCTCCGCCCAGTACCTGTCAGTTTAACTCTGTCCAGTACCTCTGTTTAGCTCTGTCCAGTACCTGTCAGTTTAGCTCTGTCCAGTACCTGTCATTTTAGCTCTGCCCAGTACCTGTCAGTTTAGCTCCGTCCAGTACCTGTCTGTTTATCTCTGTCCAGTACCTGTCAGTTTAGCCCGCCCAGTACCTGTCAGTTTAGCTCTGTCCAGTACCTGTCAGTTTAGCTCTGTCCAGTACCTGTCAGTTTAGCTCTGTCCAGTACCTGTCTGTTTATCTCTGTCCAGTACCTGTCAGTTTAGCTCGCCCAGTACCTGTCAGTTTAGCTCTGTCCAGTACCTGTCAGTATAGCTCTGTCCAGTGCCTGTCAGTTTAGCTCTGTCCAGTACCTGTCAGTTTAGCTCTGTCCAGTGCCTAGTTAATGCTTTATAAATGGCATAATAAATACATGCAGGAGCCTTTGTACTCAAACAGAGGTATCATTCTGTCTACAAAACACCTAAAAACTCAGTTTGAATGGCCAGCTGCAACCACGGTTTGAATAATTTGACTCAGCCTGAATGTTCTTTCATTTTTTTTGATAGCTGTTATTTTCCCTCTTACTTCCTCAGTTTCCCATGATACTGGCATATGTTCTGCAGGAGAGACAGGAGAGACATTAGTGCTGTGTTTTATATTCAGCTGCTCTATCTTACAGCATCCCCAGTCATTTTCTGCTGGGAGAAAGGGCACTGGGCAGAGAGGGCCCTGGGTATTGTGTGTGTGTGTGTGTGTGTGTGTAGTGGAAAAATATAGAGAGTGAACAAATGTGAATGATGCTGAAGGCTAGTGATGAAGATGCATCTAGTGACTTGCAGGCGCTGAGCCCCAGCGTGATGACTCAATCGCGATTTATGGCATTGTCAAGATGGCTGACCATTTGTTGGCTATCACAAGAGTCAAAACACACCTTATCCGTGACTTCTCAGGGGTGTGATGTTCCTATAGAACCCTGGTAGCACGGACACTTGAATGACTAAATGAATGTTACTGTGTGAATTAAATTGTCTTGTTTGAATTGTTTCAAGAGTTCATCAAGAGCTGCAATTTGTTTTTCTTGTATTGTATGAGTTATGGATTTATTTTTACAGCGTTACAGTGTTAATCTGTTTGTTGGATGACGGTCGGTTCAAACACAGATGTGCGCTCCTATCATTTAGATAAGAGTTGTGATGTTAAGGTTCAAGAATGCATGTGGCGTGTTTATGCCTTTTGTTTATTGTTTTGGTCAAACAAAGTGATGTTAACTAGCTCCCTGCTCACATATTTTCATACCGCAGCTGGCTTTCTGTCCGACTCCCACCCTTTACTGCAATAACTGGTCCCAAACTCAACCGCAACCCTTGCATTTTCTCTTGAGCTATTTTTATAGCCTACCTTTTAGGAGTGGGAAGATTTTTAGATGGAGAAATATGGGTGATCAATATTTAGTAAACTATCCCCAGTACACCTTCTGGGACCGAGATATCCTGCACCTGATCTCTCGGGTATGGCTACTGAACTTGAAGCAGCAAGAACGATGACAGTGATACTTGCTAGTTTTGGATATAGGATATAGCTTACCTTTTAGGAGGACGATTTGAATTCAGAGACAAATAAATGGGTAATAATTGTTGTATTTGTATTTATTATGGATCCCCATTAGCTCTTCCTGGGATCTGGCAGAATTAAGACAGTTATACAATTTTAAAAACATTACAATACATTCATTACAGAATTCAAAACACACTGTGTGACCTCAGGCCCAACTTACTTATTGATAATGAAAAGTTCCTTTTCAATGATGATTACATTTTCTGATTGCACCTCGACTCACTTTGGTTGAGCGTCCTCCACTTCTTTCCATTATCAATATTTATTTACAGACACTGAAGTAAACTACAGTCTAATCATATTTAAGTTAATTTCATATTTACATTAACTGACACGTGATTCCCAGCCCATGTAGGCAGCCAACTCTTTTTAACGAGACCACACATACTAGGCGCACTTGAACTTGCACGCCCAACTAGGAGAGGAGAGGTAGGCAACTGAAGATGAACCAGCGATCTCTGAGTGTGAGAAAAATGCCCAAAATATGTGCTTTCAATACAATAGGTAGGCGTAAGCTAAGCATACAAAGCAGAAAGATGAACGTTTCCAAATAATCTGCGGGACAACCAAAATATTTCCTGGTGTAGGTTTCTTTACACTATAGTGTGTTTTTTTATACTTTTATACTAAAGATATTTCAGCCAGATCACCTGTGATACAAGTCAGTATCGGACTTCCACCCATGTCTGAGGACATCAGGAGATGATGTAGAAACCGGCCACTAGGGGCAATAGTGAGCACTGTTACATTCAAGTAGGTTTGGGATTTGCTAGGGCATTGTGGACCAGGATGGTGGATGAGCGTAAGCATCTGATTCCAAAGTCTGCAAGTTCAAATCCAGCACTAGAAAGTTGTTTTTGCGAGTTTTGCTTTAAGCCTATCCCAAACCTTAACCCTTACATTAACCATTTGGAGTTAATGCCTAAACTTAACCTTAAACACTTCAATATTTTACATTTGCAACAACTTTAAAATGTTTGAGAAACATGGATGATGTTTGAGAAACATGGATGAATGTCTAACTGACGCAAGACTGTGAGAGCTAGTTGGATATTTTGTATCCTTTGACATTGAAGACTTCTGGTATGTACCATTTGATAATTGGACATGGGTAAATTGTAGTTGGTCCAGAACAGAGCAGCACGTTGCACTTAGATGTACACTGAGGACGAATGTCAGTGGTATGCCTGCCAATCTCTCCTGGCTGTGTTGATGTGATGAAGGTACAGAACTGTCTGTGCCAACTGTTCAAGCAGTTGGCACACAGTTAGGATACTCATCGGTACAACACAAGGCACGCAGCCAGAGGTCTCTTCACAGTCCCCAGGTCCAGAACAGAGGCTGCGAAATGCACAGTATTACATAAATAGAGCCATGACTACATGGAACTCCATGCCACCCCAGGTAACTCAAGTTAGCAACAAAGCCAGATCCAAATATCAGATAAAAGAAGACCTTACAGCACGACGGGGACTATGGGAATAGAGTTTTTACACTGCTGCTACTCGCTGTTTATTATCTATGCATAGTCACTTTACCTCTACCTTAATGTACAAATTACCTCAATTACCACGACTAACTTGTACCGTTATCCCCTGTATAGCCTTGTTATTGTTATTTTATTGTATTCAGCGCATCTGACAAATACAATTATTTTTTGTATTGTGATGTGTATTGTATGTGTATTGTATTATGTATTGTAATTTGCATTGTATTGTGTACTGTATTTTGTATTGTATTGTATTTTGCATTGTGTATTGTATTGTATTACATAATGTTATGCATACTATGCATTTTAGTTGTTGTGTTTTGTTTCCTGTTTGGACCCCAGGAAGAGTAGCGGCTGACTAGGCAGAGGCAAGTTGGGCATCCTAATAAAATACTAAATACTATACTATTCTTATTGCATAACTGTAATACGAACAGTAGTTCTCATATTTCTGAGTAATATTCCTTTAATTATTATTTAATGTATTGTCTAGTGGCAAATGTTATTCACAATACACATAGCAAATGCTTGGCTTCTAACTGTGCAGCACTGAGATAAGGTTAACTCAATCATTTAATGCTGAGAATCACATTATAAACATATAAAATATAACCTACATGGGTCTGTAGCATTTACATGGAAATTGAGTCAGATTGAATATTATATTATGGTCGTATTCAGGGACTGATTGTCACGTCCAGGCCTGAGAAGACAGGCTGGTGTGTTTAGTTTTGGTTTTGGTGTAGGGTTTTTTATGTTCTAGGTGTTATATTTCTATGTTGGGGTAATGGTTCCCAATTAGAGGCAGTTGTGTGTCGTGTTCTCTAATTGGGAACCATATATATGTTTGGGGTTTTCATATAGGTTTTGTGGGTTATTGTTTTGAGCATAGCTTCTTTGTGTGTATTAGTCTATGTTAATGTTGCGATCTTCGTTCTGTTTATTGTTTTGCCCAGTTACGTGAGTTACGTTCATTCATTAAAAGCATGTATACTGGATGCCTCGCTGCGCCTTGGTCTGTCCCTTCAGAGGATCGTGACAGAATAACCCACCACAAAAAGACCAAGCAGCGATGTCAAAAGGAGTCCTGGACATGGGAGGAGATATTGGCTGGGAAGGGGCCTTGGAGGAAGACGACGGAGCATCGTCACCCCAAGAAGGAGACGGAAGCGGCGAAGGCTAAGCGAGGGAGTTATGAGGATTTATATGGAGCGTGGAACCCGGAGAGGGAGAGATATGTTGGGACTCGCCTGGCCCGGAAACCCGAGAGGCAGCCCCCCCAAAAAAAATTTGGGGGGCACACGGGGAGTTTGGCCGGTTCAGGATGGACTCCTGAGCCAACTCCTCGTGCTCTCTGGAGGGAGCGTTGGGGAGAGCGTCGCACTGAGCAGACACCGTGCTATGCAGTTTTGCGCACGGTGTCTCCAGTGCGCATGCATAGGCCGGTGCGCAAAATTCCAGCGCCACTCATCTGTCGGGCTAGGGTGAGTGTACAGCCTGGAAGAGTGGTGCCGGCTTTGCGAGCGACGTCCCCAGTACACCTTCTGGGACCGAGATATCCTGCACCGGTTCTGCGTGTGGGGTCTCCGGTTCGCATCCACAGCCCAGTGCGTGACATTCCAGCTCCCATCATCCATGAGGCAAGGGTGAGTGAACAGCCGGGAAGAGAAGTACCGGCTCCACGCACCAGGTCCCCTGTACGCTTAGAGAGTCCAGTACATCCAGTCCCTGCTCCGCGCACCAGGCCCCCTGTGCGCTTAGAGAGTCCAGCACGCCCTGTTCGGCCCGCGCACCAGGCTCCCTGTGCCCGTCGTGGAGCCAGCACGTCCAGTCCCTGCTCCACGCTCCAGGATCCCTGTGCCCGTCGTGGACCCAGCACGTCCTGTCCCTGCTCCACGCTCCAGGATCCCTGGGCCCGTCGTGGACCCAGCACGTCCTGTCCCTGCTCCACGCTCCAGGATCCCTGTGCCCGTCGTGGACTCAGAACGTGCTGTCCCTGCTCCCCGCACCAGAGTGCCAGTGCGCGTAGTGAGCCCAGTACGGCCGGTTCCTGCTCCCCGCACCAGAGTGCCAGTGCGCGTAATGAGCCCAGTACGGCCGGTTCCTGCTCCTCGCACCAGAGTGCCAGTGCGTTTAGTGAGCCCAGCACGGTTCGTTCCTGCTCCCCGCACCAGAGGGCCAGAGAAGGTCCCCTGTGCGGGACCTCCAGAGAAGGTCCCCTGTCCGGGACCTCCAGAGAAGATCCCCTGCCAGAGAGGGTCCCCAGTCCGGAGCTGCCAGAACAGCTTCAATGCACCTTGGCATAGATTCTACAAGTGGACCTAAACTATGCCAGGAAAATGCAACCCACATCATAACATAGTCTTCATATCCCTCATTTACTCAAGAGTTTCCTTTATTTTGGCAGTTACCGGTAAGCCTACAGTGGGGAAGGCCGTAATTTGGGCAGCATGTGCGCCAAATATACAGCTTGCCGGATTGTGGCCATAGACATATAATCCGTGGAAGAGTTTTGGAAGCTCTTACAATTTGACTGTTAAAGTCATACACTAGCAATCACTGCCAAGATGACTTGAATGGGAACTGCCATTTATAGATTATATTTCTATTTTTTATTTATGTATTTATTTGACCTTTATTTACCTAGGCAAAATAACAAATTCTTATTTTCAATGACGGCAGAACGACAGATTTTTCCCTTGTCAGCTCGGGGATTCGAGCTGACAAGTCCAAAAAAAAAAAAATTGAAAATACTGGAAAATACTTTCAGTTTGGAAGGACTAATCTGTGTGTAGAACTAATATATATATATTTTTCTCAACAACACCCAATTTTGAGTGTACAGCAGCACTGTTTTACAAAGTACTTTAACTTGAGACCAGCTATTGCCACAATGAGTGCATTGGCCATCACCGGTGAATAGCTTCATCTTCATCATTGGGTGAGTCAGTGTGCCACTGGAAAGTTTAATTAATTTTTTATTTTTTTTCAAATGTATTTATTTTATAAAGCCCTTCTTACATCAGCTGATGTCACAGAGTGCTGTACGGAAACCCAGCCTAAAACCCCAAACAGCAAGCAATGCAGATGTAAAAGCACGGTGGCTAGGAAAAACTCCCTAGAAAGGCCAAAACCTAGGAAGAAACCTAGAGAGGAACCAGGCTGTGAGGGGTGGCCAGTCCTCTTCTGGCTGTGCCGGGTGCAGATTATAACAGAACATGGCCAAGATTTTAAAATGTTCATAAAACAGGCAGAACAGTTGAAACTGGAGAAGCAGCACGGCCAGGTGGACTCGGGACATAAAGGAGTCATCAGGCCAGGTAGGCCTTGAGGAATGGTCCTAATGCTCAGGTCCTCCGAGAGAGAGAGAAGAAAAAAGGAAAAAAAAGAAAGAGAGAGAGATAATTAGAGAGAGCATACTTAAATTCACACAGGACACCAGATAAGAGAAGAAATACTCCAGATATAACAGACGGACCCTAGTCCCCCGACACATAAACTACTGCAGCATAAATACTGGGGGCTGAGACAGGAGGGGTCGGGAGACACTGTGGCCCCGTCCAACGATACCCCCGGACAGGGCCAAACAGGCAGGATATAACCCCACCCACTCTGCCGAAGCACAGCCCCCACACCACTAGAGGGATATCTTCAACCACCAACTTACGAGTCTGCGTCTCTCACATGGATAGGCAGACTATTCCATAAAAATGGAGCTCTATAGGAAAAAGCCCTGCCTCCAGCTGTTTGCTTAGAAATTCTAGGGACAGTAAGGAGGCCTGCGTCTTGTGACCGTAGCGTACGTGTAGGTATGTACGGCAGGACCAAATCGGAAAGATAGGTAGGAGCAAGCCCATGTAATGCTTTGTAGGTTAGCAGTAAAACCTTGAAATCAGCCCTTGCCTTAACAGGAAGCCAGTGTAGAGAGGCTAGTACTGGAGTAATATGTTCACATTTTGGGGTTCTAGTCAAGATTCTAGCAGCCGTGTTTAGCACTAACTGAAGTTTATTTAGTGCTTTAGCCGAAAGTAAAGCATTGCAGTAGTCTAACCTAAAAGTTACAAACGCATGGATTAACTTTTCTGCATCATTTTTGGACAGAAAGTTTCTGATTTTTACAATGTTACGTAGATGGAAAAAAGCTGTCCTTGAAACAGTCTTGATATGTTCGTCAAAAGAGAGATCAGGGTCCAGAGTAACGCCGAGGTCCTTCACAGTTTTATTTGAGACGACTGTACAACCATCAAGATTAATTGTCAGATTCAACAGAAGATATCTTTGTTTCTTGGGACCTAGAACTAGCATCTCTGTTTTGTCAGAGTTTAAAAGTAGAACATTTTCCGCCATCCACTTCCTTATGTCTGAAACACAGGCTTCCAGGGAGGGCAATTTTGGGGCTTCACCATGTTTCATCGAAATGTACAGCTGTGTGTCATCCGCATAGCAGTGAAAGTTAACATTATGTTTCCGAATGACATCACCAAGTGGTAAAATATATAGTGAAAACAATAGTGGTCCCAAAACAGAGCCTTGAGGAACACCGAAGTTTACAGTTGATTTGTCAGAGGGCAAACCATCCACAGAGACAAACTGATATCCTTCCGACAGATAAGATCTAAACCAGACCAGAACTTGTCCATGTAGACCAATTTGGGTTTCCAATCTCTCCAAAAGAATGTGGTGATCAATGGTATCAAAAGCAGCACTAAGGTCTAGGAGCACGAGGACAGTTGCAGAGCCTCGGTCTGACGCCATTAAAAGGTCATTTACCACCTTCACAAGTGCAGTCTCAGTGCTATGATGGGGTCTAAAACCAGACTGAAGCGTTCCGTATACATTGTTTGTCTTCAGGAAGGCAGTAAGTAGCTGCGCAACAGCTTTTTCTAAAATGTTTGAGAGGAATGGAAGATTCGATATAGTCCGATAGTTTTTTATATTTTCTGGGTCAAGGTTTCGCTTTTTCAAGACAGGCTTTATTACTGCCACTTTTAGTGAGTTTGGTACACATCCGGTGGATAAAGAGCTGTTTATTATGTTCAACATAGGAGGGCCAAGCACAGGAAGCAGCTCTTTCAGTAGTTTGGTTGGAATAGGGTCCAGTATGCAGCTTGAAGGTTTAGAGGCCATGATTATTTTCATCAATGTATCAAGAGATATGGTACTAAAAACCTTGAGTGTCTCTCTTGATTTTATGTCCTGGCAAAGTTGTGTGGACTCAGGACAACTGAGCTTTGGAGGAATACGCAGATTTAAAGAGGAGTCCGTAATTTGCTTTCTAATGATCATGATCTTTTCCTCAAAGAAGTTCATGAATGTATCACTGCTAAAGTGAAAGCCATCCTCTCTTCGGGAATGCTGCTTTTTAGTTAGCTTTGCGACAGTATCAAAAAGAAATTTTTGATTATTCTTATTTTCCTCAATTAACTTGGAAAAATAGGATGATCGAGCAGCAGTGAGGGCTCTTCGATACTGCACGGTACTGTCTTTCCAAGCTAGTCGGAAGACTTCCAGTTTGGTGTGGCGCCATTTCCGTTCCAATTTTCTGAAGCTTGCTTCAGAGCTCGGGTATTTTCTGTATACCAGGGAGCTAGTTTTTTATGGCAAATGTTTTTGTTTTTAGGGGTGCGACTGCATCTAGGGTATTGCGCAAGGTTACATTGAGTTCCTCAGTTAGGTGGTTAACTGATTTTTGTACTCTGACGTCCTTGGGTAGGTGGAAGGATTCTGGAAGGGCATCTAGGAATCTTTGGGTTGTCTGAGAATTTATAGCACGACTTTTGATGATCCTTGGTTGGGGTCTGAGCAGATTATTTGTTGCAATTTCAAACGTAATAAAATGGTGGTCCGATAGTCCAGGATTATGAGGAAAAACATTAAGATCCACAACATTTATTCCACGGGACAAAACTAGGTCCAGAGTATGACTGTGGCAGTGAGTAGGTCCGGAGACATGTTGGACAAAACCGACTGAGTTGATGATGGCTCCAAAAGCTTTTTTGGAGTGGGTTCTGTGGACTTTTCCATGTGAATACTAAAGTCACCAAAAATTTGAATATTGTCTGTCATGACTACAAGGTCCGATAGGAATTCAGGGAACTCAGTGAGGAGCGTTGTATATGGCCCAGGAGGCCTGTAAACAGTAGCTATAAAAAGTGATTGAGTAGGCTGCATAGATTTCATGACTAGAAGCTCAAAAGACGAAAACGTCATTTTTTTGTTTTTTTGTAAATAGAAATTTGCTATCGTCAATGTTAGCAACACCTCCGCCTTTGCGGGATGCGCGGTGGATATGGTCACTAGTGTAACCAGGAGGTGAGGCCTCATTTAACACAATAAATTCATCAGGCTTAAGCCATGTTTCAGTCAGGCCAATCACATCAAGATTATGATCAGTGATTAGTTCATTGACTAGAACTGCCTTGGAAGTGAGGGATCTAACATTAAGTAGCCCCATTTTGAGATGTGAGGTATCACAATCTCTTTCAATAATGGCAGCAATGGAGGAGGTCTTTATTCTAGTGAGATTGCTAAGGCGAACACCGCCATGTTTAGTTTTGCCCAACCTAGGTCGAGGCACAGACACAGTCTCAATAGAGATAGCTGAGCTGACTACACTGACTGTGCTAGTGGCAGACTCCACTAAGCTGGCAGGCTAGCTAACAGCCTGCTGTCTGGCCTGCACCCTATCTCATTGTGAAGCTAGAGGAGTTAGAGCCCTGTCTATGTTCGTAGATAAGATGAGAGCACCCCTCCAGCTAGGATGGAGTCCGTCACTCCTCAACAGGCCAGGCTTGGTCCTGTTTGTGCGTGAGTCCCAGAAAGAGGGCCAGTTATCTACAAAGTATATATTTTGTGTGGGGCAGAAAACAGTTTTCAACCAGCGATTGAGTTGTGAGACTCTGCTGTAGAGCTCATCACTCCCCCTAACTGGGAAGGGGCCAGAAACAATTACTCAATGCCGACACATCTTTCTAGCTGATTTACACACTGAAGCTATGTTGCGCTTGGTGACCTCTGACTGTTTCATCCTAACATCGTTGGTGCCGACGTGGATAACAATATCTCTATACTCTCTACACTCGCCAGTTTTAGCTTTAGCCAGCACCATCTTCAGATTAGCCTTAACGTCGATAGCCCTGCCCCCTGGTAAACAGTGTATGATCGCTGGATGATTCGTTTTAAGTCTAATACTGCGAGTAATGGAGTCGCCAATGTCAGAGCTAATGGTGGGAGGCCTCGGCGTCTCAGACCCCGTAACGGGAGGAGTAGACCAGAGAAGGCTCGGCCTCTGACTCCGACCCGCTGCTTAATGGGGAGAACCGGTTGAAAGTTTCTGTCGGCTGAATGAACGACACCGGTTGAGCATTGCTACAGCATTTCCTTCCAGAAGCCATGAGAAAATTGTCCAGCTGCGGGGACTGTGCGAGGGGATTTATACTACTATCTGTACTTACTGGTGGCACAGACGCTGTTTCATCCTTTCCTACATTTACATTTCCCTTGCCTAACGATTGCGTCTGAAGCTGGCCTTGCAGCACAGCTATCCTTGCCATAACGCGATCGTTCTCCTGTATATTATGAGTACAGCGACTACAATTAGAAGGCATCATGTTAATGTTACTACTTAGCTTCGGTTGGTGGAGGTCCTGACGAAACATGTCCAGATAAAGCGTCCGGAGTGACAAAGTTGAATTTAAAAAAAAGTTGAGCGATGGAAAAACAATTAATAGCCTACCATAGCATATAAAGTAGTAC
The DNA here is from genome assembly GCA_030435695.1 of Brachymystax lenok tsinlingensis. Taxonomy (NCBI): domain Eukaryota; kingdom Metazoa; phylum Chordata; class Actinopteri; order Salmoniformes; family Salmonidae; genus Brachymystax; species Brachymystax lenok. The sequence continues at coordinate 13,240,427 of CM059795.1, forward strand.
CCACCATTTGCCTTGATGACAGCTTGGCATTCTCTCAACCAGCTTCACCTGGAATACTTTTCCAACCGTCTTGAATGAGTTCCCACATATGCTGAGCAATTGTTGGCTGCTTTTCTCTGCGGTCCAACTCATCACAAACCATCTCAATTGGGTTGAGGTCAAGTGATTGTGGAAGCCAGGTCATCTGATGCAGCGCTCCATCACTCTTCTTCTTGGTCAATAGCCCTTACACGGCCTGGAGGTGTGTTTGGTCATTGTCCAGTGCAAACCAGATGGGACGGCGTATCGCTGCAGAATGCTGTGGTAGCCATGCTGGTTAGGTGTGCCTTGAATTCTAAATGAATCACTGACAGTGTCAACAGCAAAGAACCCCCACACCATCACACCTCCTCCAAACTTCACGGTGGGAACTACACATGCGAAGATCATCCGTTCACCTACTCTGGGTCTCACAAAGACACAGCGGTTGGAACCAAAAATCTCAAATTTGGACTCATCAGACCAAAGGACAGATTTCACCACTCTAATGTCCATTGCTCGTGTTTCTTGGCCCAAACAAGTCTCTTCTTAATGGTGTCCTTTAGTGGTGGTTTCTTTGCAGCAATTCGATCATGAAGGCCTGATTAACGCAGTCTCCTCTGAACAGTTGATGTTGAGATGTGTCTGTTACTTGAGCATTTATTTGGGCTGCAATTTTTGAGGCTGGTAACTCTAATGAATTTAAACTCTGCAGCAGAGGTAGCAGAGTTAACTTATGTAGCGGTCCCCATGAGAGCCAGGTTCACCAGAGCGCTTGATTTTTTTTACAACTGAACTTGAAGAAACTTGAAATGTTCTTGAAATGTTCCGGATAGTAATGATGGACTGTAATTTCTCTTTGCTTATTTGAGCTGTTCTTGCCATAATATGGACTTGGTCTTTTACCAAATAGGGCTATCTTCTGTATACCACTCCTACCTTGACACAACACAACTGATTGGCTCAAACTCATTAAGAAGGAACGAAAATCCACAAATTAGCTTTTAATAAGGTACCTGTTAATTTAAATGCATTCCAGATGACTACCTCATGAAGCTGGTTGAGAGAATGCAAAGAGTGTGCAAAGCTGTCCTCAAGGCAAAGGGTGGCTACTTTGAAGAACCTCAAATATAAAATCTATTTGATTTGTTTAACTTCTTAGGGAGCGGCTCCCGAGGTAACGGTTTTGGAGAGTCTGGCGTGCCCAAAGTAAAATGCCTCCCGCTCAGGCCCAGAAAATAGGATATGCACATAATTAGTACTATTGGATAGGAAACACTCTGAAGTTTCTAAAAGTGTTTGTGAGTATAACAGAACGGATATAGCAGGCGAAAACCCGAGGAATTTCTGTCCTGGAAAAAGTGTTTTTGACAGATTGCCTCATTTTGAACCCCTCCCTATTGAAAACAGCCATTTCTGGGAGTAAGATTGCAGTACCTATTGCTTCCACTGGATGTCAACAGTCTCTAGACAGTGTTTGGTGATGTTATAGTTGCTCTGGATGGTAATAGAAGAAGAATTTCGAACTGGTCATCGGATGTAAACAGAAGAGGATGCGCTGTTTCACGGGTTCGCGCTGTGGTTTTTTCCGTTCCTATCGTCCAGTTTATAATCCGGTTGAAATATTATAGTAAATATACATAAAAGTGTTCCTAAGGATACATTATCAATGATGTTTGATTGTTCTTGGACAAGTGTATAGGTATAGGTTCAACGCGTTCTCTTCACGGTTCAATGGGCGAGTGGACGCTGTATTTTATGATCATAACGCGCCAACCAAACAGAGATTTATGGATATAATAAATGACTTTTTCTAACAAAAGAACCATTGGATGTCTTCGTTGGACACTTGGGAAGCCCTCAGAAGAAGTTCTTCAAAAGGTAAGGGATTTGTTTTTGCTGTGAAATGTGTTTTGTGTGAACCGCGATGGTTTATGAATTTATGCTAATGGTACAATATTGGAGGTGCTACCCTCAAACAATCAAATGTTGTGCTTTTGCCGTAAAGCCTTTTTGAAGTCTGACAACGCTGTGATATTGCCAAGAAGCAGAGTTTTGATGACTATGCAACACTACATGATTCCACATGTTATTTCATAGTTTCACTATTATCCTAGAATTAGAAAAATGTAAAAATAATGAAAAACCCTTGAATGAGTAGGTGTGTTCAAACTTTTGACTGGTACTGTATATATATATATAAACAAATAAATAAAATGATATATATATACACACACACACACACACACACAGAGTGGAACGTATTCAGACCCCTTGACTTTTTCTACATTTTGTGAAAAATTCTCAGCAATCTACACACAATACCCCATAATGACAAAGCAAAAAGGTTTTTAGAAATGATTGTACATTTTTTTAAATTTGAAAACAGATACTTTATTTACATAAGTATTCTGACCCTTTGCTATGAGACTCGAAATGGGGCTCAGGTGCATCCTGTTTCCATTGATCATCTCTGAGATGTTTCTACAACTTTATTGGAGTCCCCCTGTGGTAAATTCAATTGATTGGATTTTGGAAAGGCACACACCTGTCTATATAAGGTCCCACAGTTGACAGTGCATGTCAGAGCAAAAACCAAACCATGAGGTCTAAGCAATTGTGTTGAGGCACAGATCTGGAGAAAGTCCCTAAGAACACAGTGGCCTCCATCATTCTTAAATGGAAGAAGTTTGGAACCTCCAAGACTCTCCCTAGAGCTGGCTGCCCAGCAATCGGGGAGAAGGTCTAGAGCTCTAGAGTTCCTCTGTGGAGATGGGAGAACCTTCCAGAAGGACAACCATTTCTGCAGCACTCCATCAATAAGGCCTTTATGGTAGAGTGGCCAGACAGAAGCCACTCCTCAGTAAAAGGCACATGACAGCCCGCTTGGAGTTTGCCAAAAGGCACCTAAAGACTCTCAGATCATGAGGAACAAGATTCTCTGGTATGATGAAACCAAGCCTGAACTCTTTGGCCTGAATGCCAAGCGTCACGTCTGGAGGAAACCTGGCACCATCTCTACGGTGAAGCATGGTGGTGGCATAATCATGCTGTGGGGATGTTTTTCAGTGGCAGGGGCTGGGAGACTAGTCAGGATCGAGGGAAAAATGAACAGAGCCGAGGACAGAGAGATCCTTGATGAAAACCTGCTCCTGAGCTCTCAGGACCTCAGACTGGGGTGAAGGTTCACCTTCCAACAGGACAACAACCCCAAGCACACAGCCAAGACAACACAAGAGTGGAATGGAACAAGTCTCTGAATGTCCTTGAGTGGCACTGCCAGAGCCCTGGCTCTGGCAAACATCTCTGGGGAGACCTGAAATAGCTGTGCAGCAACGCTCCCCATCCAACCTGACAGAGCTTGAGAGGATCTGCAGAGAAGAATGGGAGAAATTCCCCAAATACAGGTTTGCCAAGTTTGTAGTCAAGAAGATTTGAGTCTGTAATCGCTGCCAAAGCTGCTTCAACAAGGTACTGAGTAAAGGGTCTGAATACTTAATTTTAAATTTGTATATATTAGCTAAATATTTAAAAAAAAAAGTTTTCCTTTGTCATTATGGGGCAGTGTTTGTAGATTGATGAGGAAAAATAACTATTTAATCAATTTTCAAGTGGTCTGAATACTTCCAAGACACTGTGTATATATATATATATATATATATATATATATATATATATATATATATATATATATATATATATACAGTATATCACAAAAGTGAGTACACCCCTCACATTTTTGTAAATATTTGAGTATATCTTTTCATGTGACAACACTGAAGAAATGACACTTTGCTACAATGTAAAGTAGTGAGTGTACAGCTTGTATAACAGTGTAAATTTGCTGTCCCCTCAAAATAACTCAACACACAGCCATTAATGTCTAAACCGCTGGCAACAAAAGTGAGTACACCCCTAAGTGAAAATGTCCAAATTGGGCCCAAAGTGTCATTATTTTGTGTGGCCACCATCATTTTCCAGGACTGCCTTAACCCTCTTGGGCATGGAGTTCACCAGAGCTTCAAAGGTTGCCACTGGAGTCCTTTTCCACTCCTCCATGACAACATCATGGAGCTGGTGGATGTTAGAGACCTTGCACTCCTCTAGCTTCCGTTTGAGGATGCCCCAGAGATGCTCAATAGGGTTTAGGTCTGGAGACATGCTTGGCCAGTCCATCACCTTTACCCTCAGCTTCTTTAGCAAGGCAGTGGTCGTCTTGGATGTGTGTTTGGGGTCGTTATCATGTTGGAATACTGCCCTGCGGCCCAGTCTCCGAAGGGAGGGGATCATGCTCTGCTTCAGTATGTCACAGTACATGTTGGCATTCATGGTTCCCTCAATGAACTGTAGCTCCCCAGTGCCGGCAGCACTCATGCAGCCCCAGACCATGACACTCCCATCACCATGCTTGACTGTAGGCAAGACACACTTGTCTTTGTACTCCTCACCTGGTTGCCGCCACACACGCTTGACACCATCTGAACCAAATAAGTTGATCTTGGTCTCATCAGACCACAGGACATGGTTCCAGTAATCCATGTCCTTAGTCTGCTTGTCTTCAGCAAACTGTTTGCGGGCTTTCTTGTGCATCATCTTTAGAAGAGGCTTCCTTCTGGGACGACAGCCATGCAGACCAATTTGATGCAGTGTACGGCGTATGGTCTGAGCACTGACAGGCTGACCCCCCACCCCTTCAACCTCTGCAGCAATGCTGGCAGCACTCATACGTCTATTTCCCAAAGACAACCTGGATATGACGCTGAGCACGTGCACTCAACTTCTTTGGTCGACCATGGCGAGGCCTGTTCTGAGTGGAACCTGTCCAGCCACCGTGCTGCAGCTCAGTTTCAGGGTCTTGGCAATCTTCTTATAGCCCAGGCCATCTTTATGTAGAGCAACAATTCTTTTTTTCAGATCCTCAGAGAGTTCTTTGCCATGAGGTGCCATGTTGAACTTCCAGTGACCAGTCAGTATGAGGAAGTGTGAGAGCGATGACACCAAATTTAACACACCTGCTCCACATTCACACCTGAGACCTTGTAACACTAACAAGTCACATGACACCGGGAAGGGAAAATGGCTAATTGGGCCCAATTTGGACATTTTCACTTAGGGGTGTACTCACTTTTGTTGCCAGCGGTTTAGACATTAATGGCTGTGTGTTGAGTTATTTTGAGGGGACAGCAAATTTACACTGTTATACAAGCTGTACACTCACTACTTTACATTGTAGCAAAGTGTCATTTCTTCAGTGTTGTCACATGAAAAGATATACTCAAATATTTACAAAAATGTGAGGGGTGTACTCACTTTTGTGATATACTGTATATACTGTACATTTCCTCAAAATATTGTACAATCTATGTGTCGCTCCATTGGACTGGGATTATGTTCTCAATTCAGGACCAGATAATTTTTATTGATCTCAGTTTCAGAGTAGCCACTCATCTCGGTTATTTGTGTGGTATAAAAAAAATATTCTCCTAATGTTTTCCAACATGTAAATTACATGCAATTTGGTGCATGGTAAATTTACTGTTGAAGAAAAAGCCCCTTTATGAAGCCATAATAACATTTGCGATGTGGCATAGGCGACAGTTGAGCAGAGGTGTTTTTAGGATTTCCAACTTTTTACCAGGGTCCTATTTATTTTTTGGGGCCATTTATGAATGCATTTCATGCAATTCTATGTAATTTACATGTTGGAAAACATTAGGAGAATATTTTTTTTATACCACACAAATAACCGAAAGGAGTGGCTACTATGAAACTGAGATCAATAAAAATGATCTGGTCCTGAATTGAGAACATAATCCCAGTCCAATGGAGGTGCTGGGATGGGAGGGGGGCCTATAAAAACCAAAGCCCCTCCTACACTAATTTCTATCATCCTCAGTCGGAGTGCATTTCCACTCCTTTACAAGGATTGATAAATGTAGTTTATTATTATTACACATCATTTTAGCCTCAACTACGTGTGTGTGTGCATGAGTGTGTATGTGTTTGTTTGTGTCTTCATGCCAGCACAGAAGTAGAAAATGTCATGTTCACAGGAATCTGACATCCCCTGGTTCTAATGTTAGAAAACTAACCTGGGTTCATCCTTCTCTCCTCTTAGATCATGAATATCAATGAGCTATTATTCATATTGTATGTATGGTGTCCATATTAGGACAGCCTTAGTCTCAGAATGAAACAGGTCCTGTTGAGACAGGCTGTAAAAATATGGACACCGTACAAGTGGGCTCACTTGAAAAAGAGATGTCAATCTCAATGTGTACTTCCCAAGTTAAATAAAGGATAAATAAATAACAAAATGTGACCTGACTGGGCATAAGTACTGTAGGTGAGTGAATTAGCTATGTCTGAAATATAATATAAAGTGATGACTAACCCAGACATGGTTATTTACCTGTGAGTTCCGAGGGTGTCAGCACCTGTTCATTCATTCATTTGGTGGACAGCAGACAGACAGCAGACAGAAAGACAGTGCTAGACAGCAGACAGACAGCACACAGAAAGACAGTGCTAGACAGCAGACAGACAGCAGACAGAAAGACAGTGCTAGACAGCAGACAGACAGCACACAGAAAGACAGTGCTAGACAGCAGACAGACAGCAGACAGAAAGACAGTGCTAGACAGCAGACAGACAGCACACAGAAAGACAGTGCTAGACAGCAGACAGACAGCACACAGAAAGACAGTGCTAAACATAATGTTGCTGCTAACTCGAACTGGACGAAGATTTTTTCTTTAATGAGTCGAAGGATATACTGCTTTGTAAAGACAATCCCCAAATCCCCGTCATCCGCAGAGAAAAAAGGGGAGTAGGGCGGGGTGCCTTGTAAGAATTTGCTGACAAGTAGGCATCCAGCACTACCCTCAGTATTATTGGCCAAACTGGACGGTCTACGATTAAGACTATCCTACCAATGGGACGTTAAAAACTGTAATATCTTATGTTTCACCGAGACTTGGCTGAACGACGACACGGATGATATAGAGCTGGCTGCCTTCTCCATGTTTTGTAAAGACAGAGCAGCTACGTCTGGTAAAACGAGAGGCGGGAGTGTGTGTCTATTTGTCAATAACTGCTGGTGTGCGATGTCTAATATTAAAGAAGTCTCGAGGTATTGCTCGCCTGCGGTAGAATACCTCATGATAAGCTGAAGACCACACTATCTACCAAGAGAGTTCTCATCTATATTATTCATAGCCGTCTATTTACCGCCACAAACCGATGTTGGCACTAAGACCACACTCAACGAGCCATAAGCAAACAAGAAAATGCTCATCCAGAAGCGGCGCTCCTAGTGGCAGGGGACTTTAACGCAGGCAGACTTAAATCCGTTTTACCCATTTCTACCAGCATGTTACGTGCAACCAGAGAAAGAAAATTAACTCTAGACCACCTTTACTCCACACACAGAGACACATACAAAGCTCTCCCTCGCCCTCCATTTCCACAAATATGACCATTCTATCCTCCTGAGTCCTGCTTAAATGTAAAAACTAAAGTAGGAATTACCAGTGACTCGCTCAATACGGAAGTGGTCAGATGACGCGGATGCTGCACTACAGGACTGTTTTGCTAGCGCAGACTGGAATATGTTCAGAGATTCATCCAATGGCATTGAGGAATATACCACCTCAGTCACCGGCATCATCAATATGTGCATCGACGCCGTCGTCCCCACAGTGACCATATGTATATTTCCCAACCAGGAGCCACGGATTACAGGCAACATCTGCACCGAGCTAAAGGCTATCACTGCCGCTTTCAAGGAGTGGGACACTAATCCGGACGCATGTAAGAAATCCCGCTATGCCCTCAGACGAATCAGGCAAAGCGTAAATACAGGCTTAAGATTGAATCATACTACACCAAGTCTGACGCTCGTCGGATGTGACATGGCACATCTCAACATTAACTGTTAAGAGGAGACTGCGTGAATCAGGCCTCAATGGTCGAATTGCTGCAAAGAAACTACTACTAAAGGACACCAGTAAGAAGAAGAGACTTGCTTGGGCCAAGAAACATGAGCAATGGACATTAGACACGTTGATATCTGTCCTTTGGTGTAATAAGTCCAAATTTGAGATTTTGGTTCCTATCGCCGTGGCTTTGTGAGACGCAGAGTAGGTAAACGGATGATCTCAACATGTGTTGTTCCCACCGTGAAGCATGGATGAGGAGGTGTGATGGTGTGGGGGTGCTTTGCTGGTGACATTGTCTGTGATTTATTTTGAATACAAGGCACACTTAGCCAGCTAGGGTTAAACATCATTATTGCAGTGACACGCTGTCCCATCTGGTTTGCAATTAGTCAGACTATCAATTGTTTTTCAACAGGACAATGGCCCAACACACCTCCAGGCTGTGTAAGGGCTGTTTGACCAAGAAGGAGAGTGATGGTGTCACAACTTCAGCCGAAGTCGGTCCCTCTCCTTGTTCGGGTGGTTTTCGGCGGTCGACGTCACCGGCCTTCTAGCCATCGCCAATCCATTTTTCATGTTCCATTTGTTTTGTCTTTGTTTTACACACCTGGTTTCAATTCCCAAATTACATGTTCATTATTTAACCCTCTGTTTTCCCCATGGTTTTTGTGCGTGATGGATATATTCCATCACGATATATTCCATATTTGCCCGTGTGTTTTTAAGGGCACGTTGGATTTGTATTTCCTTTTACGCATTTTATTAAAATACGTTGTTCACACATATCTGCTTTCCTGTGCCTGACTTCTACACCAGCTATACACACCGGCATTGACAGAATCACGCACCTCAAAGAATGGAGTCAGCAGGAGCAGAAGCCCTCCCAGCAGTTGAAGAGCGCATCCAGCAGCATGCGACCATGTTGCAACGTCTGAGCACTGCCATGGATCGCGTGCTGCAGACGATGGATAGTTGGGAGAGAGAAGGAGGTCTGCCAGCGCCTACACCACCTTCTCTACAGCCGGTTCCACTGTTCTCCCCTCCTTCACCCGGTCCCAGAGGGATTCAACTCGCGCTCCCGAGGGAGTATGATGGGACGGCTGCCGGATGCCAGGGGTTCCTACTCCAGCTAGAACTCTACCTGGCGACCGTCCACCCGGCTCCTTCGGGACGTGAGAGCGTGTCCGCCCCTCGTCTCCTGCCTCTCAGGCAAAGCACTGGAATGGGCCAACGCCATATGGAGTGAGGGAGACGCGGCGTTGGATCATTATGCAGAGTTCCCCCGCCACTTTCGGGCAGTTTTTTTTGACCACCCACCCGAGGGACGAGCGGCGGGTGAAAGTCTGTTTCATCTGAGGCAGGGGACGAGGAGTGCACAGGACTTCACTTTGGACTTTCGGACCCTGGCCGCCAGCACGGGATGGAACGACAGGGCCCTGATTGATCACTACCAATGCAGTCTGCGCGAGGACATCTGTCGGGAGTTAGCATGCCGAGACACCATCATCACATTGGACCAGCTGGTGGACCTGTCAATCCGGCTGGACAACCTGCTGGCCACCCGTGGACGTCCGGATCGGGGCCTGTCCGTTCCATCTCCCAGCACCTCCCCTCCGACGCCCATGGAGCTGGGAGGTGACCGGAGGAGGGGCCATTCCCTGCACCATCTGTGGCCGCAGACGGCACACTGCTGGTCGGTGCTGGGGGGGTTCCTCAGGGACTGGAGGCAGTAGGCAGGGCACTGTCGTGTCATCCCAGGTGAGTAGGCACCAGGCTCACCCAGAGCCCCCTGTTGCTCACATGTATGTGTTTATTGAATTTCCTGAGTTTTCCCCGCATTCCCAGCATAAGGCGCTCGTAGACCGTTCTTTTGCCCATAGTTTAGGGATCCCCAATGTTCCTGTGCAAATGTCCTTTCATGTGCACGCCCTAGAGAGTCGACCATTAGGGTCAGGGCTGATTAGCGGGAAGTACTGGTGGCCCACTTTAGCTAAGGACGTTAGGGTTTATGTTTCCTCCTGCTCGGTGTGCGCCCAGTGCAAGGCTCCTAGACACCTGCCCAGAGGGAAGTTACAACCCCTACGCGTTCCACAGCGGCCGTGGTTGCACCGGTCTGTGGACTTCCTGACGGATCTTCCTACCTCACAGGGTAACACCACGATCCTGGTCGTTGTGGATCGGTTTTCTAAGTCCTGCCGTCTCCTTCCTTTGCCCGGTCTCCCTACGGCCATACAGACTGCGGACTGCGGAGGCCCTGTTCACACACATCTTCCGGCACTACGGGGTGCCTGATGACATAGTCTCTGATCGAGGTACCCAGTTCACGTCCAGGGTTTGGAGGGCGTTCATGGAACGTCTGGGGGTCTCGGTCAGCCTCACCTCAGGTTTTCACCCCGAGAGTAACGGGCAGGTGGAGAGAGTAAACCAGGATGTGGGTAGGTTTCTCTGGTCATATTGACAGGACCGGCCGGAGGAATGGGCGACGTTCATTCCCTGGGCAGAGATGGCCCAAAACTCACTCCGCCACTCTTCCACTAATCTCTTTCCCTTCCAAGGCGTACTGGGTTATCAGCCAGTTCTGGCACCTTGGCATCAGAGCCAGGTCGAGGCTCCTGCGGTGGACGAATGGTTTAAGCGCTCGGATGAGACCTGGGACGCCGCCCATGTGCACCTGCAACGGGCCGTGAGGCGGCAGAAAGCGAGTGCCGACCGCCACCGCAGTGAGGGCCCAGTGTTCGCACCGGGGGATAGGGTCTGGCTCTTGACCCTACACCTGCCCCTCCGCCTGCCCTGCCGGAAGCTGGATCCGCAGTTTGTGTGGCAATTCAAAGTCCTGAGGAGACTGAACGAGGTTTGTTACAGATTAGAGCTCCCCCAGATTACCGCATTAACCCCTCGTTCCATGTGTCTCTCCTCATGCCCGGGGTGGCTGGTCCACTCCAGGAGTCTGAGGTGCGGGAGGTTCCTCCGCCCCCTCTGGACATCGAGGGGGCCCCGGCGTATGCTGTTCGAGCCATCATGGACTTGAGGCGTCGGAAGAGGGGCCTTCAGTACCTCGTGGAGTGGGAGGGGAACGGTCCGGAGGAGAGATGCTGGGTGCCGGTGGAAGAAGTGTTGGACCCTTCGATGCTGCGGGAGTTCCACCGTCTCCATCCGGATCGCCCTGCGCCTCGTCCTCCGGGTCGTTTTGATCTGTAGCCTAATAAACTACATTCCTTCCTGACAAGTCGTAGTGGGAGGACAACACAACAGATCAAAACGTGACCAAGTTTACTTCGATATGATGGTTATTATATCAATATTTGTTTATAAAAGAATTTCCATCGCCAGTTCAGTGCATTCTTAATTTTACTGACACAAAAATATCCCACCTTGACTAGAGTATTTTGTTTATCAACAAATCGGCTGTTTCCGTCATGCCTGTCGCAGCATTATTTATCCGACATGTACAGTTAAAGTCGGAAGTTTACATACACTGTTGGAGTCATTAAAACCACTCCACAAATGTCTTGTTGACAAACTATAGTTTTGACAAGTCGGTTAGGACATCTACTTTGTGCATGACACAAGTAATTTTTCCAACAATTGTTTACAGACAGATTGTTTCACTTATAATTCACTGTATCACAATTCCAGTGGGTCAGAAGTTTACTTACTGTACACTAAGTTGACTGTGCCTTTAAACAGCTTGGAAAATTCAAAAAAATGATGTCATGGCTTTAGAAGCTTCTGTTAGGCTAATTGACATAATTTGATTCAATTGGAGATGTACCTGTGGATGTATTCCAAGGCCTACCTTCAAACTCAGTGCCTCTTTGCTTGACATCATGGGAAAATCAAAAGAAATCAGCCAAGACCTCAGAAAGAAAATTGTAGACCTCCACAAGTCTGGTTCATCCTTGGGAGCAATTTCCAAACGCCTGAAGGTACCACGCTCATGTGTACAAACAAGAGTACGCAGCAAGTATAAACACCATGGAACCACGCAGCCGTCATACCGGTCAGGAAGGAGACGCATTCTGTCTCCTAGAGATGAACGTACTTTGGTGCGAAAAGTGCAAATCAATCCCAGAACAACAGCAAAGGACCTTGTGAAGATGCTGGTGGGAATAGGTACAAAAGTATCTATATTCACAGTAGAACAAGTCCTATATCGACATCACCTGAAAGGCCGCTCAGCAAGGAAGAAGCCACTGCTCCAAAACCGCCATAAAAAAGCCAGACTACGGCACATGGAGACAAAGATCGTACTTTTTGGAGAAATGTCCTCTGGTCTGATGAAACAAAAATAGAACGGTTTGGCCATAATGACCATCGTTATGTTTGGAGGAAAAAGGGGGAGCCTTGCAAGCCGAAGAACACCATTCCAACCGTGAAGCACGGGGGTGGCAGCATCATGTTGTGGGGGTCCTTTGCTGCAGGAGGGACTGGTGCACTTCACAAAATAGATGGCATCATGAGGATGGAAAATTATGTGGATATATTGAAGCAACATCTCAAGACATCAGTCAGGGAGTTAAAGCTTGGTTGCAAAGGGGTCTTCCAAATGGACAATGACGCCAACATACTTCCAAAGTTGTGGCAAAATGGCTTGGGACAACAAAGTCAAGGTATTGAAGTGACCATCCCAAAGCCTTGACCTCAATCCTATAGAAATGTTGTGGGCAGAACTGAAAAAGCGTGTGTGAGCAAGGAGGCCTACAAACCTGACTCAGTTACACTAGTTCTGTCAGGAGGAATGGGCCAAAATTAACCCAACTTATTGTGGGAAGCTTGTGGAAGGCTACCCGAAACGTTTGACCCAAGTTAAACAACAAAGGGAATGCTACCAAATACTAATTGAGTGTATGTAAACTTCTGACCCACTGGAAATGTGATGAAATAAATAAAAGATAAAAAAGTCATTCTCTCTACTATTATTCTGACATTTCACATTCTTAAAATAAAGTGGTGATCCTAACTGACCTAAGATAGGGAATTTTTACTAGGATTAAATGTCAGGAATTGTGAAAAACTGAGTTTAAATGTATTTGGCTAAGGTGTATGTAAACTTCCGACTTCAACTGTACTTTACTCTTATTAAAAAGTTGAAACCTGGTTAGTCAATCATATCAATCATACAAAGCTGTTTGTTTGAAAAAATTAACTCAATTTAAAAGAAAACAAGATTAAGATCATTAAGATCAGTTGTGGCCAATTAGTGTCGCAGACAACACAGAGAGAGTTTTGGTAACCCTGAGAACTGAATGTATATGTTTTAAAATAACAATCTTAGGTGGCACTCACACCCGCAGCCCAATTCTTATATTTTTTCAACTAATTGGTCTTTTGACCAATCACATCAGATCTTTTCACATCAGATCTTTTTCATATCTGATCTGATTGGTCAAAAGACCAATTAGTGAAGAAAATATCAGAATTGGGCTGTTTGTATAAATGCAACCTTACAACGTTTTTGTGTATTGATATTCTAGTTTTGTCCCTTTAGGGCACCTGTAACCCCCTTGCTCACCTACGTTGAAATGCTTGGAATGTTCTTCCTGTAATACGCATTGAACGTTAATGTCCATGTTAATATCTACTCTCGTCTCATGTCCTGTACTTATCAAATCAAATCAAATGTTATTGTTCACATACACATGGATAGCAGATGTTAATGTGAGTGCAGCGAAATGCTTGTGCTTCTAGTTCCGATCATGCAGTAATATCTAACAAGTAATCTAACAATTTCACAACAACTACCTTATACACACAAGTGTAAAGGAATGAATAAGAATATGAACATATAAATATATGGATGAGCGATGGCCGAACGGCATAGGCAAGATGCAATAGATCGTATAGAGTACAGTATATACATATGAGATGAGTAATGTAAACATTATATAAAGTGGCATTGTTTAAAGTGACTAGTGATACATTTATTACATCCAATTGGTTAGAGATTTGAGTCAGAATGTTGGCAGCAGCCACTCAATGTTAGTGATGGCTGTTTATCAGTCTGATGGCCTTAAGATAGAAGCTGTTTTTTAGTCTCTCGGTCCCAGCTTTGATGCACCTGTACTGACCTCACCTTCTGGATGATAGCAGGGTGAATTTTGCATCTGTAAAAGTTTGTGAGTGTTTTTGGTGAGAAGACAAATTTCTTCAACCTTCTTCAACCACGCTGTCTGTGTGGGTGGACCACTTTCCACCTTCTCCACTACTGTCCTGTCAATGTGGATAGGGGGGTGCTCCTTCTGCTGTTTCCTGAAGTCCACGATCATCTCCTTAGTTTTGTTGACGTTGAGTGAGAGGTTATTTTCCTGACACCACACTCCGTTGGCCCTCACCTCCTCCCTGTAGGCCATCTCGTCATTGTTGGTAATCAAAGCCTACCACTGTAGTGTCGTCTGCAAACTTGATGATTGAGTTGGAGGCATGCATGGCCACGCAGTCATGGGTGAACAGGGAGTACAGGAGAGGGCTGAGAACACACCCTTGTGGGGCCCCAGTGTTGAGGATCAGCGGGGTGGAGATGTTTCCTACCCTCACCACCTGGGGGCGGCCCGTCAGAAAGTCCAGGACCCAGTTGCACATGGTGGGGTCGAGACCCAGGGTAAGCAAATTGGAGTGGGTCTAGGGTGTCAGGTAGCGTGGTGGTGATATGATCCTTGACTAGTCTCTCAAGCACTTCATGATGACGGAGGTGAGTGCTACGGTGTGATAGTCGTTTAGCTCATTTAATTTAGCTTTCTTTGGAACAGGAACAATGGTGTCCCTCTTGAAGGATGTGGGAACAGCAGACTGGGATAAAGATTGATTGAATATGTCCGTAAACACATCAGCCAGCTGGTCTACGCATGCTCTGAGGACCTGGCTAGGGATGCCGTCTGGGCCGGCAGCCTTGCGAGGGTTAACACGTTTAAATGTTTTACTCACGTTGGGTGTGGTGAAGGAGAGCCCGCAAGTTTTGGTAGCGGGCCGTGTCGGTGGCACTGTATTGTCCTCAAAGCGAGCAAAGAAGTTGTTTAGTATTTCTGGGAGCAGGACATCGGGGTCTGCGACGGGGCTGGTTTTCTTTTTGTAGTCCGTGATTGACTGTAGACCCTGCCACGTACCTCTTGTGTCTGAGCCGTTGAATTGCGACTCTACTTTGTCTCTATACTGACGCTTAGCTTGTTTGATTGCCTTGCGGAGGGAATAGCTACACAGTTTGTATTCGGTCATGTTTCCGGTTGCCATGCCCTGATTAAAAGCAGTGGTTCGCACCTTCAGTTTTGCTGCCATCAATCCACGGTTTCTGGTTTGGGAAGGTTTTAATAGTCGCTGTGGGTACAACTGTCACGGTGTGCGCTACTGGGGTGAAATCAGATGCAGGAGAGCGGGACGTGTCGTAGAAGGCGCACACTTTAATGGCACAATAAACCAAAGAAAGAACGCAACAACGCGTCAACAATTTCTAGGCCACTGAATAAAGTGTCTAGCGCTATGACCATAAACACAGTCCAAGTTACGCACAATCATACAAAATACGGGTTAACAACTGTTACCCGGAGAAAAATGAGCCTGTGCTATACACACAATAAACAATGAATAATTCCACACAATGACAAGACATATTCACCGGAAATAAATACATGCCGCAATCACTGGAATACAAACCAGGTGCGAGGTGAACAAGACCAAAGGAAACAAAATAACAGCTGAGCGGCGATGGCTAGAAAGCCGGTGACGTCGACCGCCGAACGCCGCCCGAACAAGGAGAGGAGGCGACTTCGGTGGAAGTCATGACAACAACATCACCAATGCACATGCTAATAAATTCCCTTGCCGAATCAGCGTATAGATCAATGTTATTGTCCGACGCTATCCGGAACATATCCCAGTCCACGTGATCGAAGCAATCTTGACACATGGATCAGATTGGTCAGACCAGCGTTGAACAGACCTGAGCACAGGCGTTTCCTGTTTTAGTTTTTGTCTATAGGCTGGGGGCAACAAAATGGAGTCGTGGTCAGGCCGAAAGGAGGGCGAGGGCGGGCTTTGTATGCATCGCGGAAGTTAGAGTAACAATGATCCAGAATTTTGCCAGCCCGGGTCGCGCATTCGATATGCTGATAAAATTTAGGGAGCCTTGTTTTCAGATTAGCCTTGTTAAAATCCCCAGCTACAATAAATGCATTCTCAGGATATGTGGTTTCCAGTTTACATAGAGTCCAATGAAGTTCTTTCAGGGCCGTCGTGGTGTCTGATTGGGGGGGATATATACGGCTGTGATTATAATCGAAGAGAATTCTCTTGGTAGATAATGCAGTCGGCATTTGATCGTCAGGAATTCTAGGTCAGGTGAACAAAAGGACTTGAGTTCCTGTATGTTGTTATGATCACACCATGAATCGTTAACCATAAGGCATACACCCCTGCTCTTCTTCTTACCAGAGAGATATTTGTTTCTGTTGGCGTGAAGTAACCAGGTGGCTGTACCGACTCTGATAACGTATCCCAAATGAGCCATGTTTCCAAGAAACAGAGAATGTTACAATCTCTGATGTCTCTCTGGAAGGCAACCTTTGCTCTGATTTCAACTACCTTGTTGTCAAGAGACTGGACATTGGCGAGTAATATACTCGGGAGCGGTGTGCGATTTATCCGTCTACGGAGCCTGACCAGAAGACCGCTCCGTCTGCCACTTCTGCGGCGCCGTTGTTTTGGGTTGCCTGCTGGGATCCGATCCATTGTCCTGGATGGTGGACTAAACAGAGGATCCACTTTGGGAAAGTCGTATTCCTGATTGTAATGTTGGTAAGTTGATGTTGCTCTTATATCCAATAGTTCCTCCCGGCTGTATGTAATAAAACATAAGATTTCCTGGGGTAACAGTGTAAGAAATAATATATAAAACAAAATACTGCATAGTTTCCTAAGAACGCGAAGCGAGGCGGCCATCTCTGTCGGCGCGGGAACAATAACATTATTAGTTGTATAAGTAATATTAGTTGTATAAGTAATACAACAAAATGGCGACGAGGAAGAAATGTTCTCACGTGCTCATTATTTTCGGCAGAAAGTCTGAGTAAAATTATTTTTTACTTTTTTTTGCTGTAGAAAGACGCAAACAAAATGTGGAGCTAGCCAGTCGAGTGATGCTAGCTAGCTTTTGATGTCACAGCAACGAGAGCCTCGAAGGATAGGAAGAGTTTCGCTGTGGGAGAAAGTGAAGTCATCAGGAGAAGAAGAAGAAAAGAGTCTGGGAGTAAAGGACCGTCTGAAAAGTGTGGGAAAGAAAAAGAAACCGAAAATGTCTGCATTGGTTAGAATTATAGGAACAATTGATGAATCTGTGGAGCAACGGAGTTATTACACAGAACGTTTTGAGTACTATGTGTTAGCAAATGGAATTAAAGCAGAAGTCGTTGTGCCAACATTTTTGACTGGAGGAAAAACATTCAACCTACTGCGCAGCCTAGTAACGCCTGAAAAACCTGGTGATAAATCATATGATAAATTGTGGCTACCTTAAAAGGACATTATTCTCCCAAACTACTGATAATTGCAGAGAGATTCAGGCTTCATAAGAGAAATCAAGAGGAGGAGGAATCAATCTCACAGTTTGTGGCTGTATTGAAACAGTTATCTGAACACTGTGAATTTGGGCGATCAAAGAGTGACACTATACGTGATAGGTTGGTGTGTGGCATGCGCAGCGAGGCAATTCAGAATCGCCTTTTGACTGAGAGTAACTTAACATTGCAGAGAGCAATAGAAGTGAGTACGTCAATGGAAATGGCAAATAAAGACGCACAACAGCTAAGTGCATCGACCCAAGTGCATAAGGTGTCTACGGAGTTAAAAAACAAGGCAGGAGGTGGCAAGTCATGCTATCGCTGTGGGAAACCAGGTCACCAAGCAGAGGAGTGTTGGTGCAAAGACTTAGACTGCAGAAGTTGTGGAAAAAGGGTCACATTGAGCGTGCATGTAAAAACAAAAAGAGACAATCAAACAAAAGTACTGAACAAAGGAAAAGCGACATCAGGGAGTACAAAAAGAAAGTGCATAAAATGGAGCACACAGAGGATGAACAAAGTGATACCCTGTCTGAGGGGGAAGAATCTTTGCATGTTTTGTCAATTTCAGACAATGGATACGGATACTGGGTGACACCGCTACTGGATGGAAAAGCAGTACGGATGCAAGTGGACACTGGAGCAGCCATATATTTGCTCTCTGAGGCTGTTTACAAGGAAAACTACATCACCTCCCACTACAGCTCACAAAGATGACGCTGAAAACATACACCGGTGAGATTGTTCCAGTGAGAGGAAGCGTGATTGTTACAGTGGAGCTCAACAAACAGAAGGTAAAGCTACCACTCTACATTGTGAAAAGCAACCATCCAGCAATGCTAGGACGCACATGGCTGGAAAATATCAAACTAAACTGGCAGGAAATTCACATGGTTGCAAAAGAGGACACAACCCTACAAGGGATATTGAGGAAAAACACGGATTTTATCAAAGGAGAACTTGGCAGGATGAAGGACATAACAGTTAAACTGACCGTGAAACCAGACAGGAAGCCAAAATGCTTCAACGCTAGACCTGTCCCATACGCTATAAAACCAAAAGTTGAAATTAAACTAAACAGACTAGTCGAGAGTGGAGTATTGGATGAAGTGAATGTTAGTGAATGGGCTACACCCGTTGTTCCAGTCATAAAAAAAATGGATCACTGAGACTCTGTGGGGATTTCAAAGTCACCATTAACCCAGTCTTGACTGCTGAAAAATATCCACTACCCCTCATTGACAACCTCTTTTCTGGTTTAGCTGGAGGACAACAATTCAGTAAGATAGGCCTGAAATAAGTCTATCTATAGAGACATGTGGACCAAGTGTGACAAGAAGTGTTGACCATAGTGACTCACAAAGGACTGTACAGGTACCGGAGGCTTCCATTTGGAATCACCTCAGCTCCGGCCTTGTTTCAGAGAGCTATGGACCAGATACTGAGTGGGCTCACTGGGGTCCAATGTTACCTCGATGATCTACTCATCACCGGCTAAGACTGAGAAACCTGAACGCTACACTACAGAGATTGGAGGAGTACGGTCTGGGGGTCCGGAAGGACAAATGCGAGTTTTTCCGTCCCTCTGAGTATCTGGGCCATGTCATTGACAGTTAAGGGCTCCACAAGGCGCCATTGAAGGTAAAAGCCGTTGCGGAAGCTCCATCCCCACAGAACATGAGTCAGCTGAGATCATTCTTAGGAATACCGACAAACTACGCAAAGTTTGTGCCAAACCTAGCTAACATGTTAAAGCCACTGCATGAACTTTTGAACAAAACCAAACAGTGGAAGTGGACAGACAGATGTGAGGAGGCCTTCAAGAAAGTTAAAACAGCCATAGCTCAGTCAGAGGCCCTAACCCACTTCAACCCCAAATTGCCATTACAGTTGGCATGTGATGCATCGCCTTATGGCGTTGGTGCGGTTGTTTGACACATCATGCCATCAGGTGAAGAAAGGCCAATTGCTTTCGCATCATGGACTTTAAGTAAAGCCGAGAGCAATTATGCACAGATAGAGCGTGAAACACTCGCCATTGTGTTTGGAGATAAGACATTTTATCAGTTTCTGTTTGGCCAACGACTCACACTGCTGATGGACCATAGACCCCTCACTGCCATCTTTGGTCCCCACACCAGCATTCCGTCGCTTGCAGCCAGCCGCATGCAGCAATGGGCATTATTGTTATCTGCTCACCAGTACGATATCAAGTACAGAAGGTCTGAGCAGCACTGCAATGCAGAAAGGTCTGAGCAGCACTGCAATGCAGACGGCCTCTCAAGGCTTCCCTTACCTGTCGCACACACTGAGCACTCCCAGGAAGGAAATCTTCTACTTCAAGGAAGTGACGAACGCCCCAGTTACATCTGTCCAAGTGAAAAAGTTCACCCACACTGATCCAGTGATGTCTGAGGTCGTGGACATTGTCACTCGTGGAAAAGGAGGAGAGCTGTCGGACAGCCTACAACCTTACGAGCTCGCAGTTCAGTTTGGATGCTTGCTATTGGGTTTTCGAGTTATTATACCGTCGCCACTGAGAAGGCAGGCACTTGAAGAACTCCATTCAGGGCACTGTGGCATGGTGCGAATGAAGGAGATTGCACGCAGCTACGTTTGGTGGCCAGGTTTGGACGCAGCTATCGAAGACAATGTCAAGTCATCATGTTTTGCATGTCAAAGATGAGGAACATGCCTCAGCTAGCGCCACTACACCCATGGGACTTCCCAGAGGAGATGTGGCAGCGAGTTCTTAGTCGTAGTTGACGCACACAGCAAATGGCCTGAGGTCACAGTGATGAAGAGCACCTCAGCGGAGAGAACCATTGAAGAGCACGGTCAATCTTCAGTCGCCTCGGATTGCCAACGCAACTCGTCAGCGATAATGGCGCCCAACTGGTGTCTGAAGAGTTCCGGTCATTCATGGAAGCAAATAGAATTCAGCACATCAAGTCAGCGGTGTATCACCCTGCAACGAACAGCCTCACTGACAGGTTTGTCAAAAAGATGAAGCAAGCTTTAAATCATCACAAGGGAACAGCTCCCTCAATAGGCGCCTAAACACCTTCCTGTTAACCTACAGAAACACTCCCCACAATACAACCAAAGTGGCACCTGCGTCAGCCATGATGAAAAGACAGCTTCGCATGCGACTCGACCTCCTGAGACCTCCAAAGAATAAACAGGTTGTACAGACACAACAGAGAGCACAGGCGGAGAGACGGAGCAAAGCAAAAGACAGAAGCTTCATTGCTGGAGAGATTCTTGCTCAGAACTACTGCAAAGGTCCAAAGTGGATACCAGCCACAGTGGTTGCACAAACAGGGCCTGTGTACTTCACAGTTCACACACCGGAAAATATCATCTAGAGGAGACATGTGGATCAACTGTTGCCAGGAAACAACCTCAGAGATGACTCCTGTCAAGTGACAAACAAAGATCAGCTACTGGAGACCTACCATGACTACGAGCCATCACCTGAACATCCACTGCAGCAACCTACAAATGTGGAAAGTGCTCCAGACTCACCGGAACCAGCGTGCCTACTCATGTTAATGTTGCACCCCAGTCTGGGCATATACCATCACCACTCAGACTCAGAGACAATGTGACTGTAGACTCACCTGTACATCGTCATTAACCTGCAAGAGAAGGCGACTCCCTGACAGGTTGACTATTTAGTTCAGACTAACCTCCGACATTGGGGCAGAATACACCCCAGGGTTAAATCTGGGAACTGAGGCAGTCTACCCTCTTTCCCTAATTTAGAAAAGGTTATTCTGAAAAGTTCCTTTATTTACATTAAGAGAACTTATGTTAAAAAAAACAATAGGCAAAACAGTGAATATTTACTTTTTCCTTATGAGTCATCAAAAGTAAAGGGGGAGGAATATGTTGTGTATTGATATTCTAGTTTTGTCCCTTTAGGGCACCTGTAACCCCCCTTTGCTCACCTACGTTGAAATGCTTGGAATGTTCTTCCTGTGAAACACATTAACATGAATAAGCTCTAAATTCCTTTCTCAGAACATGAAGAAGTCTTTCCATAAAACACTCAAGAAAACTTTTGTTGTATAGCACACAGTATTACTTATACAACTAATATAAGGACAGGACATGAGACGAGAGTAGAAATTAACGTGGGCATTGTTTAATGTAGAATTCCATTATATAGAACATTCCCAGAATATTGACAAATACTAACATAAAAGAGAACCATACATTCTCTGAATGTTTTGAGAACATCACTTATGTGACACCATTTAGGGGAATGTTCCCAGAATGTCTAAAAAATGTGACAAATAAAAAAACAATGGCACTTGTGTGGAATGTTCGGTGGAAATACTGACATTCCCACAGAATAACATTGTTTTCTAAAGCTCTCTGAACAATTTGAGAACATTACTTTAAATAGAACCACAAGGAAAGCTTTAGGAAACGTTATGATGAAGTACTGAAATTCCTACAGAAGAAAATTGTGTCTTAAAGTTCTCTGAACCATTTGACAAAATGACTTTAAATAAAAAAATGAAAAAACCTGTAGGAAACATGCTAAAGTCTTGAAATTCCAACACAAGAACATTGTTTCTTAACATACTCTGAACTATTTGAGAACATTCTCAATGTCACTCTACTTGGAGAACGTTCCTAGAACATTACCAAACATTTGATTAAATGTAACCATGTTTGAACTTTTAGTAAACGTTCTGTTAAAGTAATTAAATAACAAGATTTTTATACTTTTTTTGTCTAATTCCTTAAATGTGCTGAGAATGTTCCAAAGTTAAGCAACTATCCTGCACCATTCCCAGACAATTATGGGAAGGGTGTATGCAAAAATAACCATAGGACAACAAATCTCTCACCAAGCTTTAAGAAACATACTGTATTGTTCTCAGAATGTTGTGTGTTAGCTGGGTAGGGTGCTTCTGTGCACCTCAGGAAATGTATGCATAATGACTGATTGTTAATTAATTCAAAGTGTTCCTCGGTGTTATCCCTATTTCTTCCATAATGGCACTTATACGTCACCTCTGGAATCCCCAAGTGACCATTATAGCATAATTATGCCACTTCTCATTCTGCAAAGCCTCTTCATAAAGAGAGAGCGAGAAAGAGAGAGAGAGAAAGAGTTCTAGCAATGTCCCTTATTCTCTCATGATTAACACATTATTTCACCTCTCAGCTTACTGTCAATTTCTTTGACATTTTAAGTCTTTCAAGCTCAGTTGAACTCTTCTCTGTCACTGACCTCAGCTAAACAAGAAATAATCTATGGCAGATGTAAAACATTACTCAACATTAGATTATTATACAATACAGTATTTATAGGCAACATAATGTGAAGGGCAAGCAATCTGCAAGAGAGGGAAATACTTTGGAAGAAAGTTACTGTATTGCAAAAGTTGCTGCATGTCTGTGCTGGTTGATAATGTATTTCTTGGACTTTTACAGCACAAGCACAGTCTTTTCAGGATCAACAGTAAGAGCTGTGTAGTCATTATGTGAATTTAGTTTATTTATAAAGAACTTTTCAATGTACAGGTAACTGACAAAATAAAGGAAACACCAACATAAAGGGTCTTCCAAAATCATGGGCATTAATATGGAGTTGTTCCCCCCTTTGCCGCTATAACAGCCTCCACTCATCTGGGAAGGCTTTCCACTAGATGTTGAAACATTGCTGCAGGGACTTGCTTCCATTCAGCCACGAGCATTAGTGAGGTCGGGCACTGATGTTAGGCGATTAGGCCTGGCTCGCAGTCGGCGTTCCAATTAATCCCAAAGGTGTTCGATGGGTTTGAGGTCAGGACTCTGTGCAGGCAAGTAAAGTTCTTCAACACCGAATTCGACAAACCATTTCTGAATGGACCTTGCTTTGTGCACCGGGGCATTGTCATGCTGAGACAGGAAAGGGCCTTCCCCAAACTGGTGCCAAAAAGTTGGAAGCACAGAATCATCTAGAATGTCAATGTCACACACACTGTAGCGTTAAGATTTCCCTTCACTGGAAGTAAGGGGCCTTGCCCGAACCATGAAAAACAGCCCCAGACCATTATTTCTCCTCCACCAAACACTACAATTGGCACTATGCATTGGGGCAGATAGCGTTCTCCTGGCATCCGTCAAACCCTGTCGGTCTTTCAGATGGTGAAGCGTGATTCATTACTCCAGAGAACGCGTTTCCACTGCTCCAGAGTCCAATGGTGGCAAGCTTCACACCACTCCAGCTGACGCTTGGCGTTGCGCATGGTGATCTTAGGCTTGTGTGCGGCTGCTCGGCCATGGAAACCCATTTAATAAAGCTCCCGATGAACAGTTATTGTGCTGACGTTGCTTCCAGAGGCAGGGATGCAACACCATTCTTCCATGAGAAAATCCATAATTTGGTGTTTTGTTGATTGTAGTTTGATTGTGGTGGAAAACGCTCCAGAATCTCCTGTAAATTGAGATTAGGGTTGAGATTAGGTGACTGACCGACCGACATACACACACTCACACACTTTAAACCCACTATGCTCCGTTGAGACCCCTCTTCAAAGTCACTGAGCTTTCTTTTCCTAGCCATGGTAGCCAAAATAATGGGCAACTGGACATTTTTATACATGACACTAAGCATGATGGGATGTTAATTGCTTAATTAACTCAGGAACCACACCTGTAATTATTCTTTGTAGCTAAAGTATTTACTTTATTTTGGCAGTTACCTGTAAGTCAGAGGTTAAGTTTTGATAAAATATGAGGAAGGAAGGTCTGACTTTAACTGTTTT
Source organism: Brachymystax lenok tsinlingensis (assembly GCA_030435695.1). NCBI lineage: Eukaryota > Metazoa > Chordata > Actinopteri > Salmoniformes > Salmonidae > Brachymystax > Brachymystax lenok. The sequence goes on from CM059795.1 coordinate 13,264,700, forward strand.
TTTATTTTTTTATTTTACCTTTATTTATTTAACTGTTTTTGCAGAATAAGTCATATCAACCACACTAATTGGCAAGGATGTTTTGAAAATTCACATTTGGTTGAAATACCTTTATTCAAATCAATACACTTTCAGTGTCAAATAATGTAAAAGACAAGACATTCCTCTCACAGAAAATGGTTCCAGTTAGTTTTCTAGTTCTTTGGTCACTTCTTCGACCCCACTTCACGACTGATTTCAGCATAGAAGGGGATTATGCCATGCAGTAGATTGCTGTGTAATCACTGGCATTTCCTTTTCAAAACTGAAGGAGACTGTGACTTCTGTCTTCACAGGGTGCTAGTCAACCGTTTTCAGTCTAGAGTCCCTGTGGCACACCGTGCTCTTCTTCACAGCATAGGCAGTTACTTTATCATGACCACAGACTGTTGCATATAAATGACTGTGAAAATGTCGTTCTGTGTATGGAGAATTTTCAGATAGAGACTGAATGTTTGCAGAGGGAACAACAATACAGATGTCAATGTTAATTCAATTCATTGTTAAGAAAACAATCTGCAACACCATGATGTTTCAACAGAAAAAAATATATATATTTTATTATTTTGCCTCCCCAAGAAATCCATAATGTAGGGTTCCCCCACAACTTGAAAAGTTCAGTCCTAGACAATAAAAAAGTTTTAAAAATACCAAAACATTATGTAATTTAGCAAACATAAATCACTGCCTTAAATGACCAGAACACTATGTTGACAATGTAAGTATTGCCATTAACTCAGGATAGAGTACAGCAGGATTTTCAGAATAAAGCTATTGACATAGGCCTTTTTCCTAGTCCACACTGTCGAACACGTTGTGTTTCCCCTAGATTAATTTACCAGCGGTGCTCCCCGAGATGTGTTTTTAAACAGATAGTGCAAAGCCCTTTTTCTACTTACCTCAAGTCAGATTAACTAATGGATACAATTTGTATGTCTCTGAATGTAGTTTAAAGGAAGCTAGCGTTAGTGCAATGATTGGAAGTCTATTGGAACAGCTAGCATGCTTGCTGTTCACATAGACTTCCAGTCAACGCATGCTAGCTATTACCAAACATTTTCAGTCAATGCGCTGTTAGGTTCTAATTTGCAGAGTAAAAACTCAACGGACACTATGAAAGCTGAAACCAAGTTTATTCTTCTTACCAGAAGGGACCTTCTTATAGTTTTTCTACAAAACTTGTATGTTTTGTAGTGCAGTAAGTATGTAGTGCAGCAGCTATGTCTTTAGTCTTGTAATGGCAGCCTGAGTCTGTAGCGCTATCAGGGCTAATCGCTAGGCAAGGCCCATCAATCATAATGATGTGTGAGTAAGCCAGGCAGGTGGCTCCTGTGACTGATTTTAGTAAGCTCATCTCTTCCCTGCCTTGTCCCTGCAGCTAATGAACTAGGAGTATGCTAAGTGTAAGTACTGTACTTTTCCACACCAGTTAAATGTCAAACATTTTAACTGGAGGTCGCCTATCTGGAGGCCCATACCCTCTAATTTCTCCTCCGCAGTCCCCACTCATACAAATACTCATGAGGTAGTTTGCTAAAGACCCCTAGTGACTGACAGGACCCCATGCCAAGGGATTCTCTCACTCTTGTGGAGTGCTTGCCTTTCTCCTTTCTCTATCATTCTCAATTGTTCTTAATCATTCGCTCTCTCTCTATCCCCACACGTGATATACTGCAGATTTGTGATAACTCTCCCTAAGCGAACATATTACGAGCCGAGCTAAAGTACATTTACGTAGTAAATAAGTCGGATTTACAATGCTGGATATATTAAATAAAGAATATGTTTGTTGTTCACATCCTGTGGATTCCATGTTTGTTTCCCAAATGAAACCCTTTTGCCTATACAGTGCATTACATTTGACCAGGGACCATATGGCTCTGGTCAGAAGTAGTGCACTATAAAGTGAATAGGGTGCCAGTTGGAACACTGGAAAGGCTGAAGAGAACTTCCCTAAAAGAAACAGAGCATATAGACTCTTCATATGGTCTCGAAGCACATGACCAATGATAATGATAAGCTTAGATCACCTCTCAAATGTAATATTAATTCCCTCAGCAATACAGTAAAACACCATTAATGGTGTTAAGGACATACACAAATTCAAGAGAAAGGACCAGATTTGAATGTAACACTTAACTAGTTGCCTTGAACGCAGCTCCATAGCAACTCAACAAGCACCAGCTGCTGACCATTGCCAATCAGCCTCAACTAATGTTTGCAAAACTTAACTATTTGCCTTGAACGTAACACCTAAAACAAACTCCAGCTGCTACTAACTGCTAATCAGCCTTAATACCTGTTCTCACCCTCCTTAATCAGCACTACCACCCTACTTAAACCTAACCAAACAGTCATTCCTTCTCTCTGTTTTGTGTTGCATGCAAGACACTGTGTGACAAGCCTCGATGTAGCGAAAGCTTACTTAGTTACTTAAGGTAGCCTACTTTGTTTACAATGGAGATTGATCTCACCGTCTTAGATTCAGTCACGTTTTCAGACCATGTCCCAGATTCTCCATTATCATGGGGACACCCACTCTAACCAGACATCTGTTGTCTTGGTGCCCTGCCACAATTCCAGGCCTCAAATAACTGGAATGCCGTGGTTGGCCCCCAGGCCAATCTTTCCACCGCCCTGCCTGCCTGAGCTCACCAGCCTTCCCTCCCCTCTCCGCATGCATGGACGGCTCGGGGCCTCCACCATCCCGCCAATCTACAGAACCCCTCTCCTCCCATGCCTCTGAGGCATGCAAAGGCAGGCCTCTAGTGCTGTTGGACGGGACCGTTTCCTGGCTACAGAAGATCTGTGGGGGGGGTCCAGAAGCAGTCCGTAAACATCCCGGCCGCCATGGCTCCACCCCTGCTTACATCTCTCTCTCTGCCCCCGGCTTCATCCGTTCCATTCTCATTTCCCCACTGAATCCACTTTGTCACAGCGGTTTCCTCAATAAATATTCTAATCCCATTTCATGGCCTGTCTTTATTAAACTCGTGAGTATGTTTATTATGAACCAGTCATACCTATAGATAGGTTTCTGTCTAATTGGTGACATTTTCATGCATATACTCCAAAATCCGCATAAAAACAATGAGCACGTTCTGCTGCCAGAGATGTTTCCATCAAATTGACTTGTTGCAGATAAAGCTGTGCGTGATGACGTAGTGCACGTAAATACCTGTTGCAGTTAAACTCCCATATACTGAATAAAAAAAGTAAAATGGGCTTCCATTGCATTTTCAACTCTACTCTGAAAATGTGCCATAGTGAGTGTGCCCACTCTGCTTCTGGTTCGGTATTGACACGTACCCCCCATGCTGTTGGCTAGAGTGCATGTAAAGCATACATGACAAGATTATTATAGGCGAAAGATAAATATTTTTCTTTGTCAAACGACAGCCAAACATCGACGGTCATGTCACCAGAATAAGTCCCTCAATTTTTATTGGAAAGGAGCGTCAAGCACATCACCTTGCACTTTCACCACCTTATGAAGTTCATAACTTGGTTCATCTGTAGCCTAATAAACTACATGCTTTCCCGGACTAGTGGGAGGACCACACGTCATAAAATAGTTTCCACTGCCATTTTTCGCATTATTCATTTTACTGACACAAAAAGTTCCCACCTTGTCTAACGTATTTTGCCGACATTTGGACAGTTTACTGAAGAATATCCTGTTTGCATCAGACCTATCCGACATGTACTTTACTCACATAAAATAATGGCATTTTAAATGCAATTTGATGGCCCATACTGTACACTCTTAAACTCGTTGAATATATCATTTCAATCTGAGGCCCCCTGACTGAAACATCCTCCTCTGCATTCTGCTGTTCCTCCACTTATCACTGATTTAGAGTGAGAGAAATCCACCCCAGTGAGAAGGAGCCCTAATTCTCTTTCTCTCTTTGCCTTGCTTCTCCCTCTCCACTCACCCCCTTCCCCTCTCTCCCCCCTCTCTCTCTCTATCTGGATATACATTTTTTGCATGAATGACTTTTGGTCATCTGTGATCTGCATGAAGAGTAGCTTCTCCCAGTAGACTGGTCAGATTATGCAGATGAGCGTCTGGGATATTTCATGTGCACAATTTACCCAGTAGGAGTAATCCTAACCCCACATCAACACTGCCCCCTTAAAAAGCAGAATAATTAAAATCAGAAAGAATATTTAGCAAGTGAACCAAATACATCTGCTACCTTTACTGATTTCAGTCCAAGGCTCAATGCATCAATTTACTGCAATGGCAATTCAACGTGTCAGGAAAATGAAACCTACACAGTAAAACTGTGAACGAAATTGATGAAATGGGTCTCTGAGCAGCATTGAAGTGCCTTCATATGGAGAGTAAATGTGCCAATGGTGCTTTAATACCAATGTATTTTCTGCTACAACAAGCAGAAAATGTGAAAGGCAGCCTGTGCACTATGAATCTAACATTAATGGGTTGGTCTTGTTGAATATTTTTCTAAAATTGGGCATCTGCTGCTGTGCATACTGCACCAAGCAATACTGGGATGTGCCTACAGTACATTTTTTGAATTATCCATCAGATTACTGTATGTGAAAGGCAGCACTATACAACGAGTATACAAAACATTACAAAACAGAATGACCAGATGAATCCAGGTGAGAGCTACTATATATACAAAAGTATGTGGACACCCCTTCAAATTAGTTGATTCGCTATTTTAGCCACACCCGTTGCTGACAGGTGTGTAGAATTGAGCACACAGCCATGCAATCTCCTTAGGTAAACATTGGCAGTAGAATGGTCTTACTGAAGAGCTCAGTGACTTTCAACGTGGCATCGTCATAGGACGCCACCTTTCCAACAAGTCAGTTCATCAAATTTCTGCCCTGCTTGAGCTTTCCCCGGTCAACTGTAGGTGCTATTATTGTGAAGTGGAAACGTCTAGGAGCAACAACGGCTCAGCCGCGAAGTGGTAAGTCACACAAGCTCACAGAACAGGACTGCCGAGTGCTGAAGCATGTAATGAGTAAAAAACATCTCTCCTCGGGTGCAATACTCACTACCGAATTCCAAACTGCCTCTGGAAGCACCGTCAGCACAAGAACTGTTCATCAGCATCGTCATGAAATGGGTTTCCATGGTCGAGCAGCCACGCACAAGCCTAAGATCACTATGAGTAATGCCAAGGGTTGGCTGGAGTTGTGTAAAGCTCGCCACCATTGGACTCTGGAGCAGTGGAAATGCGCTCTCTGGAGTGATGAATCACACTTCACCATCTGGCAGTACTACGAAAGAATCTGGGTTTGGCGGATGCCAGGAGAACACTACCTGCCCGAATACATATTGCCAACTGTAAAGTTTGGTGGAGGAGGAATAATGGTCTGGGGCTGTTTTTCATGGTTCTGGCTAGGTCCCTTACTTCCAGCGAATGGAAACTACAATGACATTATAGACGATTCTGTGCTTCCAACTTTGTGGCATCGGTTTGTGGAAGGCAACTCAGTGTTCTTAATGTTTGGTATACTCAGTGTAGGGTTGTCATGCAGGCAGCTTCACAACTGTATCTGTGCTGTACACCTTCCCTTTAATAGTAGCAGCGATATATCACTATTTTACATGTCCATTCAGACCATCTTTGGTTGACAAATTGGAAGGCTGCACCATTAGAATGCAATTTTGCATCAGAATGCAATATTGTGAAATGTTATCATTCCACTATTACTGCAGATATATTAAGGACTTTTTCTGAAATGGCAATGCAAAAATATTACATAATGCTCCTTTAAAATGTGTGCTATTGATTACCCTGGTTTTAATAACTTAACTGGTAATGTTAATATTTACATCATAAGTGATGACTTTCAAAAGACACGATCCTTGGTTTTCCTCTCAGTGACCAAATGGTAATATCCTTTTTCCCTATTTAAATAAACATGACATTGTTATCGTGCATAACAATAATTGCTGAGCTTACAGGTATTGATATTACCCTAATAGCATTAAGACTTGTGTTTACTTACTGATATATTCATATATTCCTCAAGCTTAGATTTTGCAGTAGCCCACTGTTGAACGGTAATTGAATTTAATATGCAGCACAGTCAAGGCAGGTGTCATTGCGAAGCACCCCAGAATAAATGGAGCCACATATGAATGAGGTTAGTTGATTACAGCAGCATCTCCACTCCTCTCTGGTAAGATGAAACGAGATGAGAGAGAATGAGCGAGCTGATTCTTCTGTGCCATGTTTCTCTACATACCGTAGGTGGGCAGACATAATTACTGCTGGTCCACTATCTGATTAGCCATCTCGTGGGACCCAACGGTAAACGGAAAACATCTCCACGCACCGACCAATTACAAATGACACCACAGACCTCCGTTGTCAGTTTGTATCCATCATTATCACGCTGCGCAATGTGCCTGGAATATCAATGTGACGTTTACTGATGAAAAAGAGGCTGAGTAACACACCTCTGCCTATCCTACCGTGACATCTTCTCTCTTGAGCTTTTGGCCCCTTCCTGAGTGTCAGTTGGTGTGTCAGTTGGTGTGTCAGTTGGAGCGTCAGTTGGTGCAGGGAGACGCTGGGATGCAGTGACAGAACAGGGCGAGGGTTTGTAAGGGATCAGTGGGCAGGGGTCAGGTGTTAGGAGCCAAGATGTTCAAACTGAACAGTAACTCAAAGAGTTCACTTAATGACTTGTACTACTTCCTACTGGTTACTTCCCTGTGGCTCTGTCTCTGCTGAGAGAGGCTTCACTTTGGGAGGTAGTGACTCATATTGTGCTGCAGGATCTAAGATATTATTGAATTCCATATTAATAGAGCTGTAATATGGGTGTGATGAATTTGTTGCTCTTACCGTTACTGTTCGCTCAAATGTAGGCAGCCTTCACATACTTTAAACTGTTCAAAATAGCATACAGATAAGCTGTTAAAGCCCAGCCAAAGATATTGTTCATAAATATTTGACTGAAGTGAAGTGTACAGGGTACATTATGCTGAAAGAAGAGAAAGCTCCGGTTTTCTCACCTAGTATAGTCCCAACAGACATCAGTTGACAAAAGCATGCTCTCAGTGAATGTGTCTCTCGTTCTTGATTGCCATGGGAATAGACTTGAAACACATGAAGGGAAACAGAATAAATGTTTTTAAAGAAGCAGGGAAGCACAGTGTCAGCTAGGAATACTTATGGGATGAAATAGTCTAGAAGTAGGGACTCACAGTGTCAGCTAGGAATACTTATGGGATGGTATAGTCTTGGCCTCTTGTGTAGGCCTTGGCTTAAGGTCAATTGTTGTGAATGTTTCTAGCTTTATCTGTTATGAATGTGCGATAACACAGGACTTCACACTTAATCTGTAAACAGGTTTCTCGGAAGATGAGAGTGAGACTTTAAAGAGTATCCTGCTACCTACTTACTTTCATCTCCGTTCAAGAGTTGCCAGACCAGACCCCCCCTCTGACTTTACAAAGGGGTTTAGTATTGCTAATACATAACAATTATCTGCCCTTTAAGCCACCTTGGACCTGGCAATCGTATAATAAATGGATTTCTTCCAAAAAATATTCAATATCACCTCACCCTTCTTTATCAAGATGGTGAATAGCTCTGTGAAGTGGCACTGGTTTGGCTGAGGGTATAGGACATTATTGTAGCTCCCATACAACTGGGCAATTAATTAACTACACTACGAACGTCTCCCCCATTCTCCTCCTTCGCCGACTTAAGCCCTCTGAGATCGGATAAGTCTAAAGGCATAGATCATGGGCTTTTGTATGCCCCAGATTACATCTCAGAGTATGCTGAAGCGGACTACAGTTATAAATAACAGGGTTTTTAAAGACGTTAGGTTCCTCCACCTCATGTTTTATTGATGTTCACAACACCTTGAGTCCATTCTTCAGTCCATGTCAGTGGGTCGGTTGGTGCGTCATCTGTAGGCAACTTCAAACCCACAATTCCTTGAAGAATGACGTACGCTGACTGTATATGTAACGCCTTTGTAGTGCCTTTAATGAATGCTAAAGTGTTTTAAACTTGAACGTTATAAACATGTTTCCAGTTACCTTTTACCCACAAAAAAGTTTTCGCAAATTTAGAAGAGAGAGTAATGTTGCTTTAAAAGCTAACAAACCTTTTTAAGCAAAAAGCTGATCATGAGAGGACTGATGACAACCAGGCCAGACCTTATATAAGGTGAACTTTATATCTCGTGGAACCCTCTGCTCCTCAAAGGTTTGTTAATAGGCCTTGTAGGCCGCCATTGTAAATAAGAATTTGTTCTTAACTGACTTGCCTAGTTAAATAAAGGTTAAATAAATCAAATAAAATAATGTGCCTGTAATCTGAGTCTTAAAGGATCTATTTTCACCTGCCTGGGTGACACAGGGGAGACGGCTTCTAAATGGCTTCTAGCTTGTCGCTGCCCGAGATTATTAATAACGATCATCATGATAGCTATCACAGGCAAGTGTGCTTCCTTCCTGTGTTGGAGATGAAACTCATCAATTACACACGTTATCAATTACACAGAGCTATCGCATAGATAGCTCACCATTTATCAAAAGGGAACAACAGATTGGCACTAAGCTGTCCCATTGTAGTGGATCTCACCTGGCTCTCACTGTTAAACCTCTCATTTACATCATGCCACGACACAGATTGCCACATCTGCAACCTGACATTTAGAATGGAGATTTAGATGTGTCGTTATCTGCTACCTGGCAGCAGTACAGTGGGGGCAAACCCAATCCTCGTTGTTGGCATTTTGCCTGGCGTAACTTCACTTAATTGTCACTTTCAGTATCTTCTATCCATCTAGACTCTTCAATTTTCTTCAATCTTTTTTTTTTTTTTTTATCTTTCACTATATTTGATGATTTCATAAGATTGAAATGGGACTTGCCAGGCAAGAAAAGTAAATTGCAATCATTGTAGCCATTATGGCAGACATTGTTTAATTTCCCCCTTTCTGTATGAACCATTATGAAAAGCAAGATTGCTTTTAATTAATGTCTAACCTGGGATTAGTCAGTTAAAGCCAAGACTGTAAAATGTATTTGAATATGGCAGTTGCATTTGCATTTTCTATAGATTGGCATTACATCTGTCCTTTACAGCAGGTTGCTTTTGAGCTTGTCAAGGTGTTCAGAATACAACAGTTTTAGCAAGGAATCTCAGTTTGTTGATTGAAGACACTCTAAATGTGCCTGTAGATTTTGGTGTAATACACCCAGTCTTTAGATGTGATTGCATTGTACATCGATCTTTCCAGTTTGTCAGTCTTGACATCTTTGACAAATGTTGTGGGTATGTTTTCAGTTGCCACTACCAACCACTGTATTCTGGCTTAAATTGAGGTCTCTATCGAAAATCATCAATTGTGGCCTAGGCTCTGCTAACATGGTTGATTGAAGCAATTTAGTTGGTTGCATGTATAACAATCTTTGAAAACATAGAAGTATTTGAAACTCAAACAGATGTAGGATATTATTAATTTTATTATTATTATTTAATTTTTAAATATACAATCTACCTTCAGTGAATCCGCTCAACATTTACATTACATTGTCATCTAGCAGACACTCCCATCCAGAGCGACCCACAGGAGCTACCAGGGTCAAACGCCCCGCACAAGGGCACATCGAGCAGATCTCCCACCAAGTCAAGTTGGGGACCCAAACCAGCGATCTCTCTGCCACCGGCCCAAGCTCCCAACTGCCAGGCCACCAACTATCCAAGATCCCCCAACAGTTCCCCCGAGAGCTGCCCCTCAACCATCCGAGACTCCCCCCTCCCCTTCCACTCCCCACCCCAAAACCCCTCCACGGCTCCAGAACAGACTCAATTTGTCAGGGCATGGACTCTACAAGGTGTTATAAGCAGGGATGCTGGCCCATGTTGTCTCCAATGCTTCCCACAGTTGTGTCAAGTTGGCTGGATGTCCTTTGGATGGTGGACCATTCTCGATACACACGGGAAACTGTTGAGCGTAAAAAACCCAGCAGTGTTGCAGTTCTTGGCACACACAAAATGGTGTGCCTGGCACCTACACCGTACCTCGTTCAAAGGCACTTAAATATTTTGTCTTGCCCATTCACCCTCTGAATGGCACACATACACAATCCATGTCTCAATTGTTTCAAGGCTTAAAAATAATTATTTAACCTGTCTCCTCTCCTTTATCTACACTGATTGGAGTGGATTTAACAAGTGACATCAATAAGGGATCATAGCGTTCGCCTTGATTCACCTGGTCAGTCTAGTTCATGAAAAGAGCAGGTGTTCCTAATGGTTTGTACACAGTGTAGCTCAGTATTTGAATTATTTATTTTATACAGTCATTACTGCTTATCTTTATCAAAGGTGTCAATAATTTCAGACCCTAATGTATGTACATGATCACCATGTTAAACCACATAATCACATTTATAATAATATCCATATTCAAATCACACCTTTGTTGAAATAGATGGCATCCATATTTTATAAATCCAATCCAAATTTACAGCTCAGATTCATTGTGTTGAGGGGCCACCGCGCTTCAGGATAATTATTCACCCTCTGCTCTTGTAATACATCACTAACACTGTTTACTGGCCCAAGGTCAGTGCTTAGCAGAGAGGGAGAGAAAGTGAGAGAGAATGTGAGAGAGAGAATGTGAGAGAGAGAATGTAAGAGAGAGTGAGAAAGTGAGAGCGAGAAAGAGAGACGGAGAGAGACAGAAGGAGAAAGCGAAAAAGAGAGATAGCCGACCAACAGGAGACATTGAAAATGTTGTGTTTGAAAATTTACTTTTCACTGGAATGCTGTCAGACACTTTCGAATGGTTGGTGAATTATTCCCTCTGCGTTTCCTTACTGACACAGCTCTCAAACTCTTCCTGACTTGAGAGTCTGGAACGGCTGCTTTCATGTGTCAGCATGAAGCATCGATAATGAAGGAGCTGTGCCCTCAGACTTCCAGGCTGCACCCTACGCTAGTTGGATATCCCCATTTCAAATTGAATGAACCATGATCGATTGTTTTACATAGGACCGCCCCAGCCCTTCCTCATCCAACCAGCCTTTCCGGGATAAGCAAACAAATACAGTAGCTAGCTAGCACAAACCTTTGGAGTTCTGACATTGTTTACCACTAACATCATGAATAGGGGGAATAGATTATCACACAAATTTTCAAAACGTTATAACAACCCTTCTACACTATAACGAGTGACATATCAGACAACTGCACCCTGTTAAACGTTACAATCTTGTGGCTAGCAAGTAGCAACTAACATTAGCTAGCATAGCTAGCTGTGAATGTGTCGATCACCCATGGCTAGCTAGCTATTGTATTACCCATGTTCACATCTGGACTCAAGTTTCCTGCATGCCCCCTTATTTTGGCAATACATGAACATGAAATACCCTAAACATTAACTACAGCAAGTATGACCTACAAAAATAAAGCAGGGCAGGTAGAGTTCTCCTGGAATCTGCCAAACACAGATTTGTCCGTTGGACTGCCAGATGGTGAAGCGCAATTCATCACTCGAGAACGCGTTTCCACTGCTCTGGAGTCCAATGGCAGCAATCTTTACACCAATGCCGCTTGGCATTGCACATGGTGATCTTAGGCTTGTGTGCAGCTCTTCGGCCATGGAAACCCATTAACTAGAAATATGTGTTGGCATTGAGTAATTGTCTCTAGCCCCCTCCCAGTTAGGGGGAGTGATGAGCTCTACAGTAGACTCGCACAACTCAAACTGTTTTCTGACCCTCCCAACATAATTTGTAGAGAACTGGCCCTCTTTCTGTGATTCCCCACAAACAGGACAATGCCTGGCCTGCTCAGGAGTGATGGACTCCATCCAAGCTGGAGGGGTGCTCTCAGGTGTGAGACGTGTTGCAGCCCAGGCAGCAGGCTCTTAGCCAGCCTGCCAGCTTAGTGGAGTCTGCCACTAGCACAGTCAGTGTAGTCAGCCCAGCTTTCCCCATTGAGACTATGTCTGTGCCTCGATCTAGGTCGGGAAAAACTTAACCTGGTGGTGTACGCCTTCGCCATCTCACTGGAATAAACCTCCTCCATTCCTGTCATTATTGAAAGAGATTGTGATAGTAAATGGTTGTAGGACCTCACTTCCAAGGCAGACATAGTCAATGAACTAATCACTGATCATAAACTTGATGTGATTGGTCTTACTGAAATATGGCTCAAGACTGATGAATTTGCTGTGTTAAATGAGGCCTCTCCTCTTCGTTACAGTAGTGACCATATCCCCTACGCATCCCGAAAAGACAGAGGTGTTGCAAACATTTACAACAGCAAGAAAAGAAATGGCTGCGTTCTTGTCTTTGAGCTTCTAGTCATGAAATTGATGCAGCCTACTTAATCACTTTTTCTAGCTAGTATTTATTTACATAATCCTGGACTATCGGACCACCACCACATTATGTTTGCAATCGCAACAACAGATTCCGAGATGCCCTTCCAGACTCCCTCCACCTACCCAAGGACGTCGGAGTACAAAAATAAGTTAACCACCTAACCGAGGTTCTAAACTTAATCTTGTGTAATACCCTAGATGCAGTCGCACGACTTGCAATTCTAAAAACAAAAAACATTTGTCACAAGAAATTCGCTCACTGGTACACAGAAAATACTTGAGACCTGAAGCAAACGGAAATGGCGCTTCACCAAACTGGAAATGAGCTCCACCAAACTGGAAGTCTTCCAACTAGCTTGCATAGACAGTACCGTTGTCACGACTTCCGCCGATGTCGGTGCCTCTCCTTGTTCGGGTGGTGTTCGGCGGTCGACGTCACCGGTCTTCTAGCCATCACCGATCCACTTTTCATTTTCCATTTGTTTTGTCTGTGTTTTCCACACCTGGTTTCAATTCCCTCAATTACATGTTTTGTATATAACCTGTGTTCCCCCCCATGTCTTTGTGTGGGATTGTTCTTTGTAGTGCTTGTGCACATATTATACTGGTGCGTTACGGGCTATTTTGTGCCCATGTACTCTCGTGTTGTTTGAACCGTTTGGGTTGTTTAATAAACAACTAAGTTTATTAACCAGTTTTGCTCTCTTGCGCCTGACTTCTCTGCAACCAGTTATGCAACCCCTACAATCGTGCAATATTGAAGAGCCCTCACTGCTGCTTGATCAGCCTACTTTTCCAACCTGATTGAGGAGAATAAAAACAATACAAAATCGATTTTTGATACTGTTGCAAAGCGAACTAAAAAGTATGACCTTCACTTTAGCATTGATGAATTCATGAAGTTCTTCGTCGAAATGATCATGATCATTAGAAAACAAATTATGGACTCGTCTTTGAATATGCGTATTTCTCCAAAACGCAGTTGTCTGGAGTCTGCACAGAACTGCCAAGACCAAGGATCAATGAAGACACTTTAGTTTTTTAATCCTGTATCTCTTGACACATTCACAAAAATTATCATGGCCTCTAAAACTTTCAGCTGCCTACTGGACCCTATTCCAACTGAACTACTGAAAGAGCTACTTCCTGTACTTGGCCCGCCTATGTTGAACATAATAAACGTCTCCCTGTCCTCCAGATTTGTACCAAACTCAATAAGGTGACAGTTATAAAGCCTCTCCTGAAAAAGCCAAACCTTGACCCGGACTCTTTATTTTTGACTATCAGCCTATATCAAATCTCTTTTATTTATTATGCAGAAAAGCTAATCCATGCTTTTGTCAATTCTAGATTAGACTACTGCAATGCTCTACTCTCCGGCTACCAGGATAAAGCACTAAATAAACTTCAGTTAGTGCTAGATATTGCTTCTAGAATTTTGACTAGAACCCCAAAATGTGATCATATTAATCCAGTGTTAGTTTCTCTAACCTGGCTTCCTGTTAAGGATCAGCAGAAGTGGTGTCGGTTTTGGAGAGTCTGGCTTGCCCAAAGTAAAATGCCTGCCACTCAGGTCCAGAAACTAGGATATGCACATAATTAGTACTATTGGATAGAAAACACTCTGAAGTTTCTAAAACTGATAAAATAACGTCTGTGAGTATAACAGAACTGATATAGCAGGCAAAAACCCGAGCAAAATAAAAAAAATGTTTAACATGCCTTCTATTACCATAGGCTGGTATAGAGCCTGGAGGATTCTAGGACCCAGGTTGCAGTACCTATGGCTTCCACTAGATGTCAACCGTCTTTAGACAGTGTTTCAAGAGTTTGTCACGAACAAGAGCCTCATACAGGATATTTATATCCAAGGAGTGACAAAGGGATTTCTGTCTGGTGCGCGAGAGACACGAGAGCGCTCACCTCGGTTTTTTACTTTAAGGCTAGAGCTGATTTCAAGGTTGTTCTGCTAACCTACAAGCATTACATGGACTTGCACCTACCTATCTCTACAAATTTGTCCTGCCATATATACCTACACATACGCTATGGTCATAAGACGCAGGCCTCCTTATTTTCCCTAGAATTTCTAAGCAAGCAGCTGGAGGCAGGGCTTTCTCCTATAGAGATAAATTTTTATGGAATGGTCTGCCTATCCATGTGAGAGACGCAGACTCGGTCTCGACCTTTAAGTCTTTACTGAAGACTCATCTTCTCAGTAGGTCCTATGATTGAGTGTAGTCTGGCCCAGTGGTGCAAAGCTGAATGGCAAGGCACTGGAGTGACGAATTGCCCTTACTGTCTCTGCCTGGCTGGCTCCCATCTTCCTCTGGGATTCTTTGCCTCTGACCCTATTATGGGGGCTGAGTCATTGGCTTACTAGTGTTCTACCATCCCTAGGAGGGGTGTGTCACATCGTGCCAGGCTTTTTTTTTTATATACTCGACTTGAGTGGGTTGAGTCAATGACGTGATCTTCCTGTCTGGTTTTGCGCCCCCTTGGGCTCGTGAAGTGGGGAAGATCTTTGTGGGCTATACTCCGCCTTGTCTCAGGGTAGTACTGTAAGTTGGTGGTCTGTTGATATCCCTCTAGTGGTGTGGGGGCTGTGCTTTGGCAAAGCAGGTGGGGTTATATCCCACCTGGTTGGCCCTGTCCTGGAGTATCGCCAGACGGGGCCACAGTGTCCCCCGACTCCCCCCTGTCTCAGTCTTCAGTATCTATGCTGCAATAATCTAATTGCCGGGGGGCTAGGGTCAGTCTGTCCTTTCTGGTGTAATTCTTCTGTCTTATCTGGTGTCCTGTTTGAACTTAGGTATGATCCCTCAAATTTGCCAATCTCTCTCTCTCTCTTTCTTACCCCCCTCCTGGAAGTCCTGAGCAATTGGACCATGCCTCAGGGCTACCTGGCCTGACGACTCCTGGCTGTCCTCATCCCCAGTCCACCTGGTCGTGCTGCGGATCCAGTTTCTGCTGGATCCGCCTGTGGCTATGGAACCCTGACCTGTTCAATGGACGTGCTACCTTGTCGTGCTGCTGCTCCAGATTCAACTGTTCTGCCTGCGGCTATGGAACCCTGACCTGTTCACCGGACCTGCTACCTTGTCCCGGACATGCTGTTTTCGACCCTCTCTCTCCATGTCTCTCTCTCTCTCTCCCCCTCTCCTGCTGTCTCAACCTCTGAATGCTAGGCTATGAAAAGCCAGCATGTACTCTTATAATTTCCACCTGGCACAGCCAGAAGATGGCTGGCCACCCCTCAGAGCCTGGTTCCTCTCTAGGTTTCTTCCTAGGTTCCGGCCTTTCTATGGAGTTTTTCCTAACCACCATGAATCTGCATTGCTTACTCTTTGAGGTTTTAGCCTGGGTATCTTTATAAGCACTTTCTGACTGCTGATGTAAAAAGGGCTTTATGAATATTTGATTGATTGATATGAGAACCAATACAAAAGTTGCTCAAAGTCGCTCATAATTTGAGCTAACCTCCCCTTTTACAAGCCCGACTTACCAGACCAGTTATTCACAGCTCGCTGTGTAGTCACGTGGATCACGTGTCAGCCAGGCTACCATCAACTCTCATCAACCTTTGAATTAAGTTGATTGTTGTTGTATCCAAAGAAATAGAATGATTCATTCTCTATCTATGGTTGTATCTTCCATGGAATGTCAATTCGTTGAAGGGGGCCAGGAAGATAAAGTGTATGACTATATTAATTAAAATATGTTAACAATGCACAACTACAGAGAATGATGAAGCAGGAGAGCTAAGAGCTCTAACTGACCAAGTGGTGATAATGACCTTGGTAGCAACAAGTGGGTAACAATCCAAAGATTCTATTGGGAGATGGAATCAATGAGAGCCTATATCATTTCAAAATGTCTGTAACCTGAGCATTTAATATTTTTAGGGGAATTGTCATGCCCAAACATTGTTTCCTTGAATTGGTACAGTCCCTAGTTCTACAACTAGGGACTGTACCCAAGTGTTCTCCTGATAGGCAGACTACAGTAATGAATGAGTCAGAGTTTTTCCACGCTTCGTGTGCAGACTAAGCCATTCTCATCTGTTAATGACTGGCTGCATGACGGAGATGAAGAGATATTTAGTGCGAGAGAGAGAGAGAGAGAGAGAGAGAGAGAGAGAGAGAGAGAGAGAAACCAGTCAGACTTTGTTCTCTTGGGCTACAAACTTTCAAAAAGACATGAGTAATCTCTCGGGATTCACCTTCAATTAAATGTTTTGCTGTGGGGCATCCATTCAGTCACAGTTCACCACAAACCCACCTACACACATACAAGGAGCTTGGTAAATCAACACCCACTATCTCTCTCTGATATTTCTCAGCTTTGGAGAGGTTCTTTTAACTGTACTCTCAAGGGCCTCATTCTGAGTTTGAAAACGTCATCGCTCCTCAGGGTAAGACTTCCCTATAGCACTTTAAACACAGAGCTAGGAACAAAAGTACCAGATTCAGAAAACCTCATATAAGCCTATACATTACTATAAGCCATACATTGATCCTCCTACCTTTTCAAAAAACTCCCAATCTAAAGCTGTTTTAAGAC
This sequence comes from Brachymystax lenok tsinlingensis, assembly GCA_030435695.1. NCBI lineage: Eukaryota > Metazoa > Chordata > Actinopteri > Salmoniformes > Salmonidae > Brachymystax > Brachymystax lenok. The sequence goes on from CM059795.1 coordinate 13,281,656, forward strand.
AAGGAAAGAACAACCTCAAGTTAATTGCAAGTGACCCAAAAGTGCAACTGGTTTGCTATCTTTTCTGATTTAGAAACCATTTTCTCATTTACCCATAGTTAGAACAACTAAATGTTGTGATGGCCTGATTCTTACTATATGTTAGTTCCATAATAACACGTTATACAACAGCCATGGAGAAACCATGAGAATGTGATTAAGCATATTGTTTGTCTATTTGTCTTTGGAAGAGAATGCTGTATTAAGAGATACCACTGCTCATGAGCAGCACAAACTGTACCTGTCTTTCCAATGTACCATTTTTCTCAGGGACTATAGGTTATTCAGATAATAATATATAATATAACTTATTTATGTCTTGGCAAATGTTTATGACTTCAGTATTGGCATTGTTATTTATTAGGTTGGGTAGTTTAGATTTAGATTCAACTATTATTTTCACATTCCATCCTGGCCTGCCCTAGATTTAGGCCTGGCTTACTTGTTTGGAGTTTGACTGCAGTACTTATCTCAACACAGTTCAGCCAAGGCCACTGAGGCACTACTGGGAATTCTCTCAGACTCAGTGTTTTACCATGGAACCGCTGGGCATTCTCTCTGACTCAGTGTTTCTGTAATATATGTGAAGTTCCAGGACTTATCAATCAAGGAAGTCTAGTACCCCTAGCTAGCATATTCTCTTATTGATGATTAAATGACTCCATTGGCCAGGCACGGCCACACAGACTCTATTCAACACTGTTAGCAACAATTTCCCAATGTTCCAGACAATGGCATTGTAGAGTTGGTCTGAATGACCCCTTCTGTGACACTGCATTTCAAATGGTAATAACTACTATTGTTGTGGTGCACTGTAAACAAAAGTGCACCACAACATTGGCAGCCAGTATGGTAACAACATACTGTACCTTTTTTTATATAGTAACTTACAGGTAACTGGCTGCCAGTAAGTTACCATAAAAACGACAGGATTTTTCTGACAGTGTGCACAATAGTCTGATAAATGAAAACAAAGATAATATGTTGGCCTGAAAATGGACCCAGTGATTTTACCAGCTGTACTCGAATCATCCTATGTGATCTGGCAGTTTGTAGAGATACAAACAAAAGTAACACAGCCTAGCGGTCAATTGGGATAAGGATTGATATTGTTTTTCCTAATAATCTCAATTTCTGCCTCTTCTGGCTTGGTGTGATGTCAGAGGGAAGAGACTAAAGAGAGACAGATCAGGAGGCAGTGCCTGATTCCTACATCCCATGATTTACAACAGCAAGCAGAACAGGTTGATAGTAAACCCCTCTCTGTATGATCATAAATGTGTCATGTATTTAACACCTACTTAGACATTTTTAGGCGCTTCATTAAAAGACGGCACCTCTAGTCATTACACTTCTAATACATATTCATTTTAGCATAATTTGGCTGTTTTCTTCTGTCTATCCCACCGTTTTGGATTTGTGACATTTTCATCAATACCAAAATTAGATTTCGGTGAAATTACTCATTTTTTGTTTCTCTTTCACTACTGAAGTAGGCTTAGAAATAGTTTGTAAAGAAAAATAATCTACTGCCTAAAGCTCTGTTTTTGTCTCCTTGTATGAACCTCATTGGCCTATCAAATGACTTGTACCTACAATGCTATTGAGAGATTATGAATGCATGTGGCCATATTGAAGCATATCAATGTCTCTGACTAGTTTTGTCTGTAATCATCTTGATAGCCTTTATCTCCTGGAGTAGATAACAAAAATAACCACATTTGTATTCCAAGACAGTCATACGGAAGTGACTGAATATTTTGTGTCCTTTCATGGACCTGACAAGACATTCTTCTTTTGCACTGCACCTGTTGCGACTCGGTTCTGTTCACCTAAAAGAGCCGTTCATTCGCGAACAACCCATCACTAGGCTACACTGACGAGTAACTTCTGCGGTCACTGCCAAGTCTCAAAATGGGCTTTGAATCCTAGGAAAATACAAGATCTTTGGTTTACTTGTCCCGATACAATACCATGGACATAACTCCGGTATATGATTTATGAAGGGATACAGGTGATTCACTATATAAGCCCTTTATGAAATAAAAACGTTCTGTTCCGAGGACGCGAGGACGGCGGTAGTTAACTACTTAGGGAGTGGTGGGGCGCTAGGCGCCAAATTCAAAATCCAAAAGTTGAATTATTAAACATTCATCAATATACAAGTGTTGCATAGTCATCAAAAGCTCTGCTTCTTGGCAATATCACAGCGTTGTCAGATTTCAAATAGGCTTTACGGCGAAAGCACTACATTTGATTGTTTGAGGGTAGCACCTCCAATATTTTCCATTAGCATAAATTCATAAACCATTGCGGTTCACACAAAACACTTTTCACAGCGAAAACAAATCCCTTACCTTTTGAAGAACTTCTGCTGAGGGCTTCCCAAGTGTCCAACGAAGACATCCAATGGTTCTTTTGTTAGAAAAAGTCATTTATTATAATCCATAAATCTCCGTTTGACCAGGAGCACAACAATGCACAACAATGGTTTCTACCACGAAACCACGATTCCAATAACCACCGCGGTCGAAATAACCGTAAAGTACGTCGCCATCAAAATGACTACCGCTACAATCAACCTGTTCGCTACGTTCCTGCACCCAACCCACACAAAGTAACAGAGTACAAGGGTAACAAAGGGTTGAAGGACAATCAAATGTAGACCAATGTTCTCCAGCAGTTCCACTACGTGAAGAACTCAAGCGAGAAACATTTGAGAAAAGGAAAATGATAAGTCACAAGGACTAGATGGGGAATTACCGGACACCAGGTCCGCAGGAATTAACACCCATAGCAAGGACGTTAAAATTCAAATTTCTCCCGCTCTCATTCAAGACCCTTTCCAGGGCCCGCTTGATCAAGAAACAGGCCCACCGGCAAACGCTTTTGACCTTTTTCTTCGTAACCTTTGTATCAGTATTGCCTGTTTCTTGATCAAGCGGGCCCTGGAAAGGGTCTCGAATGAGAGCGGGAGAAATTTGAATTTTAACGTCCTTGCTATGGGTGTTAATTCCTGCGGACCTAGTGTCCGGTAATTCCCCATCTAGTCCTTGTGACTTATCATTTTCCTTTTCTCAAATGTTTCTCGCTTGAGTTCTTCACGTAGTGGAACTTCTGGAAAACATTGGTCTACATTAACTTCTTAGGGAGCGGCAGCTGAGGTGTCGGTTTTGGAGAGTCTGGTATGCCCAAAGTAAAAGGCCTGCCACTCAGGCCCAGAAACTAGGATAAATAAATGACTTTTTCTAACAAAAGAAGCATGAATTATCTTGCTTGAACTATCCTCAGCAGAAGATCATCAAAGGTAAGCAATTTTATTTTAGCTCTTTTATGCCTTTTGTGAGACCCGCTGGTTATGAAATTATGCTAATGCAGAAATTATGTGGGGTGCTATCCTCAAACAATCAAATGTTGTGCTTTCGCCGTAAAGCCTTTTTGAAATCTGACAACGCTGTGATATTGCCAAGAGTCTAAGCTTTTGAAGAGTATGCAACATGTGTATATTGATGAATATTTTATAATTGTATTTTTGGATTTTGAATTTGGCGCCTTACATTTTTCTGGGTAGTGCCAGGAATGGGGCGCTAGCGCCCCAGTGCTCCGTAAGAAGTTAAAGCCAAGCCCACTCAAAATCTGAAAAGTCGACCTGCTTCCACCTTGAACACAAACGGCACATCACGTCGTTGCGAATGACCACTCCTCTTTGTGGGGAATATGTCCACTAAACACGAATCTAAATGCCCATACCTGGAAACAGTCCTGGAGGACTGCTTAACTTGTCATGCGCTAATTGATTCGGGCGCGACAATATCGCTCATCTCTCAAACTTTGTTTGATGATCTCAAAAGGGCTTTGAAGCCAACTAAACATTCTTTAAAAGTGGAACGATGCGACACTACACTTCGAGGGGTCACTCAGACTACCTCGCCTCTCACAATGAGAGTCATGCTGAAACTACACTTCCAGGACGTATCGCTCGTTCACCCTGTGTATGTTACCAGCCTCGAATCTGTACCCCTGCTACTTGGCGCAGACTTGATGGATTGGTTACTCCCACTGATGGATTGGAAAACCAACCAGGTATGGTCACAGGCCACAGTGCCTTCTCCACTGACCACACTGTCGCCCCCTAACGCTAGCTGCAACGCAGTCACTCACGAGGGGTATCTGTCGAAAGCACCCCTTGGGAAAAAGACGTTTAGAAACCTCTTGGTGCAGAATCCGATCCAAGGAGATATTACGATATCTCAACACATTCCATCAGCCAACCTGATTGACCACTCTTTTCATGATTTCGAGCCAGCTGTCTCTGTGAATGAGCAACTTCCCTCCTCCTTGCAGTCGTGCAATACGGTAGTTGAGATGTACTTCTCAGACACTTCCGCAAGCCCTGCGGCCGTCTCAGCAAGAAAAACATTGATGCGCAGAGTATACTCTGCTTCCGATGATACACCATCCGCTTTGTGGGGGACTGTCACCCCTTACAATCACACTAATGGCGTCAGTCCAGCAACTGACCCGATGACTCCCACTGGTGAAACACTTTGCGATATCACAGACCGATATCCTCGTCTCAGTTTACAGGTACTGAAGAGGTTGCCACACAGGGACGCGGTGGTGGCTGACAGGCCTCGACAGCCACTGAGCGTTTTGAAGCACAAACACCAGGAGATTTGGTTGAAAGGTTACAGCCATTCTCATAACAACGCGGTCACTGACAACTCGTACAGTGAGGGAAAAAGGTATTTGATCCCCTGCTGATTTTGTACGTTTGCCCACTGACAAAGAAATGATCAGTCTATAATTTTAATGGTAGGTTTATTTGAACAGTGAGAGACAGAATAACAACAAAAAATCCAGAAAAACGCATGTGAACATTTTTATTAAATGATTTGCATTTTAATGAGGGAAATAAGTATTTGACCCCTCTACAAAACATGACTTAGCACTTGGTGGCAAAACCCTTGTTGGCAATCACAGAGGTCAGACGTTTCTTGTAGTTGGCCACCAGGTTTGCACACATCTCAGGAGGGATTTTGTCCCACTCCTCTTTGCAGATCTTCTCTGAGTCATTAAGGTTTCGAGGCTGACGTTTGGCAACTCGAACCTTCAGCTCCCTCCACAGATTTTCTATGGGATTAAGGTCTGGAGACTGGCTAGGCCACTCCAGGACCTTAATGTGCTTCTTCTTGAGCCACTCCTTTGTTGCCTTGGCCGTGTGGGTCATTGTCATGCTGGAATACCCATCCACGACCCATTTTCAATGCCCTGGCTGAGGTTCTCACCCAAGATTTGACGGTACATGGCCCCGTCCATCGTCCCTTTGATGCGGTGAAGTTGTCTTGTCCCCTTAGCTGAAAAAAACCCCCAAAGCATAATGTTTCCACCTTCATGTTTGATGGTGGGGATGGTGTTCTTGGGGTCATAGGCAGCATTTGTCCTCCTCCAAACACGGCGAGTTGAGTTGATGCCAAAGAGCTCCATTTTGGTCTCATCTGACCACAACACTTTCACCCAGTTGTCCTCTGAATCATTCAGATGTTCATTGGCAAACTTCAGACGGGCATGTATATGTGCTTTCTTGAGCAGGGGGACCTTGCGGGCGCTGCAGGATTTCAGTCCTTCACGGCGTAGTGTGTTACCAATTGTTTTCTTGGTGACTATGGTCCCAGCTGCCTTGAGATCATTGACAAGATCCTCCCGTGCAGTTCTGGGCTGATTCCTCACCGTTCTCATGATCATTGCAACTCCACGAGGTGAGATCTTGCATGGAGCCCCAGGCTGAGGGAGATTGACAGTTCTTTTGTGTTTCTTCCATTTGCGAATAATCGCACCAACTGTTGTCACCTTCTCACCAAGCTGCTTGGCGATGTTCTTGTAGCCCATACCAGCCTTGTGTAGGTCTACAATCTTGTCCCTGACATCCTTGGAGAGCTCTTTGGTCTTGGCCATGGTGGAGTGTTTGGAATCTGTTTGATTGATTGCTTCTGTGGACAGGTGTCTTTTATACAGGTAACAAACTGAGATTAGGAGCACTCCCTTTAAGAGTGGCAAAAAAGTATTTACTCAGCCACCAATTGTGCAAGTTCTCTCACTTAAAAAGATGAGAGAGGCCTGTAATTTTCATCATAGGTACACTTCAACTATGACAGACAAAATTAGGAAAAGAAATCCCGAAAATCACATTGTAGGATTTTTAATGAATTTATTTGCAAATTATGGAGGAAAATAAGTATTTGGTCACATACAAACAAGCAAGATTTCTGGCTCTCACAGACCTGTAACTTCTTCTTTAAGAGGCGCCTCTGTCCTCCACTCGTTACCTGTATTAATGGCACCTGTTTGAACTTGTTATCAGTATAAAAGACACCTGTCCACAACCTCAAACAGTCACACTCCAAACTCCACTATGGCCAAGACCAAAGAGCTGTCAAAGGACACCAGAAACAAAATTGTAGACCTGCACCAGGTTGGGAAGACTGAATCTGCAATAGGTAAGCAGCTTGGTTTGAAGAAATCAACTGTGGGAGCAATTATTAGGAAATGGAAGACATACAAGACCACTGATAATCTTCCTCGATCTGGGGCTCCACGCAAGATCTCACCCCGTGGGGTCAAAATGATCACAAGAACGGTGAGCAAAAATCCCAGAACCACACGGGGGGACCTAGTGAATGACCTGCAGAGAGCTGGGACCAAAGTAACAAAGCCTACCATCAGTAACACACTACGCCGCCAGGGACTCAAATCCTGCAGTGCCAGACGTGTCCCCCTGCTTAAGCCAGTACATGTTCAGGCCCGTCTGAAGTTTGCTAGAGAGCATTTGGATGATCCAGATGAGGATTGGGAGAATGTCATATGGTCAGATGAAACCAAAATATAACTTTTTGGTAAAAACTCAACTCGTCGTGTTTGGAGGACAAAGAATGCTGAGTTGCATCCAAAGAACACCATACCTACTGTGAAGCATGGGGGTGGAAACATCATGCTTTGGGGCTGTTTTTCTGCAAAGGGACCAGGACGACTGATCCGTGTAAAAGAAAGAATGAATGGGGCCATGTATCGTGAGATTTTGAGTGAAAACTTTCTATCAGCAAGGGCATTGAAGATGAAACGTGGCTGGGTCTTTCAGCATGACAATGATCCCAAACACACCGCCCAGGCAACGAAGGAGTGGCTTCGTAAGAAGCCACAATGCAAAAAGTCTGGATAGCCATTTGATTACCTGTTCAGGAGTCTTATGGCTTGGGGGTAAAAACTGTTGAGAAGCCTTTTTGTCCTAGACTTGGCACTCCGGTACCGCTTGCCATGCGGTAGTAGAGAGAACAGTCTATGACTGGGGTGGCTGGGATCTTTGACAATTTTTTGTATGGAATTCTGTGTGATTATTTATGTATTTAGTAAATAAACAATTAAACCAAAATTTGTATTGCTGATTCAACTTGTTAGTCAGGGTTCGTGAAGAATTCTACGATGTTCAGATGAGACTGAAATAAGGTGGTGATTATTGACTGCCATTGATGTAAAAGATTACCAGATCTTTAAGAGTTTATTCTGAAGATAACAGCTCTATAAACATTATTTTGTGGTGCCCTGACTTTCTAGTTAATTAATATTACCTGATTAGTTAATCAGGTAATATTAATTACAGAGAAATTATTTTATAGAATAGCATGTCATATCACTTAATCCGGCATAGCCAAAGACACGACATAATGAATACATATAAGGATTCACAGCCTCGTGAAAAGTTTAAGCACTTATCTCACTAATCCTCGCTTCTCATTACAAATTCAGTCTTTTATGAGTCTGTGGTCCCAGCACGTCTCCAGTTCACAGCAAAGAGTTTGTTACTGAGCTCTGTCAGTGTCAGCTAGCTCTGTCAGCTCAGTGCCATGCCAGATTGCAGTGGCCTCGTCCCATTGCCTCCTGGGTAATCTCCCAGTGTTGCTGTGTAAACACCAGTGTCATGATCAGGCCTTTGATTCCACCAGGCCCTGCTGGCTGAGACCCCTAACAACACAACACTACCACCCTGAATTTTAATTAAATCCTCACAATCAGACCACACAATGAATGCTAATATCATCATTATTTTTCTATTTGGCAGACACCCTTATTGAAAGCACCACTTGCCAAGCAACGAGTGTTGTGTATAACAGGAATAGAGTGCTCCCGGCGCAATTCATTGGCCTAATGATAGTTGTTTAACATAGAAGTTTTGAATTAGTGCATGAAAGTAAGTGCTTTTAAAAAAAAGAGTCTTAAGTTTTATGAGTTTGAAGTTGGATGGGCCATGTTCCCTCGTTCTCTCTCCAACCATATCTCTCTGGTCTAGCCTGCAGTGTACAAAGTACAGCGCTTTCCTTTTATGTGCTTAAAGATAAAGCTCTCTTTGCTCTACATTTTGAAAAAAGCATAGTGGATATGCTGAAGCTAACCACAGTATACAAACTCAATACGATAAAGTATCGTCAAAACATTAAAAAGGCTACAGTACAAATCCAGGAAAGGATTAACTGACAAATTGTCAGCTATTTCTGTATACTCTGTCTTTATGAGTAAAAATGTGTTAGTTGCTAGGATTACAGTCTTTTAAGCATCATCTCACAAGCATTTGTATTTCTCCGGTATTTCAGCAAGTGATTTTTACCTTGACGTTTATCTGGAAACTACAGAAGACATGGAGACAGGGATCATTTGAACACACATTGGCAATGAGAGAGTGACACCAACCCAATTTAGTTAAGTATAGTTTCATGTCCAATTATGTCCATTACAGCTGCAAAAAGACATGGATTATCCCTGTGTGTTACGACTGGAAATTAACCTGAAATGGCTTGAAGTGCCCCTCATCAATTCATTGAAGTGTTTTCAAGAAGGAGCAGATTGGGATCCATGCAGAATGTTGCAATTAGAGACAATCTAAAGCAGATATGACTGTAAACAATTATCTTCTTCTGACAACGACAGTTATCAGCCAGATACGTGACAGTTATTCTTTTTCTTAACCCTGTCTAGTTCTCAGGGAAATAAAGCCTGTCATTGCTGAAGGCAATCAGTTGTTTAAACATATTGGAATATATTGTTGTTTTACTATATGATTCACTCCAATGGACTCCAATCTGCCACTGAGTTGTGATTTAAATTATATGTGCTATCATTATCTTAAAAAGCCCTATAGTTGTCCAATAGTAAAGGTAGTGATGGGACAGTAGTAGCATTGTGCTAGTAGGCTATTATCTGAAATGGTCTCTAAACTGGCTACCATCAAAACAAATCCTGTTCCTGTCAGTGTTTTTACTAAACTGATCAGGTGTTAGTTATTACATAGTAATAACATGTTTATGAAGCTATTATAACCAGAAGCATTCTAATCCTATGGTGTCTATATGTGACCGACCGACTCGATTCGGTCTTATGTAGCAAAATTTGAAATTGTGTTTTTTACATTGGATAAAAGTAGAGACTCAGAGCTAGAAAATTGTATATCATACACTACAGTCGAGGAACAATGGGAAAGTAATTATCCTTTGAAAGTTGATAAACCTGTTACCTCACTTTTGAGAAAATAGTCTTTGAATATTTTGGTACACCTACGGGAGAGCTCTGCTTTGTCTACACCCATTCAGCATCACTCACACCCTCTTAAACTTTAGCACCGTCCATCTCTTTAAGGATTCACATGTGAGGCCATGTACTGAACAACCAAAGATGTCAAGACTAAAGGCTGGTTATACTACAGGTGTGTTCGTATTTAATCTGGAGTGAAATAGTGTGCTCTGTGCGTTCATAAACTCAGAGCGTTGTCAGATTGTCCGTTTGTAAATTCAGAGCATTTCGCTATCGGAGCATTCAGAGCGCTCTCTGGACGCTCTGGCCGAGGAGTAGGGTTGTTCCGAGCATTCTGTCCTAACAACAGCAGTCAAGCACACTACACAAAAAGGACCATAATCCCAACTCATGACGTTACTACCCTGCATGAATCTGCAGGTAGCCTACCAACCAGGTTCAATGTTAGCTAGCTTGTTAGGGCTAGGGGGCAGTATTTTGAAGTTCGGATGAAAAACGTGCCCAAAGTAAACTGTCTGTTACTCAGGCCCAGAATATGGATATGCATATAATTAGTAGCTTTGGATAGACAACACTCTGACGTTTCTAAAACTGTTAAAATAATGTCTGTGAGTATAACAGAACTGATATGGCAGACAAAAACCCGAGCAAAATCCATCCGGGATGTCTGAATCAGTCATGCCACACTGTTTTCAATTGGCATGCTATTCAAAGACTTATAGTTTAACCCCCAGATTGTAGTTCCTATGGCTTCCATTAGATGTCAACAGTCTTTAGAAAAAGGTTGGAACGTTCAATCATGAAAATCAAGGGAGTAAGACCACTTGTTCCTGAGTTCACGTCAAGTGTACTGTTTTGGATTTTGCGCGTAACAGGGAGTGCACGCTCAGTTCTTTTTCTCTTCTATTCAGCAGGTTATATTCCATCTGAAATATTATAGTGTATATTCATTTTAGGGTATCTGAGTATTGATTACAAATGCTTTTTGACTTTTTCCGACGAACTTTACGGGTACTTTTGGGATATCGTTTGTCTGCATGGATGAAAGCCTTTGGGCAGGTGGATTACTGAACAAAACGCACCAACCAAACGGAGCTATATGGATATAAAGAACTTTATCAAACAAAAGGACCTTTTATTGTGTAACCTGGACGCTTTGATATGCCATCAGTGGAAGATCATCAAAGGTAAGAGATTTATTTTATGCTATTTTTGAGTTTTGTGACACCTGCTGGTAATGTTATTATGCTAATTGAGTTTTTGAGTGGAGGTGCTGTCCTCAGGCAATCAAGCCTTTTTGAAATCTGACAATGCTGTTAGATTAACAAGAGTCTAAGTTGTTGAAGGGTGTGCAGCATTTGTACTTTCATGAATGTTTGAAATGAGTATTTTTGTAATTTGAATTTGGCGCTCTGCATTTCACCGGAAGTTGTCAAAATCGATCCCGTTCACGGAATTGGATCCGTAACAGGCTAGCTAACATTAGGCTATAACTAGCAAAGCAATTGACCCTGAGATACGAATAATATTACTACACAGATCACACACGTGACGTTAGCTAGCTGACCTAACAACAGCAGTCAAGCACCCAAGCTAACTGGCTAATGTTGGCTAGCTTGCTAGCTACTTCCAGACACAAATGAGAGAACAGCTCACGGCTGACCATTGTACTTGGCCTAGCAGAGCTGGTTAGGCTGTTTTTATGTTATCCAGAGCGTTGGTGACTGTGCTCTTGGCAACAATTTTATTATGCTTTTTTGCCAACGTTTACTGACACCGGCCATATTAAATGGGTGTTGAGCATTCGTAAATTTGTCATTGATTCATTTATTCGCTCTGGCACACTCAGACGAGAGTGCTCTAATATTGGAGTAGATAGCCAGAGTGAATTTACCAGCTATGTCTATCAACAGTTGTCGCAGTAGACAATCTAAACAATCTATTGAAATGGTTACTTGCATTGTGGAGTCTTTTGTTAAGACATGTAGCTAGCAAGCCAGCTAAACACTGAACCATAATCTCAACTCATGACGTTACTACCCTGCATGATTCTGCAAAGCAAATGGCTCTGAGATACACCTGTAAATTGAAATGCATTCCAAGTGACTACCTCATGAAGCTGGTTGAGAGAATGCCAAGAGTGTGCAAAGCTGTCATCAAGGCAAAAGGTGGCTACTTTGAAGAATCTCAAATATAAAATCTGTTTAGATTTGTTTAACACTTTTTTGGTTACTACATGATTCCATATGTGTTATTTCATAGTTTTGATGTCTTCACTATTATTCTACAATGTAGAAAATAGTAAAGAATAAAGAAAAACCCTTGAATGAGTAGGTGTGTCCAAACTTTTGGCTGGTACTGTACATAACGTTAGCTAGCGAGCCAGCCAGGTAACGTTAGCTAGCTACTTTAACTTGAAATGAAAATGACTTTCTGACAAAATTAGAAACGTGTAATATCTGAAAATCTAGCTAGCTAGACTATCTTACCCATATACATGGATGGACACTGCTCTCTCTCTGTCACGGATGCCATGGCTTTCCTTAGTTTGAAGATGTAATCCGGAGACAGGTGTTTTCTCCATCGCCTTAGCTATCATACTCTAATTCCAATGATTTCAAAACTTGGTCCTCCAGAAAGTGGAAAGCAACACTTATGCAGTTCAACTACATAATATCGTTTTATTTTTTTAAAGCTGTGTTAGAAAGGATTACCTACACATTCTCACCAGCTCAAATAGACAGAAGCGTGCTACATGGCAGACCAATCCGAACTCATCTCTCGGCATGTCCAGCCCACTCATTATCTCAGCCAATCATGGCTAGTGGGAAGGTTTCTCACTTTTTCTGTGGCTAAACCAACTAGGCTCGTAATTTAACAATTTTATTTGTATTTACAGATGGCATATTATTGTTATTAAGGCACATGAAAGTTCACATGTTCCAGAAGGCATTTCTGCCAAAAAATGTATTTTGATAAAAGAAAAACGTTTAAATGGCTCTCCTGTGAAGTAGTGACGCGCGACATATACCTAGTTTCCTGAAACGAGTCAGGACACGAGTCACAGCATCCTATTCCTGTCAGAGTTTTCCATTGAACTGTGTTTGTTCCCCCTGTCACCCACTAAGGACCAGAGGCTGTGGTAAAGTATGTTCCTGTTGTTAGTTATTTGTGAAGTGTTATAACCAGATATTGCCCTGAAAGTTCTGTCCCTGTCAGTGTTTTCCACTGAACTGCATTGGTTTACCCTGCTGTCACCAACTAAGGCCCAAAAGCTGTGTGTAGAACATGTTCATTCCTGTTGTTCCACTACAGTCCCCTTTCACCTCCGTGCAACGCTGCACTCAATAATAATATATTGAAATACATGCTAATGCGCAATAATGAATACAAATGCCCCCATTCCAGCCTGCCACTGATGGAAGTGTGCAACCTCATTTGAATCTGCTTAGCAGTTAAAAAAACTGTAAATATTGTAACTGAACAAAAATATAAACATAACATGTAACAATTCCAATGATTTTACTGTTACAGTTCATATAAGGAAATCTGTTAATTGAAATAAATTCATCCCCCCTATCTATTGATTTCACATGACTGGGCACGGGCGCAGCCATGGGTTGGCCTGGGAGGGAATAGGCCCAATCACTTGGGAGCCATGCCAACCACTGGGGAGAAAGGCACAACCAATCAAAATGAGCTTTTCTCCACAAGAATACTTTATTACAGACATAAAAACTCCCCAGTTCCATCAGCTGACCGATTGGCTGGTCTCAGATGATCCCGCTGGTGAAGAAGCCGCTCTTATTGGCTAAGAGTGGAGGCCTCAAGTAAAAAAATGGGCCGGTGTGTTAGAATTGTCAGGGCTGATTTCTGGTCCCATTCTGCCCCTGCATAGGGTCTTCATTTGCACTGTACTATGGGACAATATTGACGTTCGTTGATTACCTGGCTGATGAATACTCCTGAGTCCTCAATGAAACTTTTAATCCTAAAATCCTAATCCAATATCATGTGGTTGGTGAAGGGAGAAGAGCTTTAGAGAGGATATGACACTGCAGCATGGCAAATGACTGAGTGAGCAACCAACGATTTAGCGATAGCTTGATTGCACTGTTACTATCGCTCTTTAGAAAACGCCTGATCGATTCGCTCAAGATTAAGTGTGACGGGGAAGGAATTAAATTCCAAGAGGGAGACACCACTCTAACACAGGGTAATCTTCATAATGAACTTTGAGAAAAGATGCAGCTATAACTAAGCTCAAACTGAGACCCCCATAGGAAACATTAAATCGGGAGACATCTTGGATGCATCCCAAATGGTACACTCTTCTCTATACCGTGTACTACTTTTGACCAGGGCCCATAGGGACTAGGGTGCTATCAGGGATGCATCCCAGAATCGCTTCTGGCATTCTTCAGGAGTAGAGGAAGAATGGCTGGATCCTTGTTTCTGTCTCTCTTCTCTGTGCTAGCCCTGAGGCTCATCCCGTTCTGTTCTGTTTATGTTTACATGCCTCCTGTCAATGTCTGTTTGCCTCCTACTTTTTTCTATTTCCTCGTTTGCAGTGTTCCATCATTTTCTCTCTGGTTTTGGCTTTCCGTTTCATCTGATGTGTGGAAATATTTCAAGGTAAAAGCGTCGCATTTGTCTTAAGTAAGAGATTATTCTTGTGGGTTTATTAGGAGTGGAATGCCAAATTAATTCCAAGATGTATTTTCGCAGCAGAAAGAGGTAGCTGGTGACGTATCGACTTGTTTATCTTAAGCGTGTGTTAATCCATAAATCGTAGTAAAAGAGTATTTTTGGTTGCCCTGGGTTTGTGCTCCAGACAATACACTTAAGCTATTTGTCTGCTAATTAGCCTTACGTCTGCTTTTACCACACACACACACACACACACACACACACACACACACACACACACACACACACACACACACACACTGTCTTGTACAGCTAACCTAACCCGTACTCTTACCCTAACCCAAACCTTATCCCAAAAAACCTAACCTTAACCCTAAACCTAACACTAGCTCCTAACCCTAACCATAGCTCCTAACCCTATTTCCTCACCCTAACCCTTAACGTATTTCTAACCCTAACACTAATTCTAACCTTAACCCTAAACCCCCTAGAAATAGCATTTGACATTGTGGGGACTAACAAAATGTCCCAAGACTAGTCTTGTTGGAACTTCTGGTCCCCACAAGAATAGTTAACAACGTCCACACGCACCCACACACACACACACACACACAAAGACACACACAAAACACAAATGCGTGTTTAAAAAATGTCTCACATAAATATACAGAAAGAATATAGATGCATTTGTTTTGGGCTGTAAGCCTTCGTGACTCACTATGTTGAACCACACTTATATTGATGATACTTTAAAAAAATATTTTCTGCTGTTTCATTTAGTGCCTTGACTAGTTCAATTTCCTCAATCTGGCTCCTTTACCGCTATTATTTTTAAAATCTGACCTATCTAATATATTAGTATTCTCTCTACACTCCTTTCCTCTGGCATGAATATGATGTGTAGAGCTTTCTCCAGTCTGTCTCAACTCATGTTCCATAAGGCACATTGATTGGTCAAATCATCAGCACTAGTGTCCATAAATTACCATACTACTATCCTTTCTACACTCCTGTGTTTGGGCAACATCCCTCCCCTCCCTAAAGAATCTAATGCGTCAGCCAAGTATAGACAACTGATTGCTGTCCATGGTTCTGAAATGGCCACGTCTACGAGAATGCGGCAGGGTAGCCTAGTGGTTAGAGTGTTGGACTAGTAACCGAAAGGTTGCAAGTTCAATTACCCGAGCTGACAAGGTACAATTCTGTCGCTCTGCCCCTGAACAGGCAGTTAACCCACTGTTCCTAGGCCGTCATTGAAAATAAGAAATTGTTCTTAACTGACTTGCCTTACAAAATAAAATGCATATCAGATTATGTGGTGCTTGTAGTAGCCAATAGCTTTGCTTTTATAGTAATTTTCTCATGTTAAGCCTAACATTTATGTTTCATGAAGCCATAGGCTGTCACAATGCGTGGGAAAATGGGAAAGTGGAAAAATCAAACATTTCAGACTGTAAAATAAATTGTCTTTGCAAAAGCATACTAATTAGTAACCTTTATATGTATACACACACACATACATACATACATATACATATATACATACATATACATATATATATATATATACAGTTGAAGTCAGAAGTTTACATACACTTAGGTTGCAGTCATTAAAACTCGTTTTTCAACCACTCCACAAATTTCTTGTTACAAACTATAGTTTTGGCAAGTTGGTTAGGACATCTACTTTGTGCATGACACAAGTAATTTTTCCACCAATTGTTTACAGGCAGATTATTTCACTTATAATTCACTGTAACACAATTCCAATTGGTTTACAGTTTACATACATACACTAAGTTGACTGTGCCTTTAAACAGCTTGGCAAATTCCAGAAAATGATGTCATGGCTTTAGAAGCTTGTCATGGCTTTAGGCTAATTGACATCATTTGAGTTATTGAGTCATCATTTGAGAGATGAACATACTTTGGTGCGAAAAGTGCAAATCAGTCCCAGAACAACAGCAAAGGACCTTGTGAAGATGCTGGAGGAAACAGGTACAAAGTATCTATATCCACAGTAAAAACGAGTCCTATATCGACATAACCTGAAAGGCCGCTCAGCAAGGAAGAAGACACTGCTCCAAAACTGCCATAAAAAAGCCAGACTACGGTTTGCAACTGCACATGGGGACAAAGATCGTACTTTTTGGAGATATGTCCTCTGGTCTGATGAAACAAAAATAGAACTGTTTGTCAATAATGACCTTCGTTATGTTTGGAGGAAAAAGGGGGAGGCTTGCAAGCCGAAGAACACCATCCCAACCGTGAAGCACGGAGGTAGCAGCATCATGTTGTGGGGGTGCTTTTCTTGCAGGAGGGACTGGGGCACTTCACAAAATAGATGGCATCATGAGGCAGGAAAATGATGTGGATATAGTGAAGCAACATCTCAAGACATGAGTCAGGAAGTTAAAGCTTTGTTGCAAATGGGTCTTCCAAATGGACAATGACGCCATGCATACTTCCAAGGTTGTGGCAAAATGGCTTAAGGACAACAAAGTCAAGGTATTGAAGTGGCCATCACAAAGCCCTGACCTCAAACCTATAGAAAATGTGTGGGCAGAAGTGAAAAAGCGTTTGCGAGCAAGGAGGCTTACAAACCTGACTCAGTTAAACCAGCTCTGTCAGGAGGTTGGGCCAAAATTCAACCAACTTATTGTGGGAAGCTTGTGGAAGGCTACCCGAAACGTTTGACCCAAGTTAAACAATGTAAAGGCATTGCTACCAAATACTAATTGAGTGTATGTAAACGTCTGACCCACTGTGAATGTGACCAAAGAAAAAAAGCTGAAATAAAATCATTCTCTCTACTATTATTCTGACATTTCACATTCTTAAAATAAAGTGGTGATCCTAACTGACCTAAAACAGGGTCAAATGTCAGGATTTGTAAAAAACTGAGTTTAAATGTATTTGGCTAAGGTGTATGTAAACTTCCGACTTCAACTGTTTATGTGTGTGTGTTGTGACAAGGTACGGATGGTATACAGAAGTCAGACCAAGTCCATATTATGGCAAGAACAGATAAAATAAGCTAAGAGAAACGACAGTCCATCATTACTTTAAGACATGAAGGTCAATCAATACGGAACATTTCAAGAACATTGAAAGTTTCTTCAAGTGCAGTCGCAAAAACCATCAAGCTCTATGATATAACTGGCTCTCATGAGGACCGCCAAAGGAAATTAAGAACCAGAGTTAAGTTCATTAGAGTTAACTGCACCTCAGATTGCAGCCCAAATGAATGCTTCACAGAGTTCAAGTAATAGACACATCTCAACATCAACTGTTCAGAGGAGACTGCATGAATCAGGCCTTCAAGAAACTACTACTAAAGGACACCAATAATAAGAAGAGACTTGCATGGGCCAAGAATAATGAGCAATGGACATTAGACCGGTGGAAATCTGTCCTTTGGTCTGATGAGTCCAAATTTGAGATTTTTGGTTCCAACCGCCGTGTCTTGCTGAGACGCAGAGCACATGTAAGTGAACGAATGATCTCCGCATGTGTGGTTACCACCGTGAATAATGGAAGAGAAGGTGTGTTGGTGTGGGGGTGCTTTGCTAGTGACACTGTCTGTGATTTATATAGAACACAAGGCACATGTAACCAGCATGGCAACCACAAGATTCTGCAGCGATACGCCATCCCATCTGGTTTGCACTTAGTGGGAGTATCATTTGTTTTTCAACAGGACAATGACCCAAAACACACCTCCAGGCTGTGTATGGGCTATTTGACCAAGGAGAGTGATGGAGTGCTGCATCAGATGACCTGGCCTCCACAATCACCCGACCTCAACCCAATTGAGATGGTTTGGGATGAGTTGGACCGCAGAGTGAAGGAAAAGCAGCCAACAAGTGCTCAGCATATGTGGGAACTCCTTCAAGACTGTTGGAAAAGCATTCCTTATGAAGCTGGTTGAGACAATGCCAAAAGTGTGCAAAGCTGTCATCAAGGCAAAGGGTGGTTACTTTGAAGATTAATAAATGTAAAATATATTTGATTTGTCTAACACTTGTTTGGTTGCTACATGATTCCATATGTGTTATTTCATAGTTTTGATGTCTTCACTATTTTTCAACAATGTAGAAAAAAGTACAAATAAAGAAAAACCCTTTAATGAATAGGTGTGTCCAAACTTTTGACTGGTACTGTATATTTACAACTGTTCTGTAGGCCTATAGCCTACCTTGGCCGTTCTCACACTCTTTTGCAGCTTGGATAGAACATTTGTGCTTTGTAAAACCAGTCTATTAATATCAAAAAATGCAATCAGTCCACCGTCAAAACAATAGCTTACAAGGGATTGTTTCATTATGCAGACAATACAAACTATCTTGCTAGCCTATCTATAGCTATATACAGTATTTAGCTGGTATTTATATGAAACGTTTGAACTCGGACTCCATGCTGTTGGGGCTATCCGTCTCGTCACTCGTAAGCTTACCAGTGTTCACAGAAGGCGGGGTCATTCTCATGAGTGCCGCTGGGTCTCTGGCAGTCATCAGCTTGGATTTCTGGGAGAGGACGAGGAGGAGGAGGGTCGGCACTCTCACTAAAGGAACTGTCACTCGAGGGGAGGAAGAAGAGGAGGAGCAAGGCCACTGTCATGGCCGGGCAGGGGCAGTGAAGTCTTTGTCGGGACTGGGAGGCTGCTAGTGTCGGCTGCTGCATAAGGTCTACTAGCTTCCACCTGCCAAGGTGGTAGCTTTGTTCATGTGGTTATCTTCGGTAATTTGGCACGAGCTTGATCAGATACAGCTTTTCTTGATGTGTTTTTGTGCACGACTTGGTCTTGCCTTTTGTTTATCCATCTTGAACAATGCATTCATTCCATCTGAGTCCGACCTGATTCACGTAACTTTTGGGAATTTGATAGCCAATTTGGAGGCCGAGGCGGGCTGAGCGAAATGGGCTAACTAGATGCTTGACAACTATATACTGTACATCGTCTATCAGTCGCCTACTACCATGTAGATTGGACAACACAAACACTTCACTTGCTATATGTGGAAATGAAAAAGGTGGGTTATGGTAAAAATGTATTATAAAAAAAATATTGACATAAGTTTGAGATTACGGGTGCATGGGCCCCCAGAGACTTGCAGGGGCTGTGGGAGTTTCCGCTACGCCTGTGTCCTTGATGTAAACGTGTGTAGATGCTCCATACAGTGCATGTCTGACAGGCCAGTGTTTTTCCAGTGTAAGGGCTTTGTTTTTCCACAAGCTTTGACAATCAGACAGTCAGGCTCCAGTGGGCACCACTCATGCTGTGACAGCCCACATTGTCCCCTCAGTGACAAACAGCCAGCGCTGCTCACAGAGAGGGAGGGGGAAAGAAAGGGGGAGAGAGGAAAGGAGAGAGAATGCAATAGAGAGAGAAAGAGAGCGAGAAAGAAGGTGAGAGCAAGGGAGAGAAGGACCCGTGATAAGAAGCCTGATAAAATGCATTCAAGGTGAAATGATGAGCTTCTTTATTTTCTAGTTCCTTTGTTCTCCTGAGGCTTCTATGATTTCAGGAGGCAGTTGGTCCATGTACTGTAGCTCGCTCACTGACAGGCTCTCTGATCCAGCTACCATCTCCTCACCATAGAAGGCTTGGATTAAGCTTTCTATCCCTATCATTTATCTGGTCTTTGTTTTTAATGTGCAGACGTGCTGTGAGGCCTTCAATGCCGTAACCGTGTGCGTGTGTTTGTGTGAGTGTGTGTGAGGAAGTGCGTGTCTGCGGGTGCGTGCATGTGTGTGTGTGTGCGTTTTCAGTCAGTACCTTGTCTATCCTCTTTGTCTTTGAATTATAAAAATGTTCTCCCACTCTTCATTTCCCTTGTTTACGGTGCAATGCAATCAGACAGACCAAATCGGTAATCTTACAAAACATTACCCCTCACAGACATCCACGCCAGGAACGATATAGCTATAGAATAGCCTGCTCCTGCTCTCCCATACCATAAAAGCCATTTCATTCCCTCTGGTCTGGCGATTAGGAGCTGGGGATGGACTGTCCCCGAAGAAACAAAGTCCCCTCAGGTAAAGAGACACACCTGTCCATCACCGTTGACAAAAAAGCCTTAAAATGCCCGAATGATGAACCTCTTATCACACGACAGAACATTCAAGCTGATATAATTTCTTATTTCCCAGGCTTTCTGAATCCCCTCCAATTCCTCCTTATCTGTACGGCTGGCTACAGTGTGGACTGACTGGCCATCTATGTCCTTCTTAACAAGTACACCTTCCAGCCCCGCCGTCTGTCTGTCAAGTCGGTAAGGATAGAAAAAAAGACACTGGCTAAAAGGAATCTTCTTTTTCTTTCTCGCTCCCTCTCTCTTTGCATTTTATAATTACAATTTCCCATTAGCCAAGCCAAGCACATGGATATATACACTGAGTGTACAAAACATTACAGTAGGTAATATTGAGTTGGTTCTAATTAATTGCTTTCCAACATTAACAGAATGTGTGGAGTGGGAATTATTGATGGGTCCTGTGATTCACTCATCTGGTGCGGCCAGGGACAACAATTCATTATTCAATTCATTCAACTTTACACTTGCATTACAAACAAAAGCAAAGCAGTCAAAAAGCAACAATGACTCACTCAAGAACACATGATGATATACACAAATAGCCAAGTAAAGCCAATGCTGCTAAGAACAATGCCAAATAAACTACTGTCTAATACACTGGGGGCACTTTTTTGGGGCTCAAGGCCACCATTTTGTGAAATACTCTGTAGTTAATTTCTGTGTCGTGTGACTGTTTTTGGAACTCAGGGAAATCTAAATTATGGAAAACTAGTAAATTAATGTCCAAATACTATGACAAATTAAAGGTGAGATACACAATTAATGTTCCGTATCCTCTATACTCTGTCTCAGGTCGAAGTAAACACATATTTTTTTCCGTTTTTTTTTTTGTGGAGGTGAGAAAAAAACGTAGTTTGAAAACTTTGGTCCAGGTCTGAGCTCATCTAGCTCTCACATTTTCAGGTTGTTCCAAACGTCAAATTTCAAAGTGTTTCAGGCTAAGTTTAGGCATTAACTATGAAATGTTAAGGTTAGGCATTAACTCCAAATGGTTAAGGTAAGAGTTAAGGTTTGGGATATCTATCTATCTATCGCTGGATTTGAACTTGCAATATTTGGAATCAGAGGCATATGCTTATACCCATCCACCATCCCCGTATGCAACACCCTAGCAAGGTACCTAATTGATGTTAACAGCGCTCACTGTTGCCCCTAGTGGCCAGTTTCCACAGAATCTCCCAACGTCCTCAGACATGGATGGATGTCGAATAGTGACTTGTATCACGGGTGACATGGCTGCTGAGCTGACTTTCACTTATTGGTTCACTACACTGCAGAGATGGGCTAGATGCCTGGACAGTGATGGGCTAGATGCCTGGACAGTAATGGGCTAGATGCATGGACAGAGATGGGCTAGATATGGGCTCGATGCCTGGACAGTAATAGGCTCGATGCCTGGACAGTAATGGGCGAGATGCATGGACAGAGATGGGCTAGATGCCTGGACAGTGATGGGCTAGATGCCTTGATAGAGATGGGCTAGATGCCTGGACAGAAAGGCAGTGTTGAGTTAGCCAGGTGTGTGTGTGTGTTGCATGGGTCTGACTCTGGACAGAGGCCAGTCAGCTGCATCATCAGGGTTTGGTCCTTCAAGCTTCACCAGTTCACTGATTCTCACCCGTTACCTCTGAGCAGTAAGAGGATCCCACAGTACTGAAATTGGAGAACACTTTACAGTAATGTGACACCCACTCCCAGGGTGAAGCCCAGGTGAATACTCCCCTGACCACCATGACACTTTGTGTCAGCAAACCATCATTGGCAACTTTATAGATCGATATAGACATTTTTTATTCAATTATGGCACCCTCTAGAGAGAATGTGGAGAGAGAGGTAACGTTGAATTTCACCTTCAATTTAGAGTTTTGGGTGACGCTGTCAAAACCGGCCACGCACTGGCCTTGAACGCGCAGTCTACGGTGCAGGAACTAGCGGCTTAGACCACTCCACCATCTGTCCACAATGATTTAGCAAGCCCAGTCAGAATGAATGGCTAAACTTAACCATGCAATTGTTTTTCTATTTGAACCCTAACCCAAACATGAATCATTATCTGAATGATTCAGTCAGAATTAAAACTTAACCGTAGAATTGTTTCTGTGTGCCTAAATTTAACATGATTGTCACAGAACGTCGGGACACGAGAGATTAGTTTATTTGTAAGAGGACATTTGGACATGAAGTCAGACTGCGATATCTTGTTGGTGAAAGAGAGAGAGAGAGTGTGTGTGTGTGCGTGTGTGCATGTGTGCTTGTGTGCATGTGTCGGTTCTTCTATTCTTATGGGGACTTAAAATCCTCAAAATTCCCCACAAGGATAGTAAAACAAGGAAAATTCTTGCCTGGGGATATTTCCCAATTCCCAATAAAGACAAAGATTATTTTAAGCTTAGGGGTTATATTTAGGGTTATGAGTTAGGTTTAGGGTTTGGTTTACGGGCTAAGGTTAAGGATTTTAAATGGAAATACATTTTAGCTCCCCACGAGGATAGAAGAACAAAATGTGTGTGTTTGTGCGTGTGTATGTGTCCATGCCTGCATTAGTGTGTGTGTGGTTGATTGAGCAATGATACAATCATGTATTTAGAAAATTGCTCATATCTGTTACGATACTCGTTTTGTCTGACTACTAGGCACACCTCTAATAAATAGCATCTACTATCTCTTTGTGTTAAATGACAACAATCTCCAAAAGCGCTGTAATCATCGGAATCACTCTCTCTCATTATTCAACTAAATAGCAGGGAATAAATTATTCTTTATCAATCAGTGTACTGGCTGCTATTGTGTGTGTGTGTGTGTGTGTGTGTGTGTGTGTGTGTGTGTGTGTGTGTGTGTGTGTGTGTGTGTGTGTGTGTGTGTGTGTGTGTGTAATTACAAGATGTATTGAGGCGGCTAACATTAAGATTAGGGATTTAGATAAGAGATCTGATTTACCGTTTTGTATCATTGTTCAAAGCCTCCAGGGCACAGAAAATTAGGTGGCACTGCATGGGCCAACGTATCAATTTGACCAAAAGCACAGTGCCGTAGTAGCAGGTCTAGTTAACTTGTTAGGGAGTGGCAGCTGAGGGGTCGGTTTTGGAGAGCCTGGCGTGCCCAAAGTAAAATGCCTCCCATTCAAGCCCAGAAAATAGGATATGCACATATTTAGTACCATTGGATAGGAAACACTCTGACTTTTCCAAAAGTGTCTGTGAGTGAAACAGAACGCATATGGCAGGCGAAACCCCGAGGAATTTCTGTCCTGGAAAAAGTGATTTTGACACATTGCTCATTTGGAACCCCTCCCTCATGAAAATGACCATATAAGGGCATATGAATGCAGTACCCATCGCTTCCTTTAGATGTCAACAGTCTCGAGACAGTGTACATTTTCAATTTGGATGAACTTGACCAGAGAAGAAGAGCAAACCAGGAAGTGACCTTTTTATGTAAACAGTACCCAGCGCGCGTTCCCGACAAGGCGCGCAGTGTCTTTTTTACCGTCTTTATCGATCAGTTTATATTCCGGTTGATTTATAATAGTAAATATACGTAAAAGTGTTCCTAAGGATACATTTAAAACTATGTTTGATTGTTCTTGTACAAGTTTATAGGTATAAGATGAACGAGTTTGCGTCACGTTTCAATGGAGGAGTGGAGGCTGTCGTTTCTGATTATAACGCGCAAACCAAATGGAGATTTATGGATAAAATACATTACTTTTTCTAACAAAAGAACCATGAATTGTCTTCGTTGGACACTTAGGATGACCTCAGCAGAAGTTCTTCAACAGGTAATTGATTTGTTTTCGCTGTGAAATGTGTTATATGTGTGCCATGATGGCTAATTGATTCATGGCTATTTGGAAAAATATGTGAGGTGCTACCCTCAAACAATCAAACGTGCTGCTTTCGCCGTGAAGCCTTTTTGAAATCTGACAACGCTGTGATATTGCCAAGAAACAGAGCTTTTGATGAGTATGGAACACTTGTATATTGGTGGATGTTTAATAATTCAACTTTTGGATTTTGAATTTGGCGCCTTACATTTCACCTGGTAGTGTCGGGATTGGGGCGCTAGCGCCCCAGCAATCCCTGAGAGGTTAACTGGGACGGGCCTGCTAGCTGCTAGCAGTCATCTCACTCTTATTCCAAAGAGGCTCTGTTTGGAAGCTATTATACTGTACGTCCATGGTCTGGAGTTCTGGGTGAGTGGTATTGCCCCTATAGTGTGTACTTGTCACGAGAATTTTGGTATCTCAATTGTTTACATAAATTATCAATCAGGCTTTGAATAATTCCCAGAGGTTGTAAGGCTCTAGTTAATGAAGAATTAGACAAAGTCACAAATCTGCAATATGTCAGGTTGTTTATTCATGAGAATTCTGAACTCCAAGTGTGAACACAGTGTTTTTATATTGTACAAGCTATAAGTTGAAAACAAATGGGCTCCACCCCTCTCTAGACAACAGTATTTTCCCACAGTACATATTCATGGCTTATCACTTTCTGCAACATAATTCAATCTGGACAGTTCCTATCCGTGCCTCCCTTCCTGGAGATGGGGAATGCCCCTTCTCTGTATTTTGGTCTCACAAAGATCTTATCTTACATTACCGTGTTCTAGTCTCTATACATTTCTAGACACACACATCAATTGGATTATCATTGTCTTGTAACCCTATCCCTATTGCATACATTTTCAGGGTGAGAATATTCTTAGTCATTACTTAAACATACAAATTTCCCTATCAGTACTGTACTGTATTGCACCATAAACAGCCAGGTCACTCCAGAACTTGTTGATCATAAAAATAGCTCTAGTTGGCTTATGCTAACGCTCCCCAAATGCTAACGCTCACCCTAACCTCATGTCTAAATCCCGGTTCAACCTTAACCCTCCATGCTAACCCTCAGCCCTAACAATAGCCTCAACCCTTACTCTCAACCCTAACCATAGCCTCAGCCTTAACCCTCAACCCTAACCCTCAATGCTAACCACAGCCTCAGCCCTAACCCTGAACGCTAACCATAGCCTCAGCCCTAACCCTCAACCTTAACACTAACCCTAGCCTCAACCCTAACCTCAGCAATATGACGTAGATGCAGAAAGTAAACAGGGAATCCAGCCGCATGTGCAGATACTGTTGTGTGACTGTGTGAGAGCGAATTCTTACATCTCGCTCATCTCAATATCTGCAGTGCTGCAACGTCATTTCGCTGAGTCTACCTTTAAGTCTGTCTGTGTGTCAGTTATTTTTTTAATTTTTTATTATTTTTACCTTTCTTTAACTAGGCAAGTCAGTTAAGAACAAATTCTTATTTACAATGACGGCCTACCCCAGGCAAACTCTAACCCGGACGATGCTGGGCCAATTATGCGCCGCCCTATGGGACTCCCAATCACGGCCGGTTGGGATACAGCCTGGAACCGAACCAGGGTCTGTAGTGACGCCTCTAGCAGAGTTAATTTTGTTTGAGTGACTCCCAGCGCTGTGTTTGTGTGATGAGCTATCACTGGTCCATGAGGCTGAGGGTATGTCCCAAATGTCACCCTATTCCCTATTTTAGTGTATCTATGGGTCCTAGTCAAAATAAGTGCCATTTGGGATGCACCCTGAGGTTGGTTGTGTATGTTTTTGGCTGAGCACTGTCGCTGTAGACAGGTCTCGGGTGAGAGAGACAGTGCCGTGGGCTCCAACACATAGCGCTCCAGGCACCGCTCCCAGCCTCTGGCTCCATCCCCTCAGTCCCCTGGGTCTCCAACAGTTACCCAGCATCTACAGGCTGATAACACAACCTAGCTGTGACCCTAAGGGGCCACCGTCTAATCCCCACTACATTAATACACAATCATAAACCTCTAGGTCTTAGCCTAGCATGCCAGAGCTTACCACTTAGCACGCCACTGAAGTAAGAGTGATAGTTAGTGATAGTCCTGCAGCTGTGGGGATCACACCCATTCAAGGAAAAATCTATTTAAAAACAATATTTGTTTTATTTTGTTTGTCACTTTCAACATGTGGCAAATGACACTTTGCTTCTTGAAAATCCTATATCTTGAAAACTCGACTGCTGACATGCAAAACGTTTTGGGACTGTATCAACAGTCCCAAACAAAAAACATTTTTGGGTGGTGTCAGCTCATATTTTTACTAAACATGTTTTATTTGACAATGACAGCACTGGAGTAGATACGAGCACAAACAGATCTGCAGGAACCAGGCTACAATTTCCTCTTATTGTATTGATGCTTCAGCTAGATATCATTGAAACCTCAATGAAACCTTACTTCAGCCAGGTACACATAGTCAGGATTCTTCAACTGTCCCCATTGGAGAACCCTTTTGGGTTCCATGTACAGTAGAACCCTCCGTGGAAACAGTTCTACATCAAACCCCAAAGGGTTCTAACTGGAACAAGATGCTCTTATCCAGAGCAATTAGGGTTAATTGCCTTGCTTAAGGGCACATCAACAGATTTCACCTCATCAGCTCAGGGATTTGAACCAGCAACCTTTCAGTTACTGGCCCAACCTCTTAACCCAACCTCTCAACCGCTAGGCTACTACCCAGAACCTTCAAAGGGTTATCTTATGGGGACAGCCGAAGAACCCCTTTGGGTTCTAGAACCTATTTTCATTAAACCTCCTTTCACCACCTTCACTGTTACTTGTTACTTCCACTTACTTGCGTCACGAATGGCAGTGTCTCCACTCCCTCTACTACAAAGGGAAATGAATCATGACAACAATTAGACAGATTCAAAATGAGTATGGCCTCTGAGAATCTGTTTCAGAGGAGGCTCAGGAAGGAGGAGACGCAGGGAGGAAGCTCAGGGAGGAGGAGACGTATGGCCTCTGTTTCAGAAGGAGGCTCAGGGAGGAGGAGACACAGAAGGAGGCTCAGTAAGGAGGAGACGCAGGGAGGAAATGTATGGAGGTGCTTAGTGCTCTGTGAGATCTGCAACCGTGGGAGCCTTTGATTCTAACATTATTCCATTGCTTTCGGATCAAACTCAACACTGGGATGGGGTGGTAGACACGATCAATGACAACCCAATTAAGATTCCAGCGTTCATACCATGCAGGCATACATTCTGCCAGCAACACATTAGTGTGAGAACCCTCACAGCTATATTGTATACGCAAAACAATTGGGAAATTATTTTATACTACACTGACCAAAAGTATAGCCACAACATGTAAAGGTCCCATGTTTCATGAGCTGAAATAAAATTTCCCAGAATTAAACAATACTCACATGAAGCTTCCTGTATTTTTTACACATTTTCTGCACACATTTGTGACCAGTTTCAGGAAACTAGGCGTATGCCGCAAGTCACTACTTCACAGGAGAGGCGTTTGAACGTTTATTTTTATGTTATATAAATATACAGTGAGGGAAAAAAGTATTTGATCCCCTGCTGATTTTGTACATTTGCCCACTGACAAAGAAATGATCAGTCTATAATTTTAATGGTAGGTTTTTTTGAACAGTGAGAGACCGAATAACAACAAAAAAATACAGAAGAACGCGAAAAATGTTATGAATTTATTTGCATTTTAATGAGGGAAATATGTATTCGTTACCGGTACCCCCCCTCGTTATTGTTATGTCATTTTCTTGTGTTACTTTTTGCCAAAAGATTTTTTACTTTAGTTTATTTGCTAAATATGTTCTTAACTCTACAGTATATGTTGAACTGCATTGTTGGTTAAGGGATTGTCAGGAAGAATTTCACAGTAAGGAAAGCACCTGTTGTATTTGGCTCATGTGACTAAACATTTTTTTAATTTGTTTTGTGACAAATAACATTTGATTTGATTTTCAGATAATTTGACAGTGCGACCTACCAGCCTCACAACCACAGACCACGTGTAACCACACCAGCCCATGACTTCCACTTCCGGCTTCTTCACCTGCGGGATCGTCTGAGACCAAACACCCGGACAGCTGATGAAACTGTGGGTTTGCACAACCGAAGAATTTCTGCACAAACTGTCAGAAACTGTCTCAGGGAAGCTCATCTGCGTGCTCGTCGACCTCACCAGGGTCTTGACCTGACTGCAGTTTGACGTTGTAACCGACTTCAGTGGGCAAATGGTCCCCTTCGATGGCCACTGGCACACTGAAGTGTGCTCTTCACAGATGAATCCCGGTTTCGACTGTACCGGGCAGATGGCAAACAGTGTGTATGGAGTCGTGGACGAGCGGTTTTGCTGATGTCAATGTTATGAACAGATTGCTCCATGGTGCCGGTAGGCCTATGGTATCGGCAGGCATAAGCTACGGACAATGAACACAATTGCATTTTATCAATGGCAACTTGAATACACAGACAAACCGTGACAAGATCCTGAGGCCCAATTGTCATGCCATTCATCCGCCGCCATCTCCTCATGTTTCAGCATGACAATGCATGGCCTCATGTCGCAAGGATCTGTACACAATTCCTGGAATCTGAAAAAGTCCCAGCTCTTTCATGGCCTGCATACTCACCAGACATGTCACCAATTGAGCATGTTTGGGATGCTCTGGATCAACGTGTAAAATAGCGTATTCCAGTTCCCGCCAATATCCAGCAACTTTGCACCGCAATTGAAGAGGAGTGGGACAACATTCCACAGGCCACAACAAACAGCCTGATCAACAAGATGTGTCACGTGCATGAGGTAAATGGTGGTTACACCAGATACGGACTGGTTTTCTGATACATGCCCTTACCTTTTTTTAAGGTTTCTGTGACTAACATTGCAAATCTGTACTCCCAGTCATGTGAAATCCATAGATTAGGGCCTAATGCAGGGATCATCAACTAGATAGCTGACTTGCTTAAACAAATGTGGTTTCTACTGACAATTGAGATGTATCAACCATGGCATAAGGGAACGATGAGCGGATATGAGGCAATCCGTAATTTCGATTAAGACATTCATGAGCGAACTAAGACGTAAGTAGTCAATATAACTATTTGTTCAGCACATTTGAAATGTACAGAGAGAGAATTCAGAACATGGGCCATTCTTACAGTCTGAACATTAGAATAAATAAAGGGTGTACATAAGCAGACAATGAAAGCTCTTACAATATTCGATGATTACATTTAAAAAAAAAAACTGGCTATAGACTACATGTGCACCACCAAGTCAGAACAGTAGGTTAAGTTATCAGGGATCAAATTATTAGGGTGAGGCACATCGAATACTAACAGCTTAGTACACAACATACAGTAGAATTACTTTCTTAGCTACAGTATACATACAGTGCATTCGGCAATTATTCAGACCCCTTGACTTTTTCCACATTTTGTTACATTACAACTTTACTCTGAAATGGATTAAATAAAACATATACATCATCATTCTGCTGCTATTACCCCAATTTTGAAAAAAATTGGTGCGGATCCCTCCAACTTCAACAACTTCCGTCCTATATCCAATTTACCATTCATTTCCAAAATTCTTGAAAAAATAGTTTCCTCTCAACTCCATTCTCATCTATCCCACAATAACTTGTATGAACAGTTCCAGTCCGGGTTCCGTCCACTTCATAGCACCGAAACAGCCCTTATCAAAATAACCAATGACCTCCTTATGGCAGCTGATTCTGGACTTTTTACCATCCTCATCCTCCTCGATCTGAGTGCAGCCTTTGATACCATCAGTCACACCGTCCTCCTCAACAGGTTAACTTCCATCGGCATTAGCCACACTCCGTTAGACTGGTTCACATCTTATATCTCTGGCCGCACTCAGTTCATTCAACTTAAATCTTTTAAATCCAGTCCCTCCGCCGTCACTTCTGGTGTGCCCCAGGGCTCTGTCCTGGGGCCCCTACTTTTCATCATTTATCTCCTGCCCCTGGGCAATATCTTCCGCAAATTCAATATTCAATTCCACTGTTATGCTGATGACACCCAGCTCTACTTTTCGACCAAACCTTCGTCCACTCTCCCGCCCACCTCCCTTACTGACTGCATCTCGGAAATAAAAACCAGTTTTTTCCAAAACTTCCTAAAATTAAACAGTAATAAAACTGAGGTTCTCCTTATTGGCACTAAATCTACTTTATCCAAAACCGACAGTTTTTCTCTTAATATTGATAACTCCTCCGTTTCACCCTCCCCACAGGTTAAGAGTCTGGGTGTCATCCTTGACAGCACATTATCTTTTCAATCGCACATTAATAACATTACACGGTCTGCCTATTTCCATCTACGAAACATCAATCGACTCCGTCCCTCCCTTACCCCCCATACTTCCGCCGTCCTTGTCCACAGTCTCGTCACTTCTTGGACTACTGCAACTCTCTCCTTTTTGGCCTCCCTCATAAATCCCTCCATAAACTTCAAATGGTCCAGAATTGAGCTGCCCGCATCATTACTCGAACCCCCTCCATTCATCACATCACTCCTGTTCTCCAACAGCTTCACTGGCTCCCGGTCCAGTTCCGTATCCAATTCAAAGTCCTTCTGTTAACATTCAAGTCCATCCATAAACTCGCCCCCCCATATTTGTCTGATCTCCTCCAGGGTCCAACTTCCACCCGCTCCCTTAGATCTTCTTCCTCCATACACCTGTCTGTCCCCCCCGCCCGTCTCACCACTATGGGGAG
The DNA here is from genome assembly GCA_030435695.1 of Brachymystax lenok tsinlingensis. Classification (NCBI taxonomy): domain Eukaryota; kingdom Metazoa; phylum Chordata; class Actinopteri; order Salmoniformes; family Salmonidae; genus Brachymystax; species Brachymystax lenok. Next base: position 13,312,619 of record CM059795.1, read on the forward strand.
CAGAGCATTCAGCCGCTCTGCTCCCCATCTCTGGAACTCATTACCATCCCAACTCAGAAACATCGATTCATTTTCCCATTTCAAATCACAACTCAAAACACACCTGTTTAAAACTGCCTATCTCACTTGACGTCAACTGCTCTGCTTCTTTTGTTGTTTTTAATGCTGTTCTATGCTTTTAAATGTCTTATGTTTCCCTGTACGGTGTCCTTGAGTGTCAAGAAAGGCGCCTTAAATAAAATGTATTATTATTATTATCATCATTCGACACACCATAATAAGAAAATGTTTTTTAGAATTTTTTGAAAAATAAATAAAATAAATAACAGAAATACCTTATTTACATAAGTATTCAGACCCTTTGATAAGAGACTTGAAATTGAGTTCAAATAAATGCATTCTGTTTCCATTGATCATCTTTGAGATGTTTCTACAACTTGATTGGAATCCAACTGTGGTAAATTTAATTTATTGGACATGATTTGGAAAGGCACACGCCTGTCTATATAAGGTCCCACAGTTGACAGTACATGTCAGAGCAAAAACCAAGCCATGAGGTCGAATTAATTATCTGTAGAGCTCCTAGACAGGATTATGTCGAGGCACAGATCTGGGGAATGGTTCCAAACAATGTATTTAGCATTAAAGGTCCCCAGGAACACAGTGGCTTCCATCATTCGTAAATAGAAGAAGATCGGAACCACCAAGACTCTTCCTAAAGCTGGCCGCCCGGCCAAACTGAGCAATTGGGAGAGAAGGGCCTTGGTCAGGGAGGTGACCTAGAACCCAATGGTCACTCTGACAGAGCTCCAGAGTTCCTCTGTGGAGATGGAAGAACCCTCCAGAAGGACAACCATCCCTGCAGCACTCCACCAATCAGGCCTTTATGGTAGAGTGGCCAGACAGAAGCCACGCCTCAGTAAAAGGCACGACAGCCTGCTTGGAGTTTGCCAAAAGACATCTAAAGAACTCTCAGACCATGAGAAACAAGATTCTCTGGTCTGATGAAAACAAATTTGAACTCTTTGGCCTGAATGCCAAGCGTCAAATCTGGAGGAAACCTGGCACCATCCCTACAGGGAAGCATGGTGGTGGAATGGGAGACTTGTCAGGATCGAGGGAAAGATGAACGGAGCAATGTACAGAGAGATCCTTGATGAAAACCTGTTCCAGAGCGCTCAGGACCTCAGACTGGGGCAAAGGTTCATCTTCCAACAGAACAAAGACCCTAAGCACACAGCCAAGACAACGAAGTAGTAGTTTTGGGATAAGTCTCTGAACGTCCTTGAGTGGCGTAACCATAGCCCGGACTTGAACCAAATTGAACATCTCTGGAGAGGCCTGAAAAAAGCTGTGCAGCGACGCTCCACATCCAACCTGACAGAGCTTGAGAGGATATGCAGAGAAATGGGAGAAACTCCCCAAATACACAGGTGTGCCAAGCTTGAAACATCATACCCAAGAACACTTGAGGCTATAATCGCTGCCAAAGGTGCTTCAACAAAGTACTGAGAAAAGGGTCCGAATACTTATGTAAATGTAATATATGTTGTTTTTTTTTTTACATTTGCAAAAACTCCTAAAAAACAGTTTTTGATTTGTCATTATGGGGTATTGTGGGTAGATTGATGAAGGAAAAAAAGAAGAGTTTCAGGATGTAACGCGTCCTCGGGAGCAATTTCCAAATGCCTGAAGGTACCACGATCATCTGTACAAACAATAATACGCAGGTATAAACACCATGGGACCACGCAGCTGTCATACCGCTCAGGAAAGAGACGCGTTCTGTCTCCTAGAGATGAACATACTTTGGTGCAAAAAGTGCAAATCAATCCCAGAACAACAGCAAAAGACCTTGTGAAGATGTTGGAGGAAACAGGTACAAATGTATCTATAGCCACATTAAAACAAGTCCTATATCGACATCACCTGAAAGGTTAATAAGGAAGAAACCACTACTCCAAAACCACCATAAAAAAGCCAGACTACGGTTTACAACTGCACATGGGGACAAAGATGGTACTTTTTGGAGAAATGTCCTAGAACTATTTGGCCATAATGACCATCGTTATGTTTGGAGGAAAAAGGGAGACGCTTGCAAGCTGAAGAACACCATCCCAACCGTGAAGCACGGGGGAGGCAGCATCATTTTGTGGGGGTGCTTTGCTGCAGGAGGGACTGGTGCACTTCACAAAATAGATGGCATCATGAGGAAGAGAAAATTATGTGGATATATTGAAGCAACATCTCAAGACATCAGTCAGGGAGTTAAAGCTTGGTCGCAAATGGGTCTTCCAAATGGACAAGGACCCCAAGCATACTTCCAAAGTTGTGGCAAAATGGCTTAAGGACAACAAAGTCAAGGTATTGGAGTGGCCATCACAAAGCCCTGACCTCAATCCTATAGAAAATGTGTGGGCAGAACTGAAAAAGCGTGTGCGAGCAAGGAGGATGAATGGGCCAAAATTCACCCAACTTATTTTGGGAAGCTTGTGGAAGGCTACCCGAAACATTTGACCCAAGTTAAACAATTTAAAGGCAATGCTACCAAATATACTAATTGAGTGTATGTAAACCTTAGGAATGTGATGAAAGAAATAAATGCTGAAATAAATCACTCTCTACTATTATTCTGACATTTCACATTCTTAAAAATAAAGTTGCAATCCTAACTGACCTAAGACAGAGAATTTTTACTAGGATTAAATGTCAGGAATTGAGAAAAACTTAGTTTAAATATATTTGGCTAAGGTGTATGTAAACTTCTGACTTCAAATGTATATAGGGAAGGTAATCAGGGAGGTGATGGAGTCCAAGTGAGTCTGGTGACGCGCAATGATGGTGACAGGTGTGCCTCATAACGAGCAGCCTGGTGACCTAGAGGCTGAAGAGGGAGCACACTTGACATTCTGTCTTTTCTGGTGGATTAAACTTAAATTGCATCCAACTTTCTATGGCTTTATTTAAAAATATCTATATTTTGGAGATGATTTCATTTGCAAATAACCAAAAGTGAGAGGTTGTAATCTGAATAAAGGGAAAAAGGCCATTCTTGAACATGGGGTGAGATTTTCTTACTAATTTGCTAGAGAACCAGTTCGGATTGAAGTATAACTTTTGTATGACTGACACCTTTAGTGAGGTCTAATGCTTTAATATCCCTTTTTGTCTACCCTCTGAATTCATATTCAGTATATAAATAGACAATGTTAATTTTGCCTGGCTTTCCATTCCACATAAAATCTTATTTTTGTACTCATATAATTTAAAATACAGGTCGCTAGGTGTAGGCAAGACCATGAATTAATAGAGATACTGGGATATGACTTAAGAGTTAATCAGGGTGATTTTTCCACAAATAGACAGGTATTTTCCTTTCCATGATAGCAATATCTATTTTTGCTAACTTTCTATACAATCTGATTGACGTGAGATCATTTCTTTCGGGATATGTGTACCGAGTATGTCCACATCCCCATTAGACCATTTTATTGGTAAACTACACGGTAATGTAAAACGTATATTTTTTTGTGATCAATACGTAATATAGTACATTTATCATAATTTGGTTGTAATCCAGTGGTTATAAAAATTATCTAGATTCTCTATTAGGCTGTGGAGGGATATGAATTGTGGATTTAAAAAACATGAATCATCAGCGTACAATGACACTTTTTATTTTAAGACCTGGATTTCTAACCCCTTTATAGTGTCACTGAGCTCTTCAGTAAGGCCATTCTACTGCAAATATTTGTCTATGGGGATTGCACGGCTGTGTGCTCCATTTTAACCCCTTCATTGTGTCACTGAGCTCTTCAGTAAGGCCATTCTACTGCCAATGTTTGTCTATGGGGATTGCATGGCTGTGTGCTCCATTTTATACACCTGTCAGCAACAGGTGTGGCTGAAATAGCCGAATCCACTAATTTGGTGTCCACATACACTACATATACAAAAGTATCATACAAAGTTTTTCTCTCTCTCTCACAAGCAGTGGGGCAGCCAGAGTCTTGATATGGTAAACCATTTTACCATCTTCCCACATTTGAATAATGATTCTATTGAGCCAGTAACATGGCTTTCGATCATACATACTGTATCATACCCATCTCTCTCTCTGTCTCTCCATCTCTCCCTCTCTCCCTTTGTCTCTCTCCCCTCTCTAGCTCTCTCTCTCTCGCTCTCTCTCTGAGTCTCATTGCATCATTCTTCAGTGCTATAGATTGCAGGCTGATTTCCTGGGCTATAGAAGGTAATGATATCTGTGCCGTCTTGCTGCAGAGAGATGAAGCTCATCTGTTTTTTTTCCCCGGTGATGGATCCTGTGAGTTACGTGTTTGGATAGATATGGGCAGCAGATGCAAGATGCAGGGAGAATACAGGAAGTAAAGGAAACATGGCGGTCCAGGTGCAACAGAGAGCAGAAGCCTGTGATAGGCTGGTACGGGATAGGAAGGAACTGCACAGATGCAAACCATCAGGATGCTCACTTGACTGCATGGATGATTTAATGGCAGTGGGAAAACTCAATCTGCAATCCAAACAAATTAATGGGATTGCCCTCAGCAACCATCTATTATCAGTGCGGTGGTGTGTGTACCACACTGTTTTCTCATTCTCAGCCTGAATACATCACCTTGTGTTGAAATTAGGAAAGCTATTTCATACTGTACATGTTCATTTCTCAATCAATGATTTGGTCTTTGCTTCAATGCTTTAAGCTAACACTTTATAGTCTGTTTCATCCACTAGGTACCCATAGAGAGAACACACACACACACACACACATACAGGCACACACAAAGACACACACCACACACACACATTTTTTTTGTCTCCCATGAGATCATGCAGAGACGGACCACTTTTCTTGCCAAGATGAACGTGAACATTTGTGTTTGTTTGTTTCTCTCTACAACAAAAGTATTTTGCAAGGAGTGCTGCATTCTATAAAAACACCAACATATATTTGAATACAAACAATAGGCATCCTTAGTGTAAGCACTCAGTCATTTTCATCATAAAGTATGTTCACTCTCCATTTGTCTGCTGCTTAGTTTCAGGTGACATATCACCTTAAAATTATTCAAATCTCGCTGCTACAATAAATTGTGAACACTGGCTGGTTGCTTCTAGACAGAACATGAAATATGAGGAGCCTTCAATCATCTCTGATTGAAATTTCTGCTGCAGAGCATTTTAAACAGCACCATCACGTAGCTTTAGGAACCTTTACACATCACTCAAATGACTGCCTCTCATTTCCCCAGTATCTGGGAGAAAAGAAGTGAACAAACCTACCTGTTCAACAAGGCCCTTTTAATATCTCTGCCAAGGGGTTCAAATTGGAGCCAATTTTCTAATAAAATTGCAAAAAGACTTAAGGGGTTGCATAATATATATGTGAGAGAAGAAACACAAGATGCATCTGTATGATTCAGTGCCTTGAATCCTGAAGCAAGCAGCATGATAAAATGCTGTATCATCCAGTAGGTGACATTTGGGCGGGCTGCGTTTCATTCCAAGAATATGTTACCTCCTCTCTACCCTCCTACAGATCGACAATGATGTAGGTCTAAGCAATAGCCACACCTTGTTTGCACCGTGTTGCTTTCACATATCCAGTCCTATCAGATCATTGAAGAGGAGTGAACAAGGGCAGAGGGAAGGAATGAAGGGAACTTCTTCCTCGAAGGAAACACAGCCCTGGAGTCTGAGTTGGGGTTCAAGTTGTTGGTCTCCTTAAGACTGTGACAGTTCCAAGAGGAACTCTCCTTATCTGTTTAGGCCACCGGGGGAAATTAATTATATAAAATCTCTCACCTGGACCAGGAACAAACTGGGAAGTGAGTGACAAGTGGACTGGATCCATAAAATATGTGTGCAGGTACAGTATAATAATTCCCCTCTCAGCTCGAAGCAGTTTGGCAGAAACCTTGGAACAGATGCTGGGCTGTTTGTAATAGGTTTTGGTAGGCAATACACGGTCTTTCTTTTCCCAGCTGGGGTATTTAGTTTCAGATTCAAACTGGCACCCAACCTCTTCAACCTCTAGCCTAGGCTACCTGCTGCCCCCTGGTTTTTATGATGGATGATGTATTGCATGTGTGTGAGCGCTTCTAGTGTCCGTAAAATAAATCTTTCATCATATGCTATGGGCAGTTGGACTTGCATTACCCTCCCCCTGCAGTCTGCTGTTTTATTTTTTAAACACATCAAGGGATAACTATGTTCTCAAAATGTCACTGCGGATTTTGTCCGGAGCACTGTGCACCAAGCATGCATACAGCAAATGTTCTTCTGAACGTACTGTAGTTAAAGCATATTGCGGTGAATAGTACAGTGTACATAGAGACTGTAATCGTCCTCTAGCAGCTCTCTCTTTGTTGAATATTTTGAAACCTTATACACTACCGTTCAAAAGTTTGGGGTCACTTAGAAATGTCCTTGCTTTTTAAAGAACAATATATATATATTGTCCATTAAAATAACATCAAATTGATCAGAAATACACCCTAGACATTGTTTATGTTGTAAATGACTATTGTAGCTGGAACCAGCAGATTTTTTATGGAATATCTACATAGGCGTACAGAGGCCCATTATCAGCAACCATCACTCCTGTGTTCCAATGGCACGTTGTGTTAGCTAATCCAAGTTTATAATTTTAAAAGGCTAAATGATCATTAAACTCTTTTGCAATTATGTTAGCACAGCTGAAAAATGTTGTGCTGATTAAAGAAGTAATAGAACTGGCCTACTTTAGACTAGTTGAGTATCTGGAGCATCAGCATTTGTGGGTTCGATTACAGGCTCAAAAAGGCCAGAACAAAGACCTTTCTCGGAAACTCGTTAGTCTATTCTTGTTCTGAGAAATGAAGGCTATTCCAATGCGAGAAATTGCCAAGAAACTGAAGATCTCGTACAACGCTGTGTCCTACTCCCTTCACAGAACAGCACAAACTGGCTCTAACCAGAATAGAAAGAGTAGTGGGAGGCCCCGGTGAGCAAAGTGGACAAGTATGTGTCTGGTTTGACAAACCGATGCCTCACAAGTCCTCAACTGGCAGCACCGGGATGCTGGCCTTCAAGGCAGAGTTCTTCTGTCCAGTGTGATTAAATTGTCCCCCCATCAATCTATATACAATACCCAATAATGACAAAGTAAAAACAAGTTTAGAAATTTTAGAAAATTTTGCCACAAAATACAATAATAATGAATGGAAATATCACATTTACATCAGTATTCAGACCCTTTACTCAGTACTTTGTTGAAGGATCTTTGGCAGCAAATACAGCCTCAAGTATTCTTAGATAAGATGCTACAAGCTTGGCACACCTGTATTTGGGGAGTTTCTCCCATTCTTCTCTGCAGATCCTCTCAAGCTTGTCCAGGTTGGATGGGGAGCGTCACTGCAAGCTAATTTCAGGTCTCTCCAGAGATGTTAGATCGGGTTCAAGTCCGGGCTCTGGCTGGGCCACTCAAGGACATTCAGAGACTTGTCCCGAAGCCCATCATGCGTTGTTCTGTCTGTGTGCTTAGGGGCGTTGTCCTGTTTGAAGGAGAACCTTTGCCCCAGTCTGAGGTTCTGAGTGCTCTGGAGCAGGTTTTCATTAAGGATTTCTCAGTATTTTGATCTGTTCATCTTACCCTCGATCCTGACCAGTCTCCCAGTCCATGCCACTGAAAAACATCCCCACAGCATAAGGCTGCCACCACCATACTTCACCGCAGGGATGGTGCTATGTTTCCTCCAGGTGTGACTCTTGGCATTCAGGCCAAAGAGTTCAATCTTGGTTTCATCAGACCAGAGAATCTTGTTTCTCATGATCTGAGAGTCATTTAGATGATTTTTGGAAAACTCCAAGCGGGCTGTCATGTGCCTTTTACTGAGGAGTGTCTTCACTCTCACATAAAGGCCTGATTAGTGGATTGCTGAGAGATGGTTGTCCTTCTGGAAGGTTCTCCCATCTCCGAAGAGGAACTCTGGAGCTTATTCAGAGTGATCATCGGGTTTTGGATCACCTCCCTGACCAAGGCCCTTCTCCCATGATTTCTCAGTTTGGGAGAGTCTTGGAGAGTCTCAGTTTGGGAGAGCCACGGTGTTCTTGAGGACCTTCACTGCTGCCAAAGTGTTTTGGTACACTTCACCAGCACAATTCGGTCTCTGAGCTCTACGGACAATTCCTTCAACCTCATGGCTTGGTTCTTGCTCTGACATGCACTGTCAACTGAGGGACCTTATGTAGACGGACGTGTGCCTTTCCAGATCATGTCCAATCAATTGAATTTACCAAAGGTGGACTCCAATCAAGTTGTAGAAACATCTCAAGGATGATCAATGGAAACAGGATGCACCTGAGCACAATTTCAAATGTAATAGCAAAGGGTGTGAATAACTATGTAAATAAGGTATTTGTTTTTCATAGCTAAAAACCTGTTTTCACTTTGTCATTATGTAGATTGATGGGTATTTTTACCCATCAATCTACATAATGACAACATTTTGAATAAGACTGTAACGTAACAAAATTTGGAAAAAGGGAAGGGATCTGAATACTTTCAGAATGCACTGTATGTATGACTATCCCTCTGAAAATATATCCATCTTAATACAAGAAATGATCAAAAGACGGTAGCTGTTTGAATCTATAGCAGCCTTGTATTGTTGGTTTCAACTTGTGTTTCTTCTGTCTTCAATCTTTAGAATTGCTACTGTAGAGAGTTGAGGATTTCTGCAATACAAGCCCATTGATTTCACTCCACTACCTGAGCTATTGTCAACGGCCAACAATCACTTGACAAGGCTCTGTGTGACAAGGAAACTGTGAGCTCTTTTGTTTGCTGCTTTACTAATACCCAACTATGTATGCCACCTCTTTCCTCTTCCCTTTATCCAACAGTAACTAATCAGTGTTCACATCTAGGCCCCCCATACAAAATCAGGTTGTATGACTGATGTACAACACATTTGGCATAACTGTTTTAGATACAACGGAGAGGTGTATAACAACGGACAGTTTTCTGAATGATAGTGAAGACATCAAAACTATGAAACAACAAATATGGAATCATGTAGTAACCAAAAAAGTGTTAAACAAATCTAAATATATTTATTCTTCAGCGTAGCCACCCTTTGCCATGATGACGGCTGTGCACACTCTTGGCATTCTCTCAACCAGCTTCACCTGGAATTATTTTCCAGATCATCTGTTCACCTACTCTGCATCTCACACGGTGGTTGGAACCAAAAATCTCAAATTTGGACTCATCAGACCAAATGACAAATTTCCACCGGTCTAATGTCCATTGCTCATGTTTTTTTGCCCAAGCAAGTCTCTTATTATTATTTGTGTCCTTTAGTAGTGGTTTCTTTGCAGCTTGATGTTTTTTTCGACTGCAGTTGAAGAAACGTTCAAAGTTCTTGAAATGTTCTGTATTGACTGACCTTCATGTCTTAAAGTAATGATGGACTGTTGTTTCTCTTTGCTTATTTGAGCTGTTCTTGCCATAATATGGACTTGGTCTTTTACCAAATAGGGTTATCTTCTGTATACCAACCCTACCTTGTCACAACCCAACTGATTGGCTCAAACGCATTAAGAAGGAAAGAAATACCACAAATAAACAAGGCACACCTGTTAATTGAAATGCATTCCAGGTGACTACCTCATGAAGCTGGTTGAGAGAATTCCAAGAGTGTGCAAAGTTGTCATCAAGGCAAAAGGTGGCTACTTTAAAGAATCTCAAATATATTTTGATTTGTTTGACACTTTTTTAGTTACTACATGATTCCATATGAGGCCTGTGATAGATGGAGACCCATCTGTCCAAAAGTCCACCGTTCGATCCCATGGAATCTGTCTTTTATCAATATAGCCACGCAGCACACTGAACATCCCCTGTGCCGTTTCATACTCAGGAATCGTGAGACAGAACAATATGTCCTCGTAAATAGCATCCCCCGACACGTAACGTACAAAAGTCAATGCATGGGCATCTCGGCCCTCACAGCTAACGTCCATTTGGAGAGCATGAGGCAGGGAGTTTTTGAGTCGTTCAGAGTTTCCTCATGATTGCTAGCTATAGCATCAATTCTTAGTTTTACAGCGTTATCTGACAAAGGTATTGATGTGAGTTTCTGTTTTCTGCCTCCCCACACATTGTTTTTACCTTATCAATTGCGGCCGGTAACATCAAAGTCTCTGCAATAGTGTGTGGTTTCATAGCGTAGAGGGCTTAACTATTTACCATGGGAATGATTCAAGTGCAACAGTCAAGTGGGGCCTTTTCCCATGATCTAAGGGAGCTCTCTAGTTGAATTTTTACTTTTAGATCTGAATAATTTTCATTTAGATGTTTAAGGTTAAGCGCATTACAATTATTTTGAGAGACAAAGACGATATTCAAATATTATTGTTATTTATTTATTTTTGTGGAAATTCCCCTGCGACCCAATTTTCAGATCAGGCGACTCCACATGGGGTCGCAACCTCTAGTTTGGGAACCGCTGGTCTATGGGTGACATCCTAAAGCTCTGACAGGATATAACGCACTGCGTGATATTAGTTGACGGTCTACGGCCTACTAGGGGGATATGATAACAGTCGTGACGCTCCACTGTAGCATGGTGTTACATAGTAACATGAGAGGTCAGGGGTTGATTGTGTGTGTGTGATGGACAGGTCTTGTGGGTGTTTGAGGAGGACGACTAATGGTGATTAATCACTCAACGTCCAACAGGATCAGGAGCTGCATGGGGTGTCTAATTGTCTCCAATTACCCAGAGTTATTAGTGGTTTGTTATCAGGGTTTTTGACCTCACTCTGCATATTAGAAAATGAATAAGAGCACAACGAATTGATTGTATCAGTATATCATATTGTTGCAATCCATTTATTTTGTTTGTTTAGCCAGGATAGTCCACTCAGTAACAATTGCCAATTTTCCAAGTCCTGACACATTTTTGGGGTGTTGCTTTCTCCCATCCTTTCTTTTGAAATACCACTAATACTCCTTTGTAATAATTTAGGGGGTGCTTATATTTTTCCTGTTACACATACAGTGGGGAAAAAAAGTATTTAGTCAGCCACCAATTGTGCAAGTTCTCTCACTTAAAAAGATGAGAGAGGCCTGTAATTTTCATCATAGGTACACTTCAACTATGACAGACAAAATGAGGGAAAAAAATACAGAAAATCACATTGTAGGATTTTTTATGAATTTATTTGCAAATGATGGTGGAAAATAAGTATTTGGTCGATAACAAAAGTTTATCTCAATACTTTGTTATATACCCTTTGTTGGCAATGACAGAGGTCAAACGTTTTCTGTAAGTCTTCACAAGGTTTTCACACACTGTTGCTGGTATTTTGGCCCATTCCTCCATGCAGATCTCCTCTAGAGCAGTGATGTTTTGGAGCTGTTGCTGGGCAACACGGACTTTCAACTCCCTCCAAAGATTTTCTATGGGGTTGAGATCTGGAGACTGGCTAGGCCACTCCAGGACCTTGAAATGCTTCTTTAAGCCACTCCTTCATTGCCCGGGCGGTGTGTTTGGGATCATTGTCATGCTGAAAGACCCAGCCACGTTTCATCTTCAATGCCCTTGCTGATGGAAGGAGGTTTTCACTCAAAATCTCACGATACACGGCCCCATTCATTCGTTCCTTTACACGGATCAGTCGTCCTGGTCCCTTTGCAGAAAAACAGCCCCAAAGCATGATGTTTCCACCCCCATGCTTCACAGTAGGTATGGTGTTCTTTGGATGCAACTCAGCATTCTTTGTCCTCCAAACACGACAAGTTGAGTTTTTACCAAAGAGTTCTATTTTGGTTTCATCTGACATTCTCCCAATCCTCATCTGGATCATCCAAATGCTCTCTAGCAAACTTTAGACGTCCCTGAACATGTACTGGCTTAAGCAGGGGGACACGTCTGGCACTGCAGGATTTGAGTCCCTGGCGGCGTAGTGTGTTACTGATGGTAGGCTTTGTTACTTTGGTCCCAGCTCTCTGCAGGTCATTCACTAGGTCCCCCCGTGTGGTTCTGGGATTTTTGCTCACCGTTCTTGTGATCATTTTGACCCCACGGGGTGAGATCTTGCGTGGAGCCCCAGATCGAGGAAGATTATCAGTGGTCTTGTATGTCTTCCATTTCCTAATAATTGCTCCCACAGTTGATTTCTTCAAACCAAGCTGCTTACCTATTGCAGATTCAGTCTTCCCAACCTGGTGCAGGTCTACAATGTTGTTTCTGCTGTCCTTTGACAGCTCTTTGGTCTTGTCCATAGTGGAGTTTGGAGTGTGACTGTTTGAGGTTGTGGACAGGTGTCTTTTATACTGATAACAAGTTCAAACAGGTGCCATTAATACAGGTAATGAGTGGAGGACAGAGGAACCTCTTAAAGAAGAAGTTACAGGTCTGTGAGAGCCAGAAATCTTGCTTGTTTGTATGTGACCAAATACTTATTTTCCACCATAATTTGCAAATAAATTCATAAAAAATCCTACAATGTGATTTTCTGGATTTTTTTTCCTCATTTTGTCTGTCATAGTTGAAGTGTACCTATGATGAAAATTACAGGCCTCTCTCATCTTTTTAAGTGAGAGAACTTGCACAATTGGTGGCTGACTAAATACTTTTTTCCCCCACTGTACAAGTAGTGGAAATGTGTTTCTTGCATATCCCAACACCCCCTGAGACACCCGCAGGGAGTGGACTCAAGGTCACCATTGTCCAGTGCCCCTGGAGCAATTAAGATTAAGTGCCTTGCTCAAGCAGTGACATATTTTTCACCTTATCTGCTCTGGCATTTGAGCCAGCAACCTTTTGGTTACTGGCCCATTGCTCGAACCTCAAGGACAAGGTTAGACCTTGGATGGTTTTGCAGTTTAATACTGACTGTGAATAGCCGAAGTTTAGCATTGAATGTTTGTCCACTAAATACACAATTGTTTTATAATTTATATACAGCATATTCTTTCCTTAAAGACTCAGTGTCAGTTTCATCATTTTGTTTACGTTTTATATTTAAGCAATAAGGCACGGGGTGTGGTATATGCCCAATATACCATGGCTAAGGGCTGTTCTTGGACACAGCCCTTAGCCATGGTATATTGGCCATATATCACAAACCCCTGAGGTGCCTTATTGCTATTGTCAACGTAATTAGAGCAGTAAAAATGTTTTTTTTTTTCATACCCGTGGTACACAGTCTGTCAGCCAATCAGCAATCAGGGCTCGAACCCCCCAGGCAAGATGTAATTACATGCTCTATAGTCTAGGATAGAAGACCTGTAACTAACGTTTCAATCCAACTGTTACAGAACCTCATTTCGGTCACACTCCCCATCGATCTTCAGAACCTCCGTTCTGGTCTCGGAAATTACAGCTACCATTGCCACTCAGCTCAAAACTGCCATCGATGCTGCTCTGGCCCCCTTCTCCGCCTTCCTGGATGGTGTCGAAGCTGCTGCGGATGAACAAGGCCGCCGAATTGACAGCTTTGAACATGACCTGTGTGACTACAGTGACTGCATTGTAGCACTTGAGAAAACGGTCGCCCGTCTGAGCTCCGAAAACCAAAAGCTGATTGACAAGACCGATGACCTGGAATCCCGTTCTCGCCGATGCAATCTTCATGTTGTTGGAATACCAGAGAAACGTGAAGGAAGGGACTCAGTTAACTTCATGTCAGAATTCTTTGTGGATGTGCTGGGTCCGGCCATCATTCCATCACCACCGAAGGTGGATAGAGCCCACCGCATTGGCCCCTGCCCAGTGTTCGGAAACAACAACTCCAAGCCTAGAGTATTTATCGCCCGTTTTCACTACTACCGTGACAAACTTCATGAGAAGAAAGTGAAATTCTCACTCTGCTTCCCTGCTCATCTGGACATTGAACATGCCGGGGGGAAGCTACAATTTGACTCCCACGAGGATGCCCAGCGTTGTTTCGATAGTCACTTCTGGGATCTATGACCTACTATTTTGCCAGGTAGCATGCATAGCCTAGCCTCTAAGTCGAAGGTATGTTTGACTTTTATGGCAGGGTATTTTTTTTCTCTCCCTGTCGCTATTCATTTTCTATTTGGCAGAAACACTAACGTTATTGAACTCTGATAAAAATCACTAATACTGTCTTGTGTGGTTGTCATTTAAACTACACATTTGGGAGGTCATTTTATTTGGCTAGATGGCTAACGTAGTAATGCATGGCTACAATTCCAGGCTTTTGCAAAGCTTTCCTCATAGTTGTTTCTCTATTTTCATCTAGATACTTACTGAAGGACTTTTCACCACTTTATGCCCTATTGATCATTCGTGCATGTACAGACACTCAGCCCCTTTTTGTAACAGGGTAACATACTGTGGGACACTTATTTGGCCATCCTTAAGACACATTGTACGTATTGCACTGATTGAAGACAGGACAGTTCCGTTTCACTGTTATGGGGTGTTTGTTTTGGTTATCTGACCTACTTTACTGTTTTGTGAATGTCTTTTCAAATGTTTTTCACGACTGGTGCTATGGAGCCTCTCCACTTTAGGATAGGAAGGTTTTCTGTTTATATGCACCAAAGCTGCACAAACTTCAACCTGATGTCTCAATTCGCTGGGGAAAGAAAACTGAGTTTGGGTGGGAAGGGAGGAAGAGGGACCTTGTTCGGTCCTATTTTTGTATTATTACAGTTTTTTTGTATTATCAGTTCTCTGTTATCTTTGCAAATGTTTGGTCTGTTTCCACACCTTTTTCATTTCAATATTTTAGATGGTTAACAACGCTAATAATAGTACTATAGGTAGGCCTAATCCTATAAAGTTTTTATCTTGGAAAACTAAGGCAATGAACAATCCTGTCGAGGTCTAGGGTCTTCTCTCATTTGAAAAATCTAAAAGCAGATGTGGTATTTTTACAAGAGACCCATTTACGCATTAAAGATCACTCAAGGCTACAAAACTCCAGGTTTAGTCAGGTTTTCCATTCAGACTAACTCCAAAGCCAGATGGGTTGCAATTTTGGTTAGTAAAAGAATACACTTCTCTACTACTAATGTTATTTCAGACAATAATGGGAGATATTTAATCATAACTGGCACCATTTGGCACACACCTGTAGTATTGGTCAATGTTTATGCTCCCAATTTTGATGATGTTGAATTTGGAAATGGGTTGCTGAGGAAAATCGCTTCTCTGAATACCCATCTTTGGATATTTGGCGGGGATCTGAACTGTGTTATTAGCCCGGCTTTAGACCGCTCCAACCCCAGAACTATGTATCCTTCTGCTATGTCAAAGTGCTTCTCAGATTTTATGGTTCAGAATGGGTGTACAGATCCCTGGAGATTTCAGAAGCCCCAGTCAAGAGAGTATTCTTTCTTTTCACATGTACACCATTCTTTTTCTCAAATTGACTATTTCTTTATTGATCATAAGTTACTTCCAAATGTCACCTCTTCTGAATATTTACCCATTGTAATTTCTGACCATGGACCTTAAGCCCTCGACATAGTCGTATCAGGACAAACTCGTACTCCTCTCTGGAGATTCAATTCTCTTCTCCTGTCTGATGCAGACTTCTGTAACGTTATCTCCACTTTTGTTGATAATTTTCTTTTTTCAAATCAGACAAGCTCAACCTCTCATTCTCTCTTATGGGAATCCCTTAAGGCCTATCTTAGAGGAGAAATTATTTCATTTTTTTCTCATTTAAACAAAACTCGTAAAGCTAAACTGGAAGAACTAAAGCCATTATTGACTTAGACCATCAATATGCCCTGACACCATCCCCAGAGCTATATAAGCAACTTACAATCTGAATTCAATCTCTTGTCCACTACAGATGCAGAACGGTTACTATAGCATTCACGTGGTACCTACTATGAACATGGCGACAGGGCAAGTCGTCTGCTCGCACACCAATTAAAACGCAGTGCTACTACCCGTCTGATTCCCCAAATTAAAGATTCCGCTCATAGCTTGATTTCTGACCGTACAGGGATCAATGACACCTTCAAATCGTTCTATTCCTCCTTGTATACGTCTGAATTTCCATCAGATACTGCCAATATGACTACATTTTTGGGTGAACTAGAGACTCCCACAGTTGAAACTGCAGATGACCTTGATTCCCCTCTCAGCCTTGAAGTTATTCAGTCTATCAAGTCAATGCAGAGCAGAAAGCAGCAAGGCTCCAGGGCCTGAATTCTATAAGAAATTCTATACCAAGTTGGCCCCTTTACTTTTATCTATGTGTAACCCCCTCGCCAGGCTCGAGTTTGACTCTCACGATATTAGCTTACGTAGAGTATTTCAACAGCATGGGATGCTAGGTGAGAAGGACATCTCCAATAAGAATTCCTATTGTGAACTATCTAGGGTTATGACAATAGGGTATTAACTTCAGTTGAAATGATTATAGATTTATGTTATTGTTTCCGGATCTATCCCATGCATTCAATTAAATTAAACATTCAATGACTCCACCAAGACAACTTAAATAAAGTTCAAATGTGTATTATTACAATTTTTTATATCACAACATTAACAGAAATAAAAATAATAAAACCCAATGAGTGTGCATAACCCATGTCCAAATTATTTCAAGCTTGCTGGATTTACCCGTTGGCGCGCGTTGGAGCTCAAAAAAAATTATGTCGACACACAAAGTCCAGAAGCACCTCACGTTGTGGTTACTCACGAATGTAGATAATTCTCCAGCGAAGCATGACAATTCCTTGCAGGTTTTCTTCACATGGTCCACAGCAACCGACGCTCCATGGGAACATGAACTCGTCTAGCCCTCCAAAGAAATTCTCTCCTGGGGTCTCACGAGGCTAACTTCCAGGCTGTCAACCTCCACAATGAAACGGTAGCTTCAGTCTTCAGAGTCCCCTCTCAACAAAAATATACAATAACTCTCCTATAAAATAAAATAGGTATTTCCCTTCATATTTTAATAGGTAGCTGTTACTATACTTTTTGTGTCTTCTCTAAATTATTCCTCTTCACCAACGGTCATAATCTCAGCATCTCTTCTCAACCAACGGTCTACCAACCAACCAACCAACGGTCTTAACTTCTTTTCCCTCTTTTTTATATCCCAGGCCTCCCGTTAACCAGGTCAACTCTCCCATTGGCCACAACTTAACAAGTGACCTTATTGGTCACAACATGAATTTGAAAGTAAACCAACTTATTCACTTATACTTTAACTAAATATTTCTTCAACATAAAAGCATTAACAATATTACAATTAATAATCAATTTAAATCACCCGTTAAAATGTAATACTAATTAATTATATAAATAACTCAATACTTGGTTTTAACCAGGGTATTACATATGTGTAATGAATCACTTGAACGTGGCTCGTTGCCACCTACCCTAACACAGGCTTCAATAGCGCTTCTCCTTAAGAAGGGGAAAGACCCCACTTCCTGTTTTAAATTTTTAATTTCACCTTTATTTAACCAGATAGGCTAGTTGAGAAAAAGTTCTCATTTACAACTGCAACCTGGCCAAGATAAAGCAAAGCAGTGCGACACAAACAACAACACAGAGTTACACATGGAATAAAAATGTCTATATACAGTATGTGCAAATGGCGTGAGGAGGTAGGCAATAAATAGGCCATAGTAGCAAAGTAATTACAATTTAGCAGATGATGATGTTCTTCATTTAGGCCCCTAAGTATCCTTAATGTGGATGTAAAGGTGCTGGCAAAGGTGATAGCGAGGCATCTGGAAGTAGTCTTACCAGGACTCATATCCTACGAACAAACTGGCTACATAAAGGACAGATATTCAATTTTTAACATGCGTACGCTGTTTAACATTATTTATTCTAAACAATTCTCCAACTCCCCTGTGGTAATCTCCCTAGACACAGAGAAGGCATTCGACAGAATTGAGTGGGAGTACCTATTTGCTGTTCCTAAAAATGTGGATTTGGGGACAAATTTAGCTCATGGATCCATCTCTTGTATACATCTCCCCAGGCCAGTGTCTGTACCAATGACACCCGTTCTGATTATTCTTTCCTGGAATGTGGGACACGCAAAGGCTGCCCACTGTCCCCTTTATTATTCGCCGTCGCCATTGAGCCTCTTTCCAAGGTGTAACACGGGAAGGAGTTGAACATAGGAAAGGAAAGCTACCCAGAGGAAAGCTACCCAGAGTCAGTAGATCTTTACTTCAGAGATGCAAGTTTAGTGGAGGGCTAGCACTACCCAACTTTTTATACTATTACTGGGCAGCCAACTTTCAGAAAATGTCATTCTGGTTACATGCTCCAGATACCCCATGGTGCCACCTAGAGGCACATTCTTGTATTTCTTCTTCTCTTCCTGCTTTACTCTGGTCTTCTCTCCCAACATTCCCCTCTCGCTATATTCACAATCCTGTAGTGCTTTCCACACTTAAAATTTGGTACCAGTTTCGACAGCATTTTAAATTCTCTGCTGCATCTACTATGGGTCCAATTGATAAGAATCCCTTATTCCCCATTCTCTAATAGATAATGCTTTCTCTTACTGGACAAAGAAAGGTATTAAGTCCTTCCAAGACTTAAATGTAAATATAATTATTTCTAGTTTTCCCAACTTGGCCTCTAAATAGTCTTTGCCTCCATCTCACTTTTTCCGTTACCTTCAAATTTGGCATTGTGTCTCCTCCCCATTTTTTGGCTTCCCTGCTCCACCCCTCTTGCCAACCCCTGGGATGGCATATTGACTCTATTACCACGACAGAAGTAGTAATTTCTCAGATTTATCTGTGTATTTTGTGTAAGCACTCCACCAACAAAATTAAATCTGCTTGGGAATGGGAAATGGGTGTTGAATTTACACAGGAGTGGTGGGATGAGGTGATTGATAGAGTACGCTCCGCTCCACTACATTTATTCTAATTTTATTTTTATTTTACCTTTCTTTAACCAGGTAGGCCAGTTGAGAACAAGTTCTCATTTACAACTGCGACCTGGCCAAGATAAAGCAAAGCAGTGCGACAAAAACAACACAGACTTACACATGGGATAAACACACGTACAATCAATAACACAATAGAAAAGGTCTATGTACAGTGTGTGCAAATGTAGTAAGATTAGGGAGGTAAGGCAATAATTACAGTGAGGGAAAAAAGTATTTGATCCCCTGCTGATTTTGTACGTTTGCCCACTGACAAAGAAATTATCAGTCTAATTTTAATGGTAGGTTCATTTGAACAGTGAGAGACAGAATAACAACAAAAAAATCCAGAAAAACACATGTGAAAAATGTTATAAATTGATTTGCATTTTAAATGAGGGAAATAAGTATTTGACCCCCTCTCAATCAGAAAGATTTCTGGCTCCCAGGTGTCTTTTATACAGGTAACGAGCTGAGATTAGGAGCACACTCTTAAAGGGAGTGCTCCTAATCTCAGCTTGTTACCTGTATAAAAGACACCTGTCCACAGAAGCAATCAATCAATCAGATTCCAAACTCTCCACCATGGCCAAGACCAAAGAGCTCTCCAAGGATGTCAGGGACAAGATTGTAGACCTACACAAGGCTGGAATGGGCTACAAGACCATCGCCAAGCAGCTTGGTGAGAAGGTGACAGCAGTTGGTGTGATTATTCGCAAATGGAAGAAACACAAAAAGAACTGTCAATCTCCCTCGGCTCCATGCAAGATCTCACCTCGTGGAGTTGCAATAATCATGAGAACGGTGAGGAATCAGCCCAGAACTACACGGGAGGATCTTGTCAATGATCTCAAGGCAGCTGGGATCATAGTCACCAAGAAAACAATTGGTAACACACTACGCCGTGAAGGACTGAAATCCTGCAGCACCCACAAGGTCCCCCTGCTCAAGAAAGCACATATACATGCCCGTCTGAAGTTTGCCCATGCACATCTGAATGATTCAGAGGACAACTGGGTGGAAGTGTTGTGGTCAGATGAGACCAAAATGGAGCTTATTGGCATCAACTCAACTCACCGTGTTTGGAGGAGGAGGAATGCTGCCTATGACCCCAAGAACACCATCCCCACCGTCAAACATGGAGGTGGAAACATTATGCTTTGGGGGTGTTTTTCTGCTAAGGGGACAGGACAGCTTCACTGCATGAAAGGGATGATGGACGGGGCCATGTACCGTCAAATATTGGGTGAGAACCTCCTTCCCTCAGCAAGGGCATTGAAAATGGGTCGTGGATGGGTATTCCAGCATGACAATAACCCAAAACACACGGCCAAGGCGAGAAAGGAGTGGCTCAAGAAGAAGCACATTAAGGTCCTGGAGTGGCCTAGCCAGTCTCCAGACCTTAATCCCATAGAAAATCTGTGGAGGGAGCTGAAGGTTCGAGTTGCAAAACGTCAGCCTCGAAACCTTAATGACTTTGAGAAGATCTGCAAAGAGGAGTGGGACAATATCCCTCCTGAGATGTGTGAAAACCTGGTGGCCAACTACAAGAAACATCTGACCTCTGATTGCCAACAAGGGTTTTGCCACCAAGTACTGTCATGTTTTGCAGAGGGGTCAAATACTTATTTCCCTCATTAAAATGCAAATCAAATTATAACATTTTTCTGGTTTTTTGTTGTTATTCTGTCTCTCACTGTTCAAATAAACCTACCATTAAAATTATAGACTGATTATTTCTTTGTCAGTGGGAAAACGTACAAAATTAGCAGGGGATCAAATACTTTTTTCCCCTCACTGTAGGCCATAGAGGCAAAATAATTACAATTTAGCATTAACACTGGAGTGATAGATGTGCAGATGATGATGTGCAAGTAGAGATTCTGGGGTGCAAAAGAGCAACAACAACAAAAAATAATATGTGGATGAGGTAGTTGGGTGTGCTATTTACAGATGGGCTCTGTACAGGTACAGTGATCGGTAAGCTGCTCTGACAGCTGATGCTTAAAGTTAGAGAATGAAGTCTCCAGCTTCAGTGATTTTTGCAATTCATTCCAGTCATTGGCAGCAAAGAACTGGAAGGAAAGGCGGCCAAAGGAGGTGCTGGCTTTGGGGATGACCAGTGAAATATACCTGCTGGAGCGCATGCTACCGGTGGGTGTTGCTATGTTGACCAGTGAGCTGAGATAAGGCGGGGCTTTACCTAGCAAAGACTTAGATGACCTGGAGCCAGTGGGTTTGGCGACGAATATATAGCGAGGGCCAGATGCTTAATGTGAGTCTGGAAGAAGAGTTTACAGTCTAACCAGACACCTAGGTATTTGTAGTTGTCCACATATTCTAAGTCAGAACCGTCCAGAGTAGCGATGCTAGTCGGGCGGGCGTTGATGCTACATCTTGTGCTTGTCTTGGTCTCATACAATTTAAGGTTTTACATAGGGTGCATTTTTCCAAATGTAAATGATGAGTGTGATAGATGTCATGTCTCACCATGTAACCTTAGTCACATGTTCATTTAATGCTCTAAACAAAAAAAATTATTGTGATTCTATTTTTAAGACTATCTGAGGTGCTTGAAATTAACCTGCAGCCTTGTCCCTTGAAAGCTTTTAGTATTCCAAGAGACTTGTTCTCCTTGGACCCCAAACATGACGATATTGTTGCTTTTACATCCTTATTAGCTCAACGTAGAATTCTTCTCCAGTGGAAGTCTGCACAGCCCCCCTCTACTTCTCAATGGCTCAATGATGTAATATTCTTCCTAAAGCTTGAGAAAATTAAGTATTCTCTTACGGGTTCCAATGATACTTTTGTTAGAAATGTCAACTATTATTATCATACTTTAATGGCTTGCAGAGGCTACCCTCTGATGAGATGCTTTAAGGTTTCCCAGTAGGCATTACCAGTAGTCATTACATAATAGGTACAGTCATCAATATAATGCTATCCAGTCCAAGCAAGTTTGTCTAAGATTTACTGATAATTTATTCATTTATGTTTTTGTATTTTGAATCTGTATTGAGTTGTATGCCTGATTTGACAACAAATAAACAATCTCAATTTTTGTTTTCTATGACCGAATTGAGGGAGGGTGGGGGATGGGTTGGATATATAGGGTGATCACGGTGGGTGGTTGAAAGGGGGTTGTGGGTGTGTGGTTGGGAACCGAGGTGGGTGGACTGAGGTGGGGCGGAGAGGTAGGGAAGGGACTAGGGGGGTTCGGTGGATGTGTTGTATAGAGGGAGGGTGGTTGGGATATGGTAAAATATTTGTACTTACATTGATGTACATTTTGTAAAAGTTGAGAAAAATATATAAAAATCCAATCTAATTCACACTGAACAAAAATATAAACTCAACATGCAACAATTTCAATTATGTTACTGTGTTACAGTTCATATAAGGAAATCAGTCAATGGAAATAAATGTGTGTCACTAATCTATGGATTTCACATGACTGGGCAGGGGTGCAGGCATGGGTGGGCCTGGCTACCAAGCGAGTGTGCCAATGCCCTCCCAGTGGGAAGCCAGGCCCAGCCAATCAGAGTTTTTCCCAAAAAAAGGGCTTTATTACAGACAGAAATACTCAGTTTCATCAGCTGTCCAGGTAGCTGGTCTCAGACGATCCTGGAAGTGAAGAAGCCGGATGTGGAGGTTGTGGGCTCTCATGGTTACATGTGGTCTGCGGTTGTGAGGCCAGTTGCACGCACTGACAAATTCTCTAAAACGACATTGTATTATGTATCAGTGTAAATTGTATTGTATTAATTAACGACATTGTACATTGGCTTATGGTAGAGAAATAAACAAAATTATCTGCCAACAGCTCTAGTAGACATTCCTGCAGTCACCATGCCAATTGCAAGCTCCCTCAACCTTGGGACATCTGTGGCATTGTGTTGTGTGACAAATTTACACATTTCAGAGTGTAATGATCATGCTGTTTAATCAGCTGATTGATATGCCACACCTGTCAGGTGAATGGATTATCTTGGCAAAGGAGAAAAGCTCACTACACATTTGGGCACGAAATAAGCTTTTTGTGCATTATGGAAATTGTCTGGTATCTTTTATTTCAGCTCATGAATGGGACCAGCACTTTAAACATTGGGTTAATATTTTTGTTCAGTGTACATGACTAGTCAGCAATATACAGCGGTGAAACAATAATGATGTTATCTGCTTCATCTCAGTCTTGCAGTGCAAACACTTGTCTGGAAAAGTCGACCCTTAGCAACTAGCTAGCCTATGTTGAAATAAAATAAATACACCATCAAAGGGTTTCAGTAGTAAACACAACATCCAAGAGGAAAACAATTAGCCTGTCACGATCGTCAGGAGAAATGGACCAAGGCACAGCGTGCAAAGAGTTCCACATATTTTATATTTAATGGAACATACAAAAACAACAAAAGAAATGACTGATCGCACAATAGCATAGCGCACATACAAAGACAATAACCCACAGAACAGGTGGGAAAAGGAACAACTTAAGTATGATCCCCAATTAGAGGTAACGCCAATCAGCTGCCTCTAATTGGGAACCATACAAAACCAAAACATAGAAATACAAATAATAGACCCAATATTCCCCCTAGTCACGTCCTGACCAAAACCTCCATAGAGAGCCCAGAGGCTCTCTATGTCCAGGACGTGACATAGCCAGCTAACAACTGCAGCCAGTTTTTTTTACTATTAGGCTCCACCACCAGTTTGCACATTTAGCAATGCTTGAATATATCGACAGCTCTTTGCTAGCAAGCTAAATTAGCTAGCTAGCTAGCTTGCTTACTACATAGACTTGCCTAGTTAAATAAAGGTTAAATAAATAAAATATATAGTTTCACTTACCAGTAGACAGCTAGCTCAGACTTTCGTGATTATCATTGGCACAGTCCACAGCAGAGTGATCCTGGCACTGAGTGAGTGTGGAATCCCTGCCTTGCTGAATGGAAATTGCCCACAATTCCAGTTTCCAGTTTTATTCAGAAAATCAAGCTAGCATCATCAAAGCAACTTTGTTACAGACCCGCCGGTGTTTTCAAAAATCCTCTGTTGTGCATCATCGGCTGACAGACCGACTGACTTATTTTTCTGTGGATTTGATGGCGTACTACATCCAAAGAAGGACTGACAGCCAGGAGCCAATATATTAACCGTTACCACATGCATTTGTCAGCTAAACTTCAGTTTTATTCTGTACCACTCAACTATTATTTATAATGACTCTTGTTCATAATATAGAGGGATATTTGTATTGTTGATGTGTTGCTGTAGTCGTGGATGGATCAGCGCAAGAGATTGATCATTTTATCACGTTCTATAACCCTATGCATCATAATTACCTGGAGAAATATAACTTGCAATTTGTAAACAAAGCTGCAGTACTTATAACTCGTAAAAGCATGTTTTCTATCACTTTGAAATTAAGCTTTCGTCTACCCATTTCAAGCTATATTAAACAATAAAATAAAATGTGATATTTTATTTGGGACGTACTGAGTCTGGCTTTAAATCAGTTGTAAATTACTTCTGAAATTGGCAATTGAATATGGTATAATAGCAGTGAAAGTGTATAAGGCTATACCATTCATTCATCTTTAAAAGTAAAAATAAAGTGCTGACCTCTACAGGACAGAAAGATGCCGAAGATGCCACAACAATCTTTAAGCTGGTATATATAAAGGCACCTGAGCTGTTTCGTCTGTGTGTCTATGTTATATTTTCCCACAGCATGCCAAAGAGTGTATAATGGTACAATACTGATAAGACTCTCAAACATCCCACAATTACCATCTTCAAAAGCATTATTGTGACGATTAAAAATTCTGTGACCTTTTGTGGATCCATTTATCTGGAATGTATTGCCTTAGCACTCTAGGAACTATCTCCCTGATAAAAAGCCCTACCTTGAAATAAAAAGCCCACAGCAACATGATCTGAACATGATAAATACTTATTTAAAGCTACATTAAACTGCCTAATTTCATGGTGTCTGGCTTGAAGTTGACTATATAAAGCCAAATGGAGTTATAATAAACCATGCATAATTCATAAACCCTTTCCCTTTCACATGCAGGATGCATTGTCAAAATAGTGGGCTGAAAAATCATTCAAAATGCTGCTGTATATCTCTCAGACGTGGCTGCAGACCCTCTGTTTCCCTCTCTGCACTGCTAACTGTGCAGACAATCCTTGACTGTCATATCACTTCATTCCTGATAGGCCCTGTTCTGTTGGAGAGAGAACATTTTTGGGGGGCTGATGACAGCTAAACTTATAAGAATAATATGAGTGTGTTGATAAGGTTACAGAGGAGGCCAAGAACCAGACACACTCATCTCCATATAGCACTGCTATGTGGGAACTGTTTGGGAGGGAGGGAGGTGAAAGGGGTAGAGGGAGGGAGGTGAGAGGGGTAGAGGGAGGGAGGGAGACTAATGCCCCATAGCCTTTAGTCGGTGACTGACGTAATTACTTTGACCTATGAACACGCTGCCTTTAATGTGTTTGCATGGTACATTGCATTGTATGGTATTCTATAATGGCCTTGCACCAGTCTAGGTAAATCTGCAGAAATCGTGGGAATACATGGGAACTCCTCTCACTGCCCACTGGTCCTGCTTAGAGCTGTGGTTTTATGTTCCCTTGTCCACCTGTTCACCTGTCCACTCCACCGTGCCAGAAGGAAATAGCAAACAAATCACCTTCATTCCCACTTCTGTACATGTGATTTAAGAACAAGTAGTAAGAGTGCAGTCTCTTCCAATTGTTAGATTTCATTTTGCCTTCTAGTCACCTGAGTAAATATATTGCCAGTAGGAAAGGAAGGGGGGGATACCGAGTCAGTTGCAAAACTGAATGCATTCAACTGAAATGTGTCTTCTGCATTTAACCCAACCCCTCTGAATCAGAGAGGTGCTGGTATGCTTTGTAAAAGCCCAGAAAAACACTACACGGATTTAGTAATGTTCACTAGAAGATCATCGTTCATTAAATAACAAATACCCATTCCTAGAGAGTCCATTCTCTCTAATTAAGTCTTTGTCTATACTCATAGATTTTCCTTGCAATTACACATAATTAGTAGTCTGAGTGAAAAACATTTGAACAGATAATTATTTTATTTCCTTGTGGAGAGAATAATGACTGTTTGATTCCATGGATTTATACTTGAATAGAGCTTAATATTCTTGCCATTACACAGACATCAAGTCCGTATTTTAATTAAAACCTTAATTACATTTCCTAGCTAGCTATTTATCTATATAGCATTAGAAGATGATAATCTCTCTCAAGCGTAATTTCCAAAGTCCCCAACACATTTAATGCATTTCTTAGGATAGAAATACCATAGATTTGCTGAATGAGTGTTTTTCCCTCAGTGTTGTGGCTCTTTGTTGCAAAACCTTCAAAGAAATTGACATTATTTAAAATCCATTGAGCGGATAGAGGTTTGAAACAGGGCAAGCTATAAATCTCAGTTTATTGCGGGGAAACAAAATGCTTATTGTTGGTATATGACAAGCCGTTGTATTGAACAAACACAAAGAAATGTGCTCACAAGGCGCTGTGGGACCTTATGAAGGCAGGTGTGTGCCATTCCAACCTGTCTAATCAATTGAATTTACCACAAGTGGACTCCAATCAAGTTGTAGAAACTTCTCAAGGACGATCAATGGAAACAGGAAACAAGATGTGAAATATGTGAATGTATTGTAATGTTTTTAAAATTGTATAACTGCCTTAATTTTGTTGCCTTGGCAGCAAGAAATGGGAATCCTTAATAAATACAAATACACCTGAGCTAAATTTCGAGTCTCATAGCAAAGGGTCTGATTACTTACGTATACACATAATGATAACACACTATAATATTACCTACATACACATGATAATAACACACTATAATATTAACTCTATACACATGATAATAACACACTATATTATTACTTCTATGCACATGATAATAACACACTGTAATATTACCGTTATGCAGATAATAAAATCAAATTTATTTATAAAGCCCCCCTTACATCAGCTGATGTCACAGAGTGCTGTACAGAAACCCAGCCTAAAACCCCAAACAGCAAGCAATGCAGGTGTAAAAGCACTGTATTATTACCTCTATGCACATGATAATAACACACTATAATATTAGCTCTATGCACATGATAATAACACTAATATTAGCTCTATACACATGATAATAACACACTATAATATTAGCTCTATACACATGATAATAACACACTGTAATATTACCTTTATGCACATGATAATAACACACTAATATTACCTCTGTACACATGATAACACACTATAATATTAGTTCTATACACACTGTAATATTACCTTTATGCACATGGTAATAACACCCTATAATATCGCATCTATACACATGATAATAACATACAATAGTATTACCTCTATGCACATGATAATAACACACTATAATATTACCTCTATACACATGATAAAAACACACGTTAGTATTACCTCTGTACACATGATAATAACACAAGATAGTATTACCTCTATACACATGATAATAACACACTATAATATTAGCTCTATACACATGATAATAACACACTATAATATTACCTCTATGCACATGATAATAACACACTATAATATTACCTCTATGCACATGATAATAACACACTATAATAATACCTCTATGCACATGGTAATAACACACTATAATATTACCTCTATACACATGATAATAACACACTATAATAATACCTCTATGCACATGGTAATAACACACTATAATATTACCTCTATACACATGATAATACCACACTATAATATTAGCTCTATACACATGATAATATCACACTATAATATTACCTCTATACACATGATTATAACACACTATAATATTACCTCTATACACATGATAATACCACACTATAATATTACCTCTATACACATGATAATACCACACTATAATATTAGCTCTATACACATGATAATATCACACTATAATATTACCTCTATACACATGATTATAACACACTATAATATTACCTCTATACACATGATAATACCACACTATAATATTAGCTCTATACACATGATAATATCACACTATAATATTACCTTTACACATGATAATAACACACTATTATATTACCTCTATACACATGATAATAACACACTATAATATTACCTAGTTTGACCATCTGTTTTCAGCAACTAATGTTTTTGAATTAGTTTGTCATATTGGAAGGTTTGCTAGCAACAAACTATTTAGCTAGCTTATAGCCCAGTGTTTGATATGCAAAGCAATCTCCTCGTATTTAACAGTCAGTGTTGTCGAAATCAGTTATTATCAGCTTACTGTTATGGATGCATCCAAATGAATGTCAATAGAAACAGCTACTTTGTTGTTGTTCTGGCTGCAGAGGTCGTAACTGTGTAGCCGTAGCTAGTTGGGTAGCTAGCAGCATGCAACGGATAATAAGGTTGCCAGCGAACATGGAACAGAACATAAAGAATGAACAACTGGGTCGTAAATATTGAACTAATTGAACGATCGACCAAAATATGACAAAGTATGAATTTGCTCTTAACAATGATAATATTAACGAAATAGAAGTATTTGTAGTGGTAAATGTGTGCTTTCATATTGTTTTCTTTGGCAACTGTGGTATAAGCGTGATAAAAGCCTCCGTTCACATTAACTTGAAAAAATGAACTTCGCAAAGGGACTCGCTTTTGTGACCATCAATCAGTCAAATGCATTTTAAAAGCCCTTTTAATGTCAGTGGTTGTCACAAACCAGCATACAACCTAACAAATATTATTGTTAAGTTTGCACTAAACGGCAAGATACAGTGAGTGTAGCTTCCTCAATAAAATTATGTCAAACTACAGATATAAAAAAAAGCTTACTGCTTTTAGCACATCTTGGCCTTAATGTACATACAAGATAACTGCATATTTATATTTTTTTCAGATTTCTGAGGTCTTGTAACTTATCTGGAGGCTGGTTGTGAGTTATGGACGTGTCACGGAGAGTCCAGTTGTCCTTGATACACCCTTGTGATTCAGTGTAGAGTCCTGCAAGATAAGAAATGAGCCCTAAAACACTGATAAACTATGGCTATGGACACCAAGATTAAACACACATTTCCCAATGAGAATCACACATGCATAAACCAACCACTGCTGCTATTCTAAAGGGGTTGTCAAGACAACACCTATACGCATTCTGAACCCAATCCCACTGCTACTCAGATGCATTATTGATGGCATACATAGCCATATGTGCAGTAAAGAGTGGGAAATATGCCCAAGAAGTAAGTGTTTTAAAACTGTATTATGCAAGCATTCCTAAATATGATTTGCATAGTCATCTAAAGCCTTATTTTGGTCCTTGACTGTACAAATCCCCCTGAGTTTGTGGTATAAAACACTGGTCTCCAGGGTTCCGGAGAATAGGCCTACTGTATATCAAGGAAGCTTCCTCACAGACACAGTGACTGCTGTGTCAAGCCACAACTCTATTGCATCTGTTCTGTTCAGAAAGTTTTGACATTACTGAGTCATAAAGACTCTTACCTGTGTTTCTAAATGTGGTGTCCTTCGGTGAAGTATTTGGTGTTATTCTGCTTGTGGAGGCGGGCAGGGCGGTTGTGTGGGGCAGGCAAGTTGCTGACTGATCAGGGCAGGAGAGAAGTTGAACCCATAGACAGAGTGGGAATGGATTAAGTCTCCTGGCTATAGAGAGAGACTCTGTCTGACCGCCAGCCAGCTAGCCAGCCAACTCTCTGTCTGGGCTGCAGTCCAGGTCTGTAGCTTCACAACTGCAATGAGATTAGACAGCTCTGTTAGGACATTATACCCTGACTGGAATGAACAGCAAACCTAGAGATGAAACACTGATAAAAATGGGCCGCATCACATACAGTACCAGTCAAAAGTTTGGACCCACATACTCATTCCAGGGTTTTTCTTTATTTTTACTATTTTCCACATTGTAAAATAATAATGAAGACACGAAAACTATGAAATAGCACACATAGAATCATGTAGTAACCAAAAAAAAGTATTAAACAAATCAAGTATATTTTATATTTGATCATCTTCAAAGTAGCCACCCTTTGCCTTGATGACAGCTTTGCACACTCTTGGCATTCTCTCAATCAGCTTCATGAGGTAGTCACCTGGAATGCATTACAAAAAACAGGTGTGCCTTGTTAAAAGTCAATTTGTGGAATTTCTTTCCTTCTTGATGCGTTTGAGCCAATCAGATGTCTTGTGAAAAGGTAGGGGTGGTATACAGAAGATTGCCCTATTTGGTCAAATACCAGGTACATATTATGGCAATAACAGCTCAAATAAGCAAAGAGAAATGACAGACCATCATTACTTTAAGACATGAAGGTCAGTCAATGTGGAAAATGTCAAGAACGTTTTTTCAAGTGCAGTCGCAAAAACCATTAAGACCTATGATGAAACTGGCTCTCATGAGGACCGCCACAGAAAAGGAAGACCTCTGCTACAGAGGATAAATTCATTCGAGTTACCAGCCTCAGAAAATGCAGCCCAAATAAATGCTTCACAGAGTTCAAGTAACAGACACATCTCAACATCAACTGTTCAGAGGAGACCGTGAATCAGGCCTTCATGGTCGAATTGCTGTAAAGAAACCACTACTAAAGGAAGGACACCAATAATAAGAAGAGCCTTGCTTGACTTGGTTTGTGATGAGTTGGACGGCAGAATGAAGGAAAAGCAGCCAATAAGTGCTCAGCATACAGTAGGGCAAAAAAGTATTTAGTCAGCCACCAATTGTGTAAGTTCTCTCACTTAAAAAGATGAGAGGCCTGTAATTTTCATCATACAGTAGGGAAAAAAAGTATTTAGTCAGCCACCAATTGTGCAAGTTCTCTCACTTAAAAAGATGAGAGAGGCCTGTAATTTTCATCATAGGTACACTTCAACTATGACAGACAAAATGAGGAAAAGAAAACCAGAAAATCACATTGTAGGATTTTTTATGAATTTATTTGCAAATTATGGTGGAAAATAAGTATTTGGTCAATAACAAAAGTTTCTCAATACTTTGTTATATACCCTTTGTTGGCAATTACAGAGGTCAAACGTTTTCTGTAAGTCTTCACAAGGTTTTCACACACTGTTTCTGGTATTTTGGCCCATTCCTCCATGCAGATCTCCTCTAGAGCAGTGATGTTTTGGGGCTGTCGCTGGGCAACACGGACTTTCAAAGATTTTCTATGGGGTTGAGATCTGGAGACTGGCTAGGCCACTCCAGGACCTTGAAATGCTTCTTACTGAAGCCACTCCTTCGCTTCCGGGCGGTGTGTTTGGGATCATTGTCATGCTGAAAGACCCAGCCACGTTTCATCTTCAATGCCCTTGCTGATGGAAGGAGGTTTTCACTCAAAATCTCACGATACATGGCCCCATTCATTCTTTCCTTTACACGGATCAGTCGTCCTGGTCCCTTTGCAGAAAAAACAGCCCCCAAAGCATGATGTTTCCACCCCATGCTTCACAGTAGGTATGGTGTTCTTTGGATGCAACTCAGCATTCTTTGTCCTCCAAACACGACGAGTTGAGTTTTTACCAAAAAGTTCTATTTTGGTTTCATCTGACCATATGCCATTCTCCCAATCCTCATCTGGATCATCCAAATGCTCTCTAGCAAACTTCAGATGGGCCTGAACATGTACTGGCTTAAGCAGGGGGACACGTCTGGCACTGCAGGATTTGAGTCCCTGGCGGCATAGTGTGTTACTGATGGTAGGCTTTGTTACTTTGGTCCCAGCTCTCTGCAGGTCATTCACTAGGTCCCCGTGTGGTTCTGGGATTTTTGCTCACCGTTCTTGTGATCATTTTGACCCCACGGGGTGAGATCTTGCGTGGAGCCCCAGATCGAGGAAGATTATCAGTGGTCTTGTATGTCTTCCATTTCCTAATAATTGCTCCCACAGTTGATTTCTTCAAACCAAGCTGCTTACCTATTGCAGATTCAGTCTTCCCAACCTGGTGCAGGTCTACAATTTTGTTTCTGCTGTCCTTTGACAGCTCTTTGGTCTTGGCCATAGTGGAGTTTGGAGTGTGACTGTTTGAGGTTGTGGACAGGTGTATTTTATACTGATAACAAGTTCAAACAGGTGCCATTAATACAGGTAACGAGTGGAGGACAGAGGAGCCTCTTAAAGAAGAAGTTACAGGTCTGTGAGAGCCAGAAATCTTGCTTGTTTGTAGGTGACCAAATACTTATTTTCCACCATAATTTGCAAATAAATTCATTAAAAATCCTACAATGTGATTTTCTGGATTTTTCTTCCTTATTTTGTCTGTCATAGTTGAAGTGTACCTATGATGGAAATTACAGGCCTCTCTCATCTTTTTAAGTGAGAGAACTTGCACAATTGGTGGCTGACTAAATACTTTTTTGCCCCACTGTATGTGGGAACTCTTTCAAGACGGAAAAAGCATTCCATGTGAAGCTGGCTGAGAGAATGCCAAGAGTGTGAAAAGCTGGCTATTTTGAAGAATTGTTTAACACTTTTTTGGTAACTACATGATTCCATGTGTTATTTCATAGTTTTAATGTATTAACTATTATTCAACAATGTATAAAATTGTAAAAAAAAAAAAAAGAAAACTTGAATGGGTAGGTGTCCAAACTTTTGACTGGTACTGTACATTTCAATGTCATTTTATTTCAAAAGTCAGAATAGATTCCTCCCAACAGAATGGACTTTTAAATGTTCAAATAGAATACTCTGCTGAATGGTTAGAATAGAATACATATAAGATTTTTGCCTCTGAGGTGCAGAGGGCAACAAATCAGGGTACCTCAGCCATCTAGGACTGTAAACATGACACAATGCCCTTTTCACCTTGACATCTTCCCTTTTCACCTCAAACACTGTTATGGTTTGAAATCTCTCCTTTGTTAACCTCTTGGGGATAATTAAGGAGCAGCCTGGGCGATAGAAAAGTAAAAAAACACAGACAGAAGTTACTTCCTCACTCCACTTGGAAAAACTAGCTGTATTCGTCTAGTTTTCAAGGTAAACTCTTCAAACCTTTTTCTAAAGACGGTTAGTGGAAGCCATAGGTACTGCAACCTTTGAGCTGGATTAATGCATGTCCTACAGCAACCCATTGGAAAAGGAGGCATGTCACAAAATCAGATGTTCTGGGATATCTTCAACCACCAACTTGCAACCCACCAACTTGCAAGATCACGTCAATGACTCAACCCACTCAAGCGATGCACCCCTCCTAGGGACGACATGGAAGAGCACCAGTAAGCCAGTGACTCAGCCTCTGTAATGTGGAGAGAAGGGAACCGGCCAGGCAGAGACAGCAAGGGCGGTTCGTTGCTCCAGTGCCTTTCTGTTCACCTTCACATGCCTGGGCCAGACTACACCTAATCATAGGATCTACTGAAGAGATGAGTCTTCAGTAAAGACTAAAAAGGTTGAGACCTAGACTGTCTCTCACATGGATAGGCAGACCATTCCATAAAAATGGAGCTCTATAGGAGAAAGTCCTGCCTCCAGCTGTTTTCTTGTGACCGTAGAGTTTGTGTAGGTATATACAGCAGGACCAAATCAGAAAGATCGGTAGGAGCAAGCCCATGTAATGCTTTGTAGGTTAGCAGTAAAACCTTGAAATCAGCCCTTGCCTTTAACAGGAAGCCAGTGTAGTGGGGCTAGCACTGTAACAGTAATATGATCACATTTTTGGGGTTCTAATCAAGATTTTAGCTGCCTTGTTTAGCACTAACTGAAGTTTATTTAGTGCTTTATCCGGGTAGCCGGAAAGTAGAGCATTGCAGTAGTCTAACCTAGAAGTGACAAAAGCATGGATAAATATTTCTGCATTTTTGGACAGAAGGTTGCTGATTTTTGCAATGTTACGTAGATGGAAAAAAGCTGTCCTTGAAACAGTCTTGATATGTTCGTCAAAAGAGAGATCAGGGTCCAGAGTAATGTCAAGGTCCTTCACAGTTTTATTTGAGACGACTGTACAACCATCAAGATTAATTGTCAGATTCAACAGAAGATATCTTTGTTTCTTAGGACCTAGAACAAGCTTCACTGTTTTGTCCGAGTTAAAAGTAGAACATTTGCCGCCATCCACTTCCTTATGTCTGAAACACAGGCTTCCAGGGAGGGCAATTTTGGGGCTTCACCATGTTTCATCGAAATGTACAGCTGTGTGTCATCCGCATAGCAGAGAAAGTTAACATTATGTTTCCGAATAACATCACCAAGAGGTAAAAAATAGTGAAAACAATAGTGGTCCTAAAAAGGAGCCTTGAGGAACACCGAAATTTACAGTTGATTTGTCAGAGGACAAACCATCCACAGAGACAAACTGATATCTTTCTGACAGATAAGATCTAAACCAGGTCAGAACTTATTTGGATTTCCAATCTCTCCAAAAGAATGTGGTGATCGATGGTATCAAAAGCAGCACTAAGGTCTAGGAGCACGAGGACAGATGCAGAGCCTCGGTCTGACACCATTAAAAGGTCATTTACCACCTTCACAAGTGCAGTCTCAGTGCTATGATGGGGTATAAAACCAGACAGAAGCGTTTCGTATACATTGTTTGTCTTCAGGAAGGCAGCGAGTTGCTGCGCAACAGCTTTTTCAAAAAGAATTGAGAGGAATGGGAGATTCGATATAGGCCGATAGTTTTTTATATTTTCTCGGTCAAGGTTAGGCTTTTTCAAGAGAGGCTTTATTACTGCCACTTTTAGTGAGTTTGGTACACATCCGGTGGATAGAGAGCAGTTTATTATGTTCAACATAGGAGGGCAAGAACAGGAAGCAGCTCTTTCAGTAGTTTAGTTGGAATAGGGTCCAGTATGCAGCTTGAGGCCATAATTATTTTCATCGATGTGTCAAGAGATATAGTACTAAAAAACTTGAGTGTCTCCCTTGATCCTAGGTCCTGTCAGAGTTGTGCAGACTCAGGACAAGTGAGCTTTGGAGGAATACGCAGATTTAAGAGGAGTCCGTCATTTGCTTTTTAATGATCATGATCTTTTCCTCAAAGAAGTTCATGAATTTATCACTGCTGAAGTGAAAGCCATCCCCTCTTGGGGAATCCTGCTTTTTAGTTAGCTTTGCGACAGTATCAAAAATACATTTAGGATTGGTCTTATTTTCCTCAATTAAGTTGGAATAATAGGATGATCGAGCAGCAGTGAGGGCTCTTCGATACTGCACGGTACTGTATTTCCAAGCTAGTCGGAAGACTTACAGTTTGGTGTAACGCCTATTCCGTTCCAATTTTCTGGAAGATTGCTTCAGAGCTCAGGTATTTTCTGTATACCAGGGAGCTAGTTTCTTATGACAAATGTTTTTCGTTTTTAAGGGTGAGACTGCATCTAGGGTATTGCGCAAGGTTAAATTGAGTTCCTCAGTTAGGTGGTTAACTGATTTTTGTACTCTGACGTCCTTGGGTAGGCGGATGGAGTCTGGAAGGGCATCTAGGCATCTTTAGGTTGTCAGAGAATTTGTAACACAACTTTTGATGATCCTTGGGTGGGGTCTGAGCAGATTATTTGTTGCGATTGCAAACGTAATAAAATGGTGGTCCAATAATCCAGGATTATGAGGAAAAACATTAAGATCCACAACATTTATTCCACAGGACAAAACTAGGTCCAGAGTATGACTGTGGCAGTGAGTAGGTCCGGAGACATGTTGGAAAAAACCCACTGAGTCGATGATGGCTCCGAAAGCCTTTTGGAGTGGGTCTGTGGACTTTTCCATGTGAATATTAAAGTCACCAAAAATGTGAATATTATCTGCCATGACTACAAGGTCCGATAGGAATTCAGGGAACTCAGTGAGGAATGCTGTATATGGCCCAGGAGGCCTGTAAACAGTAGCTATAAAAAGTGATTGAGTAGGCTGCATTGATTTCATGACTAGAAGCTCAAAAGAGGAAATGTCGTTTTTGGGGGGTAAATTGAAATTTGCTATCGTAAATGTTAGCAACACCTCCACCTTTGCAGGATGCACAGGGGATATGGTCACTAGTGTAACCAGGAGGTGAGGCCTCATTTAACACAGTAAATTCATCAGGCTTAACTTCTCAGGGATCACTGGGGCGCTAGCGGGCTGCTCCCGACACTACCAGGTAAAATGTAAGGCGCCAAATTCAAAATCCAAAAGTTGAATTATTAAACATCCACCAATATACAAGTGTTCCATACTCATCAAAAGCTCTGTTTCTTGGCAATATCACAGCGTTGTCAGATTTCAAAAAGGCTTTACGGCGAAAGCAGCACATTTGATTGTTTGAGGGTAGCACCTCACATATTTTTCCCATAGCCATGAATCGATTAGCCATCATGGCACACACATAACACATTTCACAGCGAAAACAAATCAATTACCTGTTGAAGAACTTCTGCTGAGGTCTTCCTAAGTGTCCAACGAAGACAATCCATGGTTCTTTTGTTAGAAAAAGTAATGTATTTTATCCATAAATTCTCCTTTTGGTTCGCGCGTTATAATCAGAAACAACAGCCTCCACTAGTCCATTGAAACGTGACGCGACCTATAAACTTGTCCAAGAACAATCCAACACAGTTTTAAATGTATCCTTAGGAACACTTTTACGTTTATTTACTGTTATAAATCAACCGGAATATAAAGTGATCGATAACGACGATAAAAAAGACAATGCGCGACTTCTCGGGAGCGCGCTCCGGGTACTGTTGACATAAATGAGTGACTTCCTGGTTTGCTCTTATTCTCTGGTCTTATTCATCCAAAATAAAAACTTACACTGTCTCCAGACTGTTGACATCTAAAGGAAGCGATGGGTACTGCATTCATATGCCCTTATATGGTCATTTTCATGAGGGAGGGGTGCCCAAATGAGCAATGTGTCAAAATCACTTTTTCCAGGACAGAAATTCCTCGGGGTTTCGCCTGCTATATGCGTTCACTCACAGACAAATGGTTAACAGTTTTGGAAAATTCAGAGTGTTTCCTATCCAATGGTACCAAATATGTGCATATCCTATTTTCTGGGCCTGAATGGGAGGCATTTTACTTTGGGCACGCCAGGCTCTCCAAAACCGACCACTCAGCTGCCACTCCCTAACAAGTTAAGGCATTTTTCAGTTAGGCCAATCACATCAAGATTATGATCATTGATTAGTTCATTGACTATAACAGTATTGGAAGTGAGGGATCTAACATTAAGTAACCCTATTTTGAGATGTGAGGTATCACAATCTCTTTCAATAATGGCAGGAATGGAGGAGGTCTTTATTCCAGTGAGATTGCTAAGGCGAACACCGCCATGTTTAGTTTTGCCCAACCTAGGTCGAGGCACAGACAGTCTCAATGGGGATAGCTGGGCTGACTACACTGACTGTGCTAGTGGCAGACTCCACTAAGCTGGCAGGCTGGCTAACATGACAAGAAGCAAAGTTTGTATTGGGAGTTTGAAAATAAAGCTTGATCTGACTGCTTCTTGACATCAGCCTTGAACAAAATGGGTGTCTTCAATCACAATTACAACTGTCAAGCCTTCGCTGTTCAGAGACACATTCAAATGAGACAAGAAAGAAAATAAATGAAGTCTCTCCGCTCAGGAATATAATAATTAGGGCATGTAGACGTGGTTGTCAGACTTACCTGTCTAATTATATTTCAGAACTCACTAGGAAGTTTGAGTTTGCTGAGTCTGAAACACTGAATACTGCACCACCTCGGCTAAGAAACACCTCCGCATCTGTGTTCTAACAATAAACGTGTCTGTCTGATTGCTTGCCTAAACAATATGAAATGTGAAAATCCATATCCTCTAAGAAGTCAAACATTCCTGGATAAATAGCAAAAGCAAATTGAGCGGTGAAGAGTAGAGTAGTACCCCCCAAAGTGACTATGCATACTTGACTGATCACAGTAACAAATGAAGAGCGACATACACCAACCCTGCAATCATCGACACAGTGAGAGCTCCAGTAATGGGCCCCAGGAATTGGCGAAACTTTGATTTTCTTTGTGTTCCTGGAACATCAAGCGTCCGACTGAAATGATTCCCTGGACTGTCATTAGCGTGGCTGAGGAGGCTGTTTTTATACCATCACCTGAGAGAGCAATTAGAGACTCCGCTTCCCAGGCCCCTCTGTGAGTCCGCCCCACGCCATACCTCCGCCACACAACCGATCAGATCCAGTGACACATCACAGCCCAAAATGATCTGGAACACACAAAATTACTGATACAAACATTACCCACCACTGAATCAGATGGAGAGAGAGAGAGCACACGAGAGCGTGCGAGAGAGAGTGAGAGAGATAGAAGGATAGAGAAAGAGGTTAAATAAAGTGTTAAGAGGACAGAAGCGCTGTGGGGTTTCTACGTAAAGCTGGTGGGTAAGGGATCATGCTGCTGACGGTGACAGAGACAGAGCCAAAGACACTCACCTGTATGTGCATACAATACTTACACCCACTCTTTGAAAGGTAAATACAGAGAGCTTTTAGAAACCGTCTCAAAGAGGGGTTTAGAAACACACGCACAAACAGGCTACTCAGACACACACACACACACACCACTCCTCAGACACACACACACACACACACACACACACACACACACCACTCCTCAGACTCACACACACCTCAGCCGAGCAAGGCGAAAGACACCCATGCGCACTCACTTCTGAGAAAGCTACAATCAGTTCTGCAAAGGTCACCTATTACCCAAGACACTCTGTTTCTTCTCCGCTCTGATAAAAAGGTCAGCCCTGAATCACTCTTTACCACAAACATGAAACACTCAAAGGAAAGCTGAGATCTTGGGCAACCAATTGCCCCTCGTATGCAGTGCCCTCTTGATGTTCAGTGTATTAATCATGTCTAGTCCCATTACAAAATGCACTGAGTGAGTGAGTGAGTGAGGGAGGGAGGGATATTGCAAGCAGGCAGAGACTTTTCCACAGAAGCAGTTGACCAGTAGAGATTAAAGTGTAAAGTAGAGAGGTGAAGAGGCATATTCTTTCTTTGTATGTGATAACTGTTTTACGGAAAGTGAAAGATTCGTAGCGTTCATATTCCAGCCAGACTTTATATTCCGCCTAAAATCAGAAGAACCATAGAACAGAGTGATGGAGATGTAAAACATTCTCCAGACAAGAAAAGTGTTTTAATGATGACAATGGTAGTAGAATAATCCTCTGCTAGGCTACCTGCTGAGAGTGATGTGTTGGGGGAAAAGCTTTTAATAATAAATGACTCAAAACTTGCTGCATAATTATCTTCTCTAAAAAGCTGACACTGTGCCTCCTACATTGAGAGAAAGAGAGATCGAGGAAGAGAGAGAGAGACAGACCGTGACTGGTTTCAAAAGTCTTCCTCGATAGAGGGGAACATACTCCTCTGTTTGCCTACTAATGAATTGATGCTCTCCTCGACCACTTTACCACTAATCAGTTTCCGGGAGAGGAAAAAGGAGGAATCTCCCCATGTATTGAGAATCTCCCCATGTATCATGCCCATAGAGAATGATAGAGGCCTATAGTGGCCAAAAGGCAGTATTAGCATGGGCAGCGCCATTGCTGGCTTCCACTATTTTAATGTAGTCAACTGGGTGGGACTTCCAACTTTATTGGCTGATCCCTCCTGGTGACCCTGTTCGAGTCATGTCCAACCGTGTCATCATGAGGGATGCACCTGTACTGACCTCGCCTTCTGGATGATAGCGGGGTGAACAGGCAGTGGCTCGGGTGGTTGTTGTCCTTGATGATCTTTTTGGCCTTCCTGTGACATCGGGTGGTGTAGGTGTCCTGGAGGGCAGGTAGTTTACCCCCGGTGATGCATTGTGCAGTCCTCACTACCCTCTGGAGAGCCTTGTGGTTATGGCCGGAGCAGTTGCCATACCAGGCGGTGATACAGCCCGACAGGATGCTCTCGATTGTGCATCTGTAGAAGTTTGTGAGTGTTTTTGGTGACAAGCCGAATTTCTTCAGCCTCCTGAGGTTGAAGAGGCGCAGTTGCGCCTTCTTCACCACGCTGTCTGTGTGGGTGGACCATTTCAGTTAGTCTGTGATGTGTACGCCGAGGAACTTAAAACTTTCCACCTTCTCCACTACTGTCCCGTCGATGTAGATAGGGGGGTGCTCCCTCTGCTGTTTCCTGAAGTCCACGATCATCTCCTTAGTTTTGTTGACGTTGAGTGAGGTTATTTTCCTGACACCACACTCCGAGGGCCCTCACTTCCTCCCTGTAGGCAGTCTCGTCATTGTTGGTAATCAAGCCTACCCCTGTAGTGTGGTCAGCAAATTTGATGATTGAGTTAGAGGCGTGCATGGCCACGCAGTCATGGGTGAACAGGGAGTACAGGAGAGGGCTGAGAACGCACCCGCTATCATACAGAAGGCGAGGTCAGTACAGGTGCATCAAAGCTGGTACCGAGAGACTGACAAACAGCTTCTATCTCAAGGCCATCAGACTGTTAAACAGCCATCACTAACATAGCGAGGCTGCTGCCAACATACAGATTCAAATCACTTGCCACTTTAATAAATGGATTTAATAAAAGGTATCACTAGTCACTTTAAATAATGCCACTTTAATAATGTTTACATATCCGTACGGCCATCGCGCATCCATATATTTATATGTACATATTCTTATTCCATTCCTTTACATTTGTGTGTATAAGGTAGTTGTTGTGAATTTGTTAGATTACTTGTTAGATACTACTGCATGGTCGGAACTAGAAGCACAAGCATTTCGCTACACTCGCATTAACATCTGCTAACCATGTGTATGTGACAAATAAAATTTGATTTGATTTGAAATGCTTGTGCTTGTGCTTCTAGTTATGACAGTGCTGTAATATCTAACAAGTAATCTAACAAATTCACAACAACTACCTTATACACACAAGAGTAAAGGAATGAATACGAGTATGTACATATAAATATATGGATGAGCGATGGCTGACCGGCATAGGCAAGATGCAGTAGATGGTATGGAGTACAGTATATACACACATACACACACACACACACACATATATGAGATGAGTAATGTAGGATATGTAAACATTATATAAATGGCATTGTTTAAAGTGGCTAGTGATACATTATTTCATCCAATTATAATTATTAAAGTGGCTAGAGATTTGGGTCGATGACCGAACGGCATAGGCAAGATACAGTAGATGGTTTAGAGTACAGTGTATACATTTGATATGAGATGTCGGCCCGTCAGGAAGTCCAGGACCCAGTTGCACAGGGCTGGGTCGAGACCCAGGGTCTCGAGCTTAATGACGAGCTTGGAGGGAACTATGGTGTTAAATGCTGAGCTGTAGTCGATGAACAGCATTCTTACATAAGTATTCCTCTTGTCCAGATGGGTTAGGGCAGTATGCAGTGTGATTGCGATTGCGTCGTCTGTGGACCTATTGGGACGGTAAGCAAATTGGAGTGGGTCCAGGGTGTCTGGCAGGATGGAGGTGATATGATCCTTGACTAATCTCTCAAAGCACTTCATGATGACGGAAGTGAGTGCTACGGGCGATAGTCATTTAGCTCAGTCACCTTAGCTTTCTTGGGAACAGGAACAATGGTGGCCCTCTTGAAGCATGTGGGAACAGCAGACTGGGATAGGGACTGATTGAATATGTCCGTAAACACACCAGCCAGCTGGTCTGCGCATGCTCTGAGGACACGGCCAGGATGCCATCTGGGCCGGCAGCCTTGCGAGGGTTAACACATTTAAATGTTTTTCTCACATTGGCTGCGGTGAAGGTGAGCCCGCAGGTTTTGGTAGCGGGCCGTGTCGGTGGCACTGTATTGTCCTCAAAGCGAGCAAAGAAGTTGTTTAGTTTGTCTGGGAGCAGGACGTCATGGTCCGTGACGGGCTGGTTTTCTTTTGTAGTCCGTGATTGACTGTAGACCCTGCCACATTCCTCTTGTGTCTGGAGCCATTGAATTGTGACTCTACTTTGTCTCTATATTGACGCTTAGCTTGTTTGATTGCCTTGCGGAGGGAGTAGCTGCACTGTTTGTATTCAGTCATGTTTCCGGTAGCCTTTACCTGGTTAAAAGCAGTGGTTCGCGCTGCAGTGGTTTCGCTACACTCGCATTAACATCTGCTAACCATGTGTACGTGACCATTTTTTTATAATTTTTTTATTTGATTAGACCATTCACTCGGTCATCCAGTCAAATCGAGCTCCAACAGTGACAATGAAAAGGCCCCTGATGGTATGCAAGCAAATAATAACCCTGTGATTTTTAGCCACTTTCATATAGCTTTTATGGCAGAACTGTCCAGCCCTAGACTGCTACAGTAACTACAGGCCCTAGTTTTGTCGCACCTGGACTGCTGCCAAGTTGTGTGGTCATATGCAGCAAAGAGGGACATAAGTAAATTGTAGTTGTTACAAAACAGAGCAGCACATATTGTACTTAGATGTGCACAGAGGGTGAATGTCAGTAACATGCACGTCAATTGACTGTATCGGTATTGGTCTTTGTGGAAGCTGTTCATGTGTTGAAAGTATCGAACTGTCTGACACTCATCGGTACCACACAAGAAATGCAACCAGAGGTCTCTTCACAGTCTCCAGGTACAGAACAGAGGCTTGGAAATACTCTATTTAATAGAGTAGTAAATAGAGCCATGACTACATGGAACTCTGCCACCCCAGGCAACTCAAGCTAGCAATAAAACCAGATAAACCAGATAAAATAACACATTACGGCACAACAGGGACTGTGGAGACACACACACACACACACACACACACCTATAGATTTTGTATTGTAATTTACACTGTATTATGTATTGCATTATGTACAGTGCCTTCAGAAAGTATTCACACCCCTTGACTTTTTTTTACATTTTGTTGTGTTACAAAGTGGAATTAAAATGGATGTAATTGTCATTTTTGGTAAACTATCTACACAAAATACTCTGTAATGTCAAAGTGGAACTACATTTCGGACATTTATAAACAAGTAATGAAAAAGAAAACACTAATATATCTTGATTTCATTTTTAATGTAACCTTTATTTAACTAGGCTAGTCAGTTAAGTAAAAATACTTTAACGTACTACTTAAGGAGTATCTATACTTTAAAATAAAATACTCAATACTCAGCGCATAACACATAACTGAGTAATCCAATACTCAATTATGTATTGTGTTGGATTTGCCCCCCCCCCAAAAGAAAGTTCTTGGCTAATATATTTTGCAGTATTGCAAAAGTGCCTTGTGGCAAACAGGATGCATGTTTTATAATATTTGTATTCTGTAGAGGGTTCCTTCTTTTCACTCTGTAATTTAGGTAAGGGAAGACCCCCATGAAATGGACAAAAATGAATGGCAACATATTGCCATTGGAACAAACATACACACAATGGAAAAGAGTGCCCAAATGTACGGCAGTTCAATCATTTCTTATGGCAAACGGCATATGGCAAATGTAATAACTCAAAATTACTATAGGTGGCGAGCGCGTTCCAACGGGGCAAATCATATTGCATATGTACATGAAGTCAAGACCCAAGGGTCAAATTTGGACATTTCAAAAATAAATATCAAAAATACCTAGGCCCCCTAAAAAAGTGCTTTCTGGGCCCCCTAAAAAAGTGCTTTCTTTCGATTTTTTTGATAATAATACGTATATAAGATGTGTATAAACATACCTTTGTCTAATTTTATTAATTTAGTTTTATTAACTTTACTGTCCAAAAGGCCTATGTTTTGTCCATTTGCAATATGTTACCATAGGAAGTCAAAAGTCAATGTCAAAGCCATTTACATATATCGTCATAGGAAGTCGGCTTCCGAACCCAAAAGTCAGTGAGCAATGTCCAAATGGCATTTAAACTGACAAAATGATATATATATATATATCTCACTATGTTAAGCCCTCGATCATCCTATAGGGTCTATTTTTTTTTTAAACGTCCAAAATGACCAGGGGTGCCACCATTGGGAGGGATACCTTGCACCCTCCTAAAGAGGGATACCTTGCACCCTCCTAAAGACATTAATATTTAAAATATGCTCATGGTTACCCGTTTCAATTACCAGGTACACGGTTGTCAATTTGCAATGTCTTACAATGGGCATTTACCCTCACAAATTTGACAGGCTCCGAAATACTGCAGAAATGCCCAATTGACTGGCCCATTGAACTCGGGATGGCCGGGAAGTGATCATGGTTCCTCTCCATCGCTCATTGGTGTTGATTTCAGCATGTCAAATTTGTGATGTTAACCTCTTAGCGCTGATCCCTTTAGCGGGATCGTTTTCAGAGCAAACATAACGCGCCAAATTCAAAATACATATTCGTAATACATATTCGTAATATTTA
Source organism: Brachymystax lenok tsinlingensis (assembly GCA_030435695.1). Taxonomy (NCBI): domain Eukaryota; kingdom Metazoa; phylum Chordata; class Actinopteri; order Salmoniformes; family Salmonidae; genus Brachymystax; species Brachymystax lenok. The sequence goes on from CM059795.1 coordinate 13,356,908, forward strand.
ACTTCGATATACAAGTGTTGCATAGTGTTGCATAGCCATCAAACGCTCTGCTTCTTGGCAATATCACTGCGTTGTCAGATTTTAAAAAGGCTTTACGGCGAAAGCACTACATTTGATTGTTTGAGGCTAGTACCTCACATATTTTCCACATTAGCATAAATTCATATCCAGCTCGGTTCTCAAAATATCCATATCACAGCTAATATAAATCGCTTACCTTTCAAATAACTTCTTCTGAGGTCTTCCCAAGTGTCCAAACAAGATAATCCATGGTTCTTTTGTTAGAAAAAGTAAATAATTATATCCATAAATATCCGTTGTTTTTGGCACGTTACGTTCAGCTACTCCACCAAGCATTGTCAGTCTACTCGCCCGTTTTACAGTGAAGGGATCGCGTTCAAATTATACCTCTCATCTTTTCACAAACAAATCAAATATCATTAATAATGCATCCTTATGTATTCTTTTATGAATAATAGCGATCATATTTTACAAGAACGGTAAGTGAAACGTTAAAAGACTAAAAGAAAGTTGGTCGCTGGCGCGTTCACGTTCGTGAACGCACGCCTGTTTACCTTTTTCCCTACCCGTAGTAATTCTCTCTCTCTAAGGATCTGGTCAGAGCTTTTTCCTCCATACCCTTTCCAGAGACTGTTGACATCTAGTGGAAGCCATAAGTACTGCAACCTCGGTCCTATTCCCCATAGAAAAATATTACATGGGCTTCAAAATGAGAGGAGAGCAACAAAAAAATAAATTCCGGACAGAAATCTCTCTGGTTTTTGCCTGCTAAATCTGTTCTGGAATAGCCACAGACTATATCTTAATGGTTTTATAAACTTCAGAGTGTTTCCTATCCAATAGTACTAAATATGTAAATATCCTAGTTTCTGGCCATGAGTGGTAGGCATTTAACTTTGGGCACGTCAGACAGGCGAAAATTTGGAAAATGGGACCCTAGCTGGAAGAGGTTAAAAGCCCATTGAAACATATTGCAAATGTACAGTGAAACATATTGCAAATGTACAGTACATTTGCAATATGTTTCAATGGGCTGTTAACATCACGAATATGACAAGCTCTAAAATACTGTAGAAATGCCCAATTGACTGCCCGTTGATCTCAGGATGGCCAGGATTGATAGTGGTACCTGTCCATCGCTCGTTGGTGTTGATTTCAGCGTGTCATATTCGTGATGTTAAAAGCCCATTGAAACATATTGCAAATGTACAGTACATTTGCAATATGTTTCAATGGGCTTTTAACATCATGAATTTGACAAGCTCTAAAATACTGCAGAAATGCCCAAATTGACTGCCCGTTGAACTCGGGATGGCCGGGCTCGACGGTTTTAACTTATTGCAAATGGACAAAAGTCTGCCATAAAGTCACAATAATGAAAACGTAAAACACCTAGTTACGTTCTAGTTGCGGGTCCAGTTCCAACGTTATGTGTCGGCCTAGCTGAGGCGACCCCAAATCCCGAGTTTCGGCTCGATAGGTCATTTGGAGTCCGAGCAGCGACCTTAATTGGTGCTGAAAAAACACATTTTCCGGGTGTTGCTATGGGGTCCTTGAATGAGCTATCGGACAGAAACGTTAGGGTCCTTCTCTATGGGCCAAGGTGGTTCTAATGCACCTAACCTTGTGACTCTGGGACTTTTAGAAATGTTGTCATTTTCGTGATGTAAAAATGAATTGAAAATATTGCAAATGTACAAGGCTGTTTCTCGGCCTGTGAACCTTCTAGAGCCCCATAACTCACCGTGCACTATTGACATAAGCTCTAGAAAAGGGTTCTAAAGTTTCAGAGCTCTAGGTCTGACGGTTCTTTAATAGTTCGAACAAAAGTAACTATTGCAGCCAGTGTCTGTCTGTAAGCCCCACACTATGTCACTCCCCATGGACTGTGTGCGTGTGAGTTTTTCAAGGGATTCTGATGGGAGGAATGACTGATTTACAGTTCATTGGGGTTGCCTAATCCCACATATGAAGTTTTGGAAAGATGTGACCTTTTTTACCCTTTGAAACAGACCCTATGACCCCAATCTAAGGCACTTCCGGTTGTCACAGGAAGCTGTAGGTAGACACATATCCTCATTGGGGTAGGCTTTTACAGAATCCGGAGTTAAGTCTGTAAGTTAAGAACTGACTGATTCACACAGGTTTGAAAGTCTGTTTTTCACCAACTGCAGGTTGGGTATTGTAAAACACCTTTAGGGTGAATTGAACCACTTCCGGTTGCTCCAGGAAGCTTAGAATCAACACAGATAGACCTCATAGTGGCCTGATGGATTGCTATCGAAGACAGGTTCATATGGCATTCATAACCCACATAGGCACCAGGTTGAATTTAGGCGAGCAGGCTATGTATTCCTATGGGGAGAGATGTCATAGCAAACTGTTAGATGAAAATACCCTGTTTTTACTGTTAAAAGGTTAATGCCACACAGTCACGGTTAGGCTTGCTCAGATCGGGAGGACCTTAGGAATATTCCTGAAGTTGAATTGTGCTTCTAACCCAAACGGTTCTGCCGCTGTCACCCAAAATCAGCTGACATTCAGGGCCAGGCTTCATTTTGGGCCTACTTTTTTTGCACGGTCTATGAGGTCAGAGCGAGCTACAGTCAAGTGGGGCGTCTCGTTGAACTCAGCACGGCCTAGAGACTATGGTGATGCCCTTTTTAGTGTTGATTTCAGTCTGTCATTTTGGTGATGTTTCAGCCCTATTCAATCTTATTGCAAATGTACAAAAGTCAGCGAGCAAGTCAGCGTCCATCAGTCAATTAGATATCATTCTGACACCAAACTGATAAAAACCAAACCTACTTTTTCCATCTCATTTAGAAGCCAACTATCACATATATCAGGGCAGGCTCAAAATTCACAGCGTCTTCTGTTTAAATCATAGTAAAAATGTAAAACACCTAGTTACGTTCTAGCTGCGGGTCCAGTTCTGACATTATGTGTCGGCCTAGCTGAGGCGACCCCGAATCTCGGCTCGATAGGTCATTTGGAGTCCGAGCAGCGACCTTAATTGGTGCTGAAAATCCACGTTTTCCGGGCTTTGCTATGGGGTCCTTGAATGAGCTATCGGACAGAAACGTTAGGATCCGTCTCTATGGGCCGAGGCGGTTTTAATGCACCTAGCCTTGTGACTCTGGGACTTTTAGAAATTTTGTCATTTTCGTGATGTAAAAATGAATTGAAAATATTGCAAATGTACGAGGCTGTTTCTCGGCCTGAGAACCTTCTAGAGCCCCGTAACTCACCGTGCACGATCGACTAAAGGTCTAGAATGGGTTTCTAAAGTTTCAGAGCTCTAGGTCTGACGGTTCTTTAATAGTTTGAACAAAAGTAACTATTGCAGGCAGTGTCTGTCTGTAAGTCCCTCACTGTGTCATTCCCCATTGATTGTGCGTGTGTGTGATTTCAGAAAATCACAGAAATCACGTAGAGCTCCGAAACCCACTTTAACGGATTCGTCTGAACACGCCGCAACTGGATCCATAACTTTTTTTGGGGAAAAAAACATTTTTCACAACATTACGAATTGGACATGTGACAATTTATCGAAAATTAAAACAGATAAATGTCTGGTTCTTTTTTTCCTTACACCGTAGGTTCATGTACTTTGACGTAAAGCTGTCAAATTAGTGCTCCATTTCCATTTTTCACCTTTAATCCCAGAAAATGGGCCTTATCTCAAAAACCGTGAGTCCCTGACGCCATTCTGTTTCGGGGCCAACTGCCCATTTGGCCAAACCCATGCCCACCAAGTTTCGTCTTCAAAGTCTTTTCGGTTTAGGAGAAAAAAGCCAGGTCAATTAGGTGTATGTTTTGTACATTTGCAATAAGAAGGCATTCGCCATCTGGTGGGATTAACATGAAGGGCGGAAAAATGACAAATGGATTTATTTTATTAAACGGACATCGAAAGTCAGAGAAAGTTTGTTTGATGACATCCTGGAAGATTTGGCCCTAGGGCACGGCCCGACCGCGTCGGCCTATTTTAGAAACAATTTCGGACGTCTAGTAAGGAAGCGTACATTTGCAATATGTAGTTTCTCATCAAACATACAGCAAATGCCATCCGCGTCCCTTATGTAGGCTAGTATTGTGGAGCAACTACAATGTTGTTGATCCATCCTCAGTTTTCCCATATCCCAACTACTCAACTCTGTAACTGTTTTAAAATCACAATTGGCCGGCCTCATGGTGAAATCAGTGAGCGGTTTCCTTCCTCTCCGGCAACTGAGTTAGGAAGGACGCCTGTATCTTCGTAGTGACTGGGTGTATTGATAAACCGTCCAATCCTAATTAATAAATTCACCATGCTCAAAAGGATTTATTTAGTCGTTGTCCTTCTTTCAGAGGCACTGGAAAATCTCTGGTCTTTGTGGTTGAACCTGTATTCAATTGAGGGACCTTACAGATCATTTTGTGTGTGGGGTACAGAGATTGGGGTAGTCATTCAAAAATCACGTTAACCACTATTATTGAACACAGAATGAGTCCATGCAACTTGTTAAGCACATTTTTACTCCTGAACTGTTCCTAGCATGGCTGTCTGTTCAATTCCGGTCCTGGACGGCCAAAACCTGGTAGTTAATTGCACTCACCTGGTGTCCCAGGTCTGAATTTGTCCCTGATTAGAAGCAGAAGAAAAAAAAAAGTGTTTTAACCCTCCGGGACCAGAATTGAACAACTCAGCTAAGAGCTGGGAGCCTATGGAGCAAACAGTCTCAGTGTGGCAACATCAGTGTGGCAACATCTCCACCCATCTCCTCTGAGACAGCGCTTGATTCCATAATGATGCAGAATTCACAGCTTGTCTCCATAGTGATGCCCAGATCCCATGCAGCCTTCACAGCTGGACTCCATGGTGATGCCCAGATAGATCACAGCTTGAATCCATGGTGATGCCCAGATCCCATGCAGCCTTCACAGCTTGTCTCCATAGCGATGTCCAGATCCCATGCAGCCTTCCCAACCGTACTCAAACCAAATTATGTATATTTAAGTCAATAGACAGACAAAGCTAGCCACACAGATCTCTTCCTTATACCTAGTGTTAAGTGTGTTTTGCCAGTGTGTCCCTAAAACCTGGTAGTTAATTGCACTCACATGGTGTCCCAGGTCTGAATTTGTCCCTGATTAGAAGCAGAAGACAAAAACCAGAAGCGTTTTAACCCTCCAGGACCGGAATTGAAAAACTCTGCTCCATATGCTCCCAGCTCTTAGCTAACAGTCTCAGTGTGGCAACATCTCCACCCATCTCCTCTGAGACAGCGCTTGATTCCATAATGATGCAGAATTCACAGCTTGTCTCCATAGTGATGTCCAGATCCCATGCAGCCTTCACAGCTTGCCTCCATAGTGATGCCGAGATCCCATGCAGCCTTCACAGCTTGCCTCCATAGTGATGCCCAGATCCCATGCAGACCACCCTCCACTAAGCTTCCAGTGCCATTCGGTTTACCCCATGCAGGTGTCGCCCAGCCACACTAATTGCACCATCAAAGCAGAGAATGTCGGGGCTCCGTGGCACGAGGTGGTGTGCAGCTCCTTGGCGTACTTGAGGCGCCAGGGTGAAAGAAAAACATTCTCAGCAGTTACCACGGTAACAAATTGATCTGACCTCTGGAGTGGAGACACCCAGCAGACACTGATGCATAAAAATCTATTCATGCACCACACTTTAATCCATTCCCTTCTCTCTCTCTCTCTTTCTTCCTGAGACAGACACACACACGAACCAAAAAAAAAAAAAAAAAAAAAAAAACACACCCTGACACACATTCACACACAAAAACCTCACAATTGCACACACACACAGCTGCATACACACTCAGGCACACAGACAGACAGACACACACCATTTGCTAAACTTTTCCCATTAATATGGATGAGACAGGCAGAAAAATGTACACAACTGATAGAGAGCAGGAGTCTTCCCAGCAAACCAAAAATTGGTTCTGTGAAAGTTTCTTGAACATCAGTTAGGTCGATGCAATGTTCTCATATCACAAAAGCTGTCCAGTCGTAGATTATAGAATGTTTGTTTAAAACATTTACCTGATGTTGGAGGAACGTTCCTAGAACACATTTACTCTGTTTTTTAAAGGTGTAGACGATTAAAAGACGCATTGTGATCTGATGATTGTGATCAAATCTTATGAAGTGTAAACTGACAAAGATTAGGTCAAGATCAGGACAAAATCAGGATGAAGGACGCAGGTTAAAGGCAGGTAGAAATAGGGGAATCTAACATTGCATGTTCAAACCCCACATCTGCAGATTGTCAACATATGAAGTGTAAAAAAAAATGGTTATATTTGAATGATAAAATGCTGTTCAAATGTCCTATGAATAAAGTAATGTGCAGATTGAAATAAAAATGACATTTGTCTCTGTATCACCTATAATACAGTCCTCAAATGTGAATTGCTATTAAATCTGGAGAGAAACATGAAAGGGAAGTAATATGATTTCTTATGCTGTAATTTGCATGCTGAGAATGTTGTGGTAATATCAGGTCAAACTTAAATATAAAATGTTCAACATTTTCTTAAAATGTTCTAAGGACCTCCATGTGGGGCTCTTGTGTAGCTGGTGCATAGAAGTCAGACGCAGGAGAACAGTACTGAGTGAGAAAAACACTTTACTCAAACAAAATAAATCAACAGGCGAGGCATAAATGAAATGCACCAGCCGGAAAGAAACGGCTTAACAATAAACAAATCCCACACAAGGACATGGGGGGAAACAGAGGGTTAAATACACAACAGATAATGATGGGGAATGCAAAGCAGGTGTGTGAAAAACAAGACAAGACTAATGGAAAATGAAAAGTAGATCGGTGAGGATTAGAAGACCGGTGACGTCGACCGCCGAATGCTGCCCGAACGAGGAGGGGAACCGACTTCGACAGTCCAAGACAATGTAAAATGTATATTGCATGAACATCAGTGAAATATTATGCTAAACCTAAAACAAATATGCTAGGAACATCATAAAAACGGACTTATTTCATTCTTACTACCTAACTTAATCGTATGAATGTCATCACAATTGAGCATATTTTGTGTTTTGGGAACCTAACTCTTGTAATGTACCCACATGTTCTGGGAACCTTTAAATAACTAAGAAAGGCTGTTCTGTCAACATTCTTGCAACATCAAAGTCAGCAGATGGACAGTTTTGTGTTTTGGGAACATATCTCTTGTCATATCCCCATAATGTTAGCACAAATTTACAAAACATTCTGGGAATGTTCTTGTAACATCAGGTGAATGTTTCTTGCGTCCTAAAATAAACATTGTACAATCATTCAAACAACTGGACAGTTGTGTTTTTGGAACATATATTTTGTGATGTCCCCACAATATTCTCAGACTGTTCCCACAACCTAATGAAACATTCTGGGAACCTTTAAATAACAGATTCAATGTTTTTAGGAATGTTTTTGCAAAATCAGGCAAATGTTTTAAACATGTTATGAGAACATTTGTCGCTACCTAGTGAATTATCTGGGAACGCTCAAACTAATTTTGATTTGCTGGAAAAATATTACTGGTACATTGAGTTATCAAATTCAATCGTATTTGTCACATGCTTACTTACATGCCAGCAATGCAGTTTTAAGTGGAAAAAAAAGTTAAGAAAAAATATTTACAAAATAAACTAAAGTAAAAAATTTAAGTAACAAGGTTATATACAAGGGGTACCGGTACCAAGTCAATGTGCATGGTGTACAAGTTAGTCGATTACATAAGGTTAGGTATTACATTAACTGGATACCTACTGTAATAAGATCTTTTTCGGAATGTTCTGTGGTGGTTTTTACAGATGTTGTGCACAACCCTTTAGTGAATGTTAGACTTCTGAGGATATTTCATTTAAAATCTCTTTTGAAAATTAAAAAGATTTTGTTATCAAAAACATTTTGAATGTTCTTGGGGATATTATCATGCTAATGTTAGATAAAACCCGAACTAGAACTTAATGAGAATCTTAGCTAATGTTCTGGGAATGTTCCCAGTTTGCAGGGTTGCCTGTGTAAAGTTGAGTAAGTCAGGTCCGTTGGGGAAAATAATAACCGCAGATAAAATACTTACACCTCAAGCAATTTCATATGAATTCCAATAGGAGAAGAACAAGACTCATGATGTGAATTTAATTTGTTATTGAGGGGAATAAAGTGGCACTCTTTCTATTGTAATGTTACGAGGCTCATGAGGCGTATATCTATACATCACGATATAAAGAGGGACAATTTATTTCCTCCAATAACAAATTACATTGTCAAAGATACATACATAAACAGTACATAAGACATTTCTACACAAATATTAATCCAGTGTTTTCATAATGAAGTACATGAACTTTAATTGATGTGGATGTGTGTTCCAGACCGTTAGACCACTCAGGTTTTACCAACGCAGCTTGTGGAGGAACAATTTACATAAGGTCATTACAGTAATCAAACTAATTGGCAACGCCACCATAAAACTAATTGAGCGTGAATGCCAATCATGATTATATAATATTTCAATGCTTGGCAGGGGTGAATCAATCAGACCCCTCTTTGTACAACGTGAATCCACTGTAAACTGACTGGCTGACTGGGAGGATGTTGATATTTACACACACACACACACACACACACACACACACACACACACACACACACACCCCTGACCGGGGCGATTTTGTTCATATTTACTCAGGTCAGGTGGAATGTTGTTGTTGTTTCACAGCCCCTAAATGCCACTGCCTCCGTACATGTCATTTAGGAGGGACATACATTTAACAAGCTGTTAGGTGGGCTGCTGTAACTGGAGCCTTCTGGTCAAGTTTGCCAGGCTGCTACACCTCGGCCTCAACCACTGACAGCAGCATAGAGCATCACCCCTGTGGATAAAGGAGTGGTGGACAAGAGGAGAGTAACTCCACACTGCCACCAAGAGGTGTGGCTGTGTCATGGTAGGGCCATATAGGTACTATGGCTGACACATGGATGCCTCGGTTCTGTGTGCCGTGGAGAACCAACGAGTTACAACATTTAACAACACTACCTGAAATATATCTGAAATTGCTGCCTCTCTCTCCCCCCCAACACACACACACACACACACACACACACACACACTCAACCAGTGTGAGTTGCTTATTCAGGACACAGTTATATTTTTCCTCCAAAAACCTGAGAGCCATTGATAAGGGCTTTTGCAGAGAGAGCAGACTGCAGGATAGGAAGGGCTGAGCACACACACTCCTCTCTGTCATCAAGTACCATGCAGTATCTAATCTAACATAGACAGTAGAGGACCCAGGACAGCAACAGCTTTCAAAGGATTAATACTACACTGTTTCAGGGTAGTTGCATTGACGAGTGAATATTTCATAAAGATGAACCCGTTTTTCTTAGCTGGATCCAAGGCTACTGTAAGTGTTGAAATTGAGAAATATTATGCTCTCAACAGGAACCCATGAAGCAGAGGATCATACAGTAAAAGCTTTAGCCTCATTTGATTTAAGCTGTATTTTATATTTGGAGCAGAAATGACTTCATTAGCTTAGGTCTCATCCTCACAGAACTCAAAAAGCAAAAAACAAAAACAACTAAATACTATTGACCTACAGAATCAAATCTGACAATTTGACTGGTTGCGAAATCCTTTCTCTGTCAATTGAGATTTGAGCTCACTTTAAAATCTTGGATAAACTTCCAGTAAAAGGAAAGACTAACACATTAGGATAGAAAACCTTATACAATAACCACTCACTAAGGAAATATTTTCTTACCTCTCTCTTTCACACACACACGTTCTCTCTCACATGTTCTCCCTCCAACTCAATATAGTTCAATTCGGTATACTTTATTGACATGGAAAATAAAACACTAAGATCATCAAAGCAAACATATAGTGATGATGGTCAAAGACAGGAATGTACTAGACTGTTTGTGTCAGGAGGTTGCTAAAACACAGCATTTTGGTTTTTCACCAAGTATGGATTTATGTTTGTCTCCATCATTCAGGTTTTCAAATTCTTTGGGGAATAATGTCAAATCAAATTTTATTTGTCACATACACATGTTTAGCAGATGTTAATGCGAGTGTAGCGAAATGTTTGTGCTTCTAGTTCAGACCATGCAGTAGTATCTAACAAGTAATCTAACAATTTCACAACTACCTTATACACACACAAGTGTAAAGGAATGAATATGAGTATGTACATATAAATATATGGATGAGCGATGGCTGACCGGCATAGGCAAGATGCAGTAGATGGTATAGAGTACAGTATATACATATGAGATGAGTAATGTAAACATTATATAAGTGGCATCGTTTAAAGTGGCTAGTGATACATTTATTACATCCACTTTTTAATTATTAAAGTGGCTAGAGATTTGAGTCGATGGCCGAACGGCATAGGCAAGATTGTGCATCTGTAGAAGTTTGTGAGCGTTTTTGGTGACAAGCAAACATTTTTCAGCCTCTTGAGGTTGAAGAGGCGCTGTTGCGCCTTCTTCACCACGCTGTCTGTGTGGGTGGACCATTTCAGTTTGTCCGTGATGTGTACGCAGAGGAACTTAAAACTTTCCACCTTCTCCACTACTGTCCCGTCAATGTGGATAGGTATTTCTCATGTCAGAATATCTGTTACAGCCCAGCCCGTCCTCTCTGGGCAGCCAGGTTTGTCTGTGACGACCGGTCTCTATGGCCAGGCTGTGCTCACTGAGTTTGTACATACAGTAGTTCGTGTTTTTCTCAGTTTTCAGATAGTCTGCCACCATGTACTATCTGTTTAGAGACAAATACCATTGAAGTTTACTTAGAATATTTGTGGTTTCTTTCCAATCAGTGATATATTTTTATTTTTGCTCTGTGATAATTTGGTTGGTCCAGATTTTCTGAGTGCTGTCCTGAGGCTTTGTCGGGTTGGTAGTGGTTAGGGAATTGAGCCTCAGGACCAGCTGGCTGGGCTCTTCTCTATGGCCATCTCTTGGCAGTTGAGGGCTTTGTAATGGTAAGAGTCACTTGTTTTTATTGAGTATAACACTTGTTGGCTGTTTGTTGGATATTAATCAGAAGAGGTAATTGGCCTGATTCTGCTCTGCATGAGATGTTTGGAGATGTTCGCTGTACTCAGAGGATGCACTCTGAAATCCATCTATGCTACACAAACCAACTAGTCAATAAGCCCCTTTGGACAACCACACACACTCCCCCCTAGCTACCTGTGAATCAATATAGTTCAGTTATAATGAATACACTCCCTCTCAAAGCCCATGGGTCACAGCATCCCAACCCCCTCCAGTTCACACACTTCACTGTGCCTGATGGATCCACTAACCCCCTTCCCTCCTCTCTAACCTGCAGCTCAGCCCCCATCCTTCACGGCCGTTAAGAAGGAAATTAAACATTAGAACGGAATATCAAACTCTATTAAATGGTTATAAGAAAGCAGAGAACTCCGGTTAGGGATTTGTTAATATCAAACTCTGTCAATGGCTCAGGTTGTCTCTCGACTCATGAACAGCAGTATACAGTCTCACTCAGTTACTTAGCCTATTAGCCTACTGCCTTTGTGTGTAAAATGGTGTGAACCAGAGCCATAGATATATGACTATGTTGTACCTCTGTGTGTGTGTGTGTGTGTGTGTGTGTGTGTGTGTGTGTGTGTGTGTGTGTGTGTGTATATAGTTCCTTGGCACAGTGACATTATATTGCCTACAGTTGTCTACTGATGGTGTGGACAAACCTCATTAGGGTAGTGCTCTTAAGTCAGTTGCACAAAGCTCTTGATGTATTCTGTACATTCAGGTAGGTAGACAATAACTGTATATCATTTTCAGCTTGCACTTCTTCTGGACCCCAACATTCATCACACACTGCCAGTAACACGTTGATGTGAAGTCATTTGTCACAATACCAAGTGGCTTAACTCACATTCTCAAAAGCATCGCTAGCGTTCCATACAGTAGACAAATGGTCTAAGAGAAAAGGCACACTATCAAAAAGGATGTGAAAATGCACATTATGGTGACCAAGCTATCAATTCACTTCATTGTGCCAAGTGTTTGTCTAAAAATGGTCTATAATCGGTCATATCTATGAGAGATGAAGGTGCAGACAGACTGAGGCTCACAGTGCTTGATGTATGATTCCTATGTGATGGTCAGTGACTGCAAGGGAGAGATGGAGTTTAGGAGCATAAACTCCTTGGAAGTTGTGGGAATGTATGTTTTTGGTTTTCCATTGGTTCAGGGAACAAAGCCATACATTTCCTGGATGGTAAAACTGAAGGGAAAATGTTGCTTGTTCTGGGAAATACATTTTTAGGTAGCAGGGAGGTTCTGAGAATATTTTACTGGGGTTCCCTGAAAGTTTTCCTGGAAGGTTTTATCAACGTTCTGAGAACGAAAATTATAGGTTATTTGAAGGTAATTAAATAACATTCTGAGAACATGTTTCAATAAGACTTTAAATAACACTGCTAGGTTAGTGTGGGTGTTTAGAACTCCGATAGGACACATGTAAAATAATTAGGCCTTAATCATGCAAACGCATGTATTTTTTTTATTGTGGCACAGCGTCAGTGAAATGCAAACCTATGGTCTTCTGTTCTCTCTCCATGGAATGAAGATGGAGCTAGCATGCCACGTTTTTTTTAAGTTGTTCATTTTAGTCTATTTAAACAGACACCATTTCAAAAGGTAATAAGCACTCATCGAGATCAGGTGTGGCTAATTAGTGGGCGCAGCCAACACACCCCAACACAGTTAACAATATAGAGAGAGTTTTGTTGATGCTAAGAACGGAACGTTTTCTTGTGATTTTTATGGTAAGTTTTCTTAATGTTCTCAGAACAATTTGAGAGCATGACTTTAAATAAAAGCATGAGGAAACCTGTAGTCAACCTTATGCTGAAGTACTGAAAGTCCCACAGAAGAACGTTGTTTCTTAACGTTCTGTTAACTATGAGAACATTCCCAAAGTTAAACCGTTGGAGAACAATCCTAGAACATTACTATAATTTAAATGTAACCATGTTTGAACTTTTAGGAAACGTTCTGTTAAAGTAGTGCTGAGAATGTTCCAAAGCCAAGCAGCTATCCTGCACCATTCCCAGAAAGTTGTGAGACGGTTGTAAGCTAAATACCTTTAGGACAACCACAGTCTCACCAAGCTCTAAGAAACATATGGTTCTTAGCACGTTATGTGCTAGCTGGGTCTGTAGCTGATGGCTTTACAAATCCAGTCAGCTCTAGATGTCACACTGAGGGGGGTAGCTGTCAGGTTTGGCACAACTCTAGTTTTGGCACAATGAAACTTTGAACACATAGTCACTCGCATGCACACACACACACACACACACACACACACACACACACAGAGAAAAACTCTTGGCAGTAAAACATTTTTAAATTAGTAAGCTGCTATACTGTATGGACTGAGCTTTGTCAGGATCTTCTACCAGGCTGTGCTGGTTAAATGATGAACATGTCTATAACGTGTGGCGGCACTTACAGCCTAACGTTACATTTTCCCCTCTCCTCACAGAGCTCTGCTTCCTTTGAGATGGATGTGAGAGGGAGAGCAATGCTTTCCACGCTTGATTTTGAAGTATTCTAAGACGGTAGAGAAAGTGGCAGCTCTTTATAGTGAAATAACTTTATAGTTCATCAAAGCACAGAGCTGTCACCACAGGCGTAGCAGAAATGACAGCACAAAATGAAGGAATGTTACAGGGTGCCGAGATTAAACGTTTTCAGTGACTACAGTAGTCTCTGGTACACAAGGCAAGGGGGGCAGGTGTGGCACACAAAACACCAGAGTTAAGGAAGGAAGGGAACTTGGCTGGGAATGAGAAGAGGTTGACATTGACATGCAATCTAAGCTGATATCAGTCTTCACGGCATTATAAATAGATTCACTGTAATTTGATAGATGATTAATGGAAATGTAGAAAACTGTTCATTTCTCTTTATTTTAACCTGGTTTCTCAAAAACTTACCCTAGTTGTTCCATGCACCTGACTTCATCTGATCATCGCAAATCTGTGTTGGGCACAGCATCAAGAAAAATCTAAATTGGAATGTTGGAACACACAATCAGATCACTGTGGACCAGGTGGCCGGTTGCTAAGGGCCACAGTGATGGATGAAGAAGCTGTTCAGGTGGCCGGTTGCTAAGGGACACCGTGTGGATGAAGAAGCTGTTCAGGTGGTCGGTTGCTAACGGCCACCGTGTGGATGAAGTAGCTATTTAGGTGGCCGGTTTGTGAGGACCACAGTGTGGATGAAGAAGCTGTTCAGGTGGCAGGTTGGTGAGGACCACAGTGTGGATGAAGAAGCTGTTCAGGTGGCCGGTTGGTGAGGACCACAGTGTGGGGGAAGAAGCTGTTCAGGTGGCTTTGATAATCAACTGAAATTACAAGTCCTAACCAAAATACACAAGTTAGCACAAGTATGAAAACAGGAAGTAGTAAAAAGATCTCACAGCTCAACATTGACCCCTTGTGGTGAGAGAACAACACTGCTGTATAGGAGGGACCTTTGGGACAGGATGCCTGGGGCTAACAGGCCAAGGGAGGGGGACCATTTTGCACAACTGCAGATATTTAAAACATTAGTGAGGAAAAATTGTTTTGTTAGCATTCCACAGATAGCAGTAATGGTTTTAGTAATTAGATGAAGCAATTTCAGTTATGATAATATTTTTTTTTTTATTCCATTCAACAACTCAGTTGACTAATGATTTTAATGTAATGACAGCTCACACAGCATCAAGACTGATTACTTTAGTCTCTCTCCCTCTCTGTGTGTGTGTGTGTGTGTGTGTGTGTCTGTGCGCTTGTGCAAATGTGTGTGTGTTATATTAAAGTGGAGAAATCCAGAGTGGATGAATCCGTATTGGTCCAAACAGGAAGCCATCAGGGCAGTCTGATTATAACTATTACCAGTCCCCAGCCTCCAGGTATCCTGCCCTGTCACTCTTACTACACGGGCCCTCACCCAGCAGATGCACACACACACCAACACACTTTTCTCCCTCTTTCACTGTCTCTCTCTTCACCTCTCTTCTGCTGCTCACCCTGTCTCAATCTCTCAATAGCTCCCATACACTCCCTTTCTCTCCTCCACCTCCTCTTTTCTCTGTTGGTTAGTGTAGTGTAGTGGCGTAGTGTAGCGTTGTGTGATGTGGTATAGTGTGATTTGGTGTGGTGTGATGTGGTGTAGCGTAGCGTGGCGTGATGTAGTGTGAGTCGGTCGCTGTGTAGCTTTGGGCCCGGACAGGGCTTTGTCTGTGTGTTAGTATTTGACAAGCAGTAGCCGTCAGAAGGAGAGTGAAGACCTCTAGCCCTCTGATAGTCATCCTGTCCCATCGGCCCGGTCAGTTCACCAGCCCGGGGTTAATAAATATATATATTCTCACTCTGCTCAATGTGAATTTCCATAAAGTCATCCACCTTTGTTTCCTGTCGCAGCACGTGACATACGACCCCACTCTCACCTCTGTGGCTCAACGCAGAAGGGTTAATGGATAGATATTAGGGGTGTGTGTGAATTCTTTCTGGCATGAGAACGCGCATGCATGCGTGTGTGTGTGTGTGTGTGTGTGTGTGTACTACAGTGAGGGGGAAAAAGTATTTGATCCCCAGCTGATTTTGTACGTTTGCCCACTGACAAAGAAATGATCAGTCAATAATTTTAATGGTAGGTGTATTTGAACAGTGAGAGACAGAACAACAAAAAAAATCTAGAAAAACGCATGTGAAAAATGTTATAAATTGATTTGCATTTTAATGAGGGAAATAAGTATTTGACCCACTCTCAATCAGAAAGATTTCTGGCTCCCAGGTGTCTTTTATACGGGTAACGAGCGGAGATTAGGAACACACTCTTAAAGGGAGTGCTCCTAATCTCAGTTTGTTAACTGTATAAAAGACACCTGTCCACAGAAGCAATCAATCAATCAGATTCCAAACTCTCCACCATGGTCAAGACCAAAAAGCTCTCCAAGGATGTCAGGGACAAGATTGTAGACCTACACAAGGCTGGAATGGGCTACAAGAACATCGCCAAGCAGCTTGGTGAGAAGGTGACAACAGTTGGTGCGATTATTCGCAAATGGAAGAAACACAAAAGAACTGTCAATCTCCCTGGGCCTGGGGCTCCATGCAAGATCTCACCTCGTGGAGTTGCAATGATCATGAGAACGGTGAGGAATCAGCCCAGAACGACACAGGAGGATCTTGTCAATGATCAAGGCAGCTGGGACCATAGTCACCAAGAAAACAATTGGTA
The DNA here is from genome assembly GCA_030435695.1 of Brachymystax lenok tsinlingensis. Taxonomy (NCBI): domain Eukaryota; kingdom Metazoa; phylum Chordata; class Actinopteri; order Salmoniformes; family Salmonidae; genus Brachymystax; species Brachymystax lenok. The sequence continues at coordinate 13,373,232 of CM059795.1, forward strand.
ACACACTACGCCGTGAAGGACTGCAATCCTGCAGCGCCCGCAAGGTCCCCCTGATCAAGAAGGCACATATACATGCCCGTCTGAAGTTTGCCAATGAACATCTGAATGATTCAGAGGACAACTGGGTGAAAGTGTTGTGGTCAGATGAGACCAAAATGGAGCTCTTTGGCATCAACTCAACTCGCTGTGTTTGGTGGAGGAAGAATGCTGCCTATGACCCCAAGAACACCATCCCCACCGTCAAACATGGAGGTGGAAATATTATGCTTTGGGGGTGTTTTTCTGCTAAGGGGACAGGACAACTTCACCGCATCAAAGGGACGATGGACGGGGCCATGTACAGTCAAATCTTGGGTCAGAACCTCTTTCCCTCAGCCAGGGCATTGAAAATTGGTCGTGGATGGGTATTCCAGCATGACAATGACCCAAAACACACAGCCAAGGCAACAAAGGAGTGGCTCAAGAAGAAGCACATTAAGGTCCTGGAGTGGCCTAGCCAGTCTCCAGACCTTAATCCCATAGAAAATCTGTGGAGGGAGCTGAAGGTTCGAGTTTCCAAACGTCAGCCTCGAAACCTTAATGACTTGGAGAAGATCTGCAAAGAAGAGTGGGACAAAATCCCTCCTGAGATGTGTGCAAACCTGGTGGCCAACTACAAGAAACGTCTGACCTCTGATTGCCAGCAAGGGTTTTGCCACCAAGTACTAAGTCATGTTTTGCAGAGGGGTCAAATACTTATTTCCCTCATTAAAATGCAAATCTATTTATAACATATTTCTCAATGTGTTTTTCTGGATTTTTTTGTTGTTATTCTGTCTCTCACTGTTCAACTAAACCTACCATTAAAATTATAGACTGATAATTTCTTTGTCAGAAACGTGCAAAATCAGCAGGGGATCAAATACTTTTTTCCCCTCACTGTACATGTGGCAGCAGTGTAGGCCTATACCTTTGTGTGGCTTTCACTGCAACCATTGCCCAGTGCCTCTTGAGGACAATGTCAAGAGAGCCCTTTCCCGTGAGCCAGCCTGTACTTTACAAATCAAATTAAAATAAAATGTTATTTGTCACATACACATGGTTAGCAGATGTTAATGCGAGTGTAGCAAAATGCTTGTGCTTCTAGTTCCGACCATGCAGTAGTATCTATTAAGTAATCTAACAATTTCACAACAACTACCTTATACACACACAAGTGTAAAGGAATGAATATGATGGATGAGCGATGGCCGAACGGCATAGGCAAGATGGAGTAGATGGTATAGAGTACATTATATACATATTGGATGAGTAATGTAGGATATGTAAACATTATATAAAGTGGCATTGTTTAAAGTGGCTAGTGATACATTTATTGCATCCAATTTTTAATTATTAAAGTGGCTAGAGATTTGAGTCAGTATGTTGGCAGCAGCCACTCAATGTTAGTGATGGCTGATTAACAGTCTGATGGCCTTGAGATAGAAGCTGTTTTTCAGTCTCTCTGTCCCAGCTTTGATGCACCTGTACTGACCTCGCCTTCTGGATGATAGCGGGATGAACAGGCAGTGGCTCGGGTGGTTGTTGTCCTTGATTATCTTTTTGGCCTTCCTGTGACATCGGGTGGTGTAGGTGTCCTGGAGGGCAGGTAGTTTACCCCCGGTAACGCGTTGTGCGGACCTCACTACCCTCTGGAGAGCCTTACGGTTGTGGGCGGAGCAGTTGCCGTACCAGGCGGTGATACAGCCCGACAGGAGGCTATCGATTGTGCATCTGTAGAAGTTTGTGAGTGTTTTGGTGACAAGACAAATTTCTTCAGCCTCGAGGTTGAAGAGGCGCTGTTGCACCTTCTTCACCACGCTGTCTGTGTGGGTGGGCCATTTCATTTTGTCCGTGATGTGTATGCCGAGGATCTTAAAACTTTCCACCTTCTCCATTACTGTCCCGTCGATGTGGATAGGGGGGTGCTCCCTCTGCTGTTTCCCAAAGTCCATGATCATCTCCTCAAGGTGAGGTGATAATGAGGGAGCAAGTTAATCCACTGTTTCTGCTCAGAAACCATTACATCCCCATCCCTCATATTGGCCCAGTGAGGGTGTGCAGACTGGCTAAAAATAGAGATCATAGAATATGAGAGGCTAGAATGTTCTCCTGACCTGCAATGACCTTTCTTTCAGAAAAAGAGTTTGGCTGGGATCCATGACAAGTTAAGGAATTACAGCGAGAAGTAAATCAAAATTCACAGAGAGATGACGTGGCGTGAGTAATCCAGAATGAAGAGCAGTACTTTGTCAAAGTGAGTATATCTGTCACAGTGAGAGAGGAATCCAGAATGAAGAGCAGTGTTTTGTCAAAGTGAGATGACGGGGAGTGAGGAATCCAGAATGAAGAGCAGTACTTTGTCAAAGTGAGTATATCTGCCAGGAGCCACACTGTCTTTTTCGAACCTCAGGAAGAAAAGCATTTTCTTCTGTCTTATTACAGTCTGCAGAATAGACGTGCATGGAGACAGGAATCCTGTCTCCATGCACGACCATAAGAGACTACTTTGAAAAATGACTATAGTTCACAAGGGCTTATTGGCAGGGGAGATAGAGCAGAGTGGAGCGGAGGTTAAAATACATTGCATAGTGTATTGAGTAATTGGCTTTTCCCGAATGTTCAGTCTCCATCTAATTTACCCAAAATCAAATGTTTCTGTTGTTTCTGCTGGGTTTCTTTTTAACCTGCAATGCAGCCTATTGATAGGCCAAGTAGATTCTGTACAGGGAATAGTCTAATATCTGAACCAATCTCTTCATAATGAGCATCTGTTCTTGATACACTCCTCAGAACCTAACCCCCGGTAACCAAGACAACCCGCCTTGAAACCTTGGAGCGTAAATTACAAGCAAATGAGTTCCAATCAATGGCAGGCTGAGTCGGGTAGGCTACAGAGCCTGGCTGCAAACAGGCAGGGAGACTTGCAGGCGGTGAAGCAAACAGGCAGTCATGTAGGCAGTCTGGCAGGCAGGCAGAGAACCAGGCAGGCAGCGTGCTGTGCTCTGCCTCTGCAGTCAGGTCAGTAGGGATTAACCCGTACAGTAATACAAATTTACCCTAATCCTTCCTCTTTGGTCCTGTGACTAATCAATGTGAGCAGAGTGTGTTGCTTTTAAAACAGCTGGGTGGAGCTTACTAAAGCAGCCCTAACCCTCCAGTGCCTGTAATGAATATATAGATTATTCACACAGAATAAAAACATTGGGCTTTAAAGGCTGATCCGCCCTGTATTAATATATGTACCTTTGTTACAAAATGGAATAATTTACTGTAAAGGCAAATTCGGGAGGGAGGGAGAAGGAAAGCTGGAGGTCAGGAAGTTTGTCTCGTAACTCTACTGTCAGTAGTAGGACTAATGCTGTATTGTATTCAGACCTGGGTTCAAACACTATTTGAAATCTCTCAAATACTTTGAGTGTTTGCTCCACCCTGCATGGAGTGCCAGATGGGCAGGGTTTGCAGTCTTAGGACCATTCTATTGGTGGTCCATTAAGCCAGGCAAGCTTAATCAAGCACAGATAAAGTACTTGAAATTATTTCAAATAGTTATTGAACCCTGGTCTGAGCACTAGAGGTACGATAAGAATTGTTTTGGTGGGTGATTGTGAGAGATGTGGTGTCCATGGCATGTGGCCAGCCGGGTGGCCTGACTACCAGGGATTCTTTTAACATTCACCTTGGTGGGATGGACACGTTGTAGGTGTGAATAGGATTGCATGTTTGAGTCACAGGGAGGCTAGTGGAGGTGACACTATGTTTATAATTAGCAGTGGTGTAAAGTACTTAAGTAAAAATACTTTAAAGTGCTACTTAAGTAGTTTTTGGGGAATCTATACTTTATTATATTTTGGACTACATTTACTTCACTACATTCCTAAAGAAAATGTACTTTTTACTCCATACATTTTCCCTGACACCAAAAGTACATGTTAGATTTTGAATGCTTAGCAGGACAGGAAAATGGTCCAATTCATGCACTTATCCCTGGTCTCCCTGACTGCCTCTGATCTGACAGACTCACTAAACACACATAGTTTGTAAATTATGTCTGAGTGTTGGAGTGTGCCCCTGGCTAGCCATAAATAAAATTAAAATAAAAGAAAATGGTGCCGTCTGGTTTGCTTAATAAAGGTAATTTGAAACTATAGATATTTACTTTTACTTTTGATACATAAGTATAGTTTAGCAATTACATTTACTTTTGATACTTACGTACAGCTGAAGTCAGAAGTTTACATACACCTTAGCCAAATACATTTAAACTCAGTTTCACAATTTCTGACATTTAATCCTGACATTTAATCCACTCTGTTTGTGAGTGATTGTTCATGTAATGTCAGTCAAATTGTTGGTGGGCAGGGTATTATTGTTACTTTGAAAATTTTGAGTAAACTACGTTGTGTTGCTCATCTCTGCTGTCCTGCACCTGACTCCTTTTTCACCAGCTACACCCAGCACCTGACAGAATCACTCACCTTAACGAATGGAGTCAGCAGGAGCAGACGCCCACCCTTTGGCGGTAGAGGAGCGCGTCCAGCAGCACACGACCATGTTGCAACGTCTGGGCACCACCATGGATGGTGTGCTGCAAACGACGGATAGATGGGCGAGAGAAGGAGGTCTTCCAGCGCTTCCACCAGCCCTTCTATAGCAGGCCCCACTGTCCACCCCTCATTCACCCGGTCCCAGCTGGATTCAGCTCGCGCTCCAGAGGAAGTATGATGGGACAGCTGCCGGATGCCAGGGGTTCCAACTCCAGCTGGAACTACACCTGGCGACCGTCCACCCGGCTCCTTCGGGACGTGAGAGCGCGTCCGCCCTAGTTTCCTGCCTCTCAGGCAAAGCCCTGTGGGCCAACGAGTGGGCCAACACCGTATTGAGTGAAGAAGACGCGCCGTTGGACCATTACGCAGAACGTCTGTTCTGAGGAAGGGGACGAGGAGCACGCAGGATCTCTTTGGACTTTCGGACCCTGGCCGCCAGCGCGGGATGGAACGACAGGGCCCTGATCGATCACTACCGGTGCAGTCTGCGCAAGGACGTCCGTCGGGAGTTGGCCTGCCAAGACCAGTTGGTGGACTTGTCCATCCGGCTGGACAACCTGCTGGCTACCCGCGGATGTCTGGATCGGGGCCTGTCAGTTCCATCCTCCAGCACCTCAAAACCGACGCCCATGGAGCTGGGAGGAGCTGCACTTAGGGTGACCGGAGGAGGGGCCATTCCCTGCACCATCTGTGGCCGCAGAGGGCACACTGCTGGTCGGTGCAGGGGGGGTTCCTCAGGGAGTCGAGGCAGCAGGCAGGGCACTATCGTGTCAACCCAGATGAGTCGGCACCAGGCTCACCCAGAGCCCCGTTGCTCACATGTATGTGTTTATTACATTTCCTGAGTTTTCCCCACATTCCCAGCATAAGGCGCTCGTAGATTCAGGCACAGCTGGGAATTTTATTGACCGTTCATTTGCCCATAGATTAGGGATCCCCATTGTTCCTGTGGATATGCCCTTCCCTGTGCACGCCCTAGATAGTCGACCACTAGGGTCAGGGCTGATTAGGGAGGCCATCGCTCCACTAGACATGGTTACGCAGGAGGGTCACAAGGAGAGAATTAGTCTCTTCCTTATTGATTCTCCTGCGTTTCCCGTGGTGCTGGGCCTACCCTGGTTGGCCTATCATGACCCCACCATTTCGTGGCAACAGAGGGCTCTAAAGAGGTGGTCACGAAAGTGCACGGGGAGGTGTGTAGGGGTTTCCATCGGTGCAACTACGGTGGAAAGTCCAGACCAGGTCTCCACCGTGCGCATCCCCTCAGAATATGCCGAAAGGAAAATAGTATAATAGAGAGAGTACCGCTACCAGACCCACCCACATCAGCAGAAGAGACTGCCTAGAGAGTAGCCTGTTTGCCAGATATCCTTTCTCTCCGCTGGCTAAGACACACCATATAAAACCCCTTCACCTGCACAGGAGTAACCCTACCAATGGTACCTCATACAATAATAATAATGGCCAGAGCAATTGAACGACAACTTAATAGAAACAATTTACAAGAAAGAACCAGTCATCAACATTAGAGAATTTGCAATAATCTGTATTACCTTCCAGTGGGGAGGTGCAGATGGTATGAATGTGGGGATGTTCATAGACAAATCAAAGGCCTTAAAATGTCCAAAATCTTCTCGGCCACATGTCATTTGTATCACACCACCTCAATACAATACACAACTTGCAAGCAACCTCCCTTTTAACTAAAATGTCAATACAAATACTTCTGGCAGGGCAATAATAGTCCAGCGCTAATGAACATCAACGGGAAGTGCATTTGAAAAATAGAAAGTCTGCTGCAGTGTAAAGCACTGGAACGATAGAGGGAAGAGAAAAAGAGAGAGAGAGAGAATCTTAGCTGTTTACTTCAGGCTGGTCGGCCCGTCTGTTGACTTCAGGCTGATATGTCCAAGCTTCGCAACAATGTGGCTACTAATCCATGCGATCCATAACAGGTGCGGTCCCAAACGATAACAACCACAACCTTAGAGCCGTCACCCGATGATTGAGTTAAACACGTTATAAACTAAACACGTTGAAAACAAACATGGACTTCTGCTGCATAGCACACACAATCAAACTGTCGCGCCAACCAAGAGCCTCCTTCCAGAGAGCTGAAAGTGCTGTCTTTATCTCTCCTCCTTCCTTACTGCTGATGCGCTCTTAAAGTGGCAGCGCACGGTGAAGGCTCCGTGCAGGTTTTCGCCACAAATTCATCTCCCAGTGGCTGGTGGAAAGCAGACTGAACCAGGTTTTTCTTTTGGGATTTTGTTTGTTAGCTCCATTCCATTTATTTTTTTTCCTGAAAAACTCACCAGCCTTTAATGATTACAAGCATAACCATAACATGATGCAGCCACCAATTTGCTTGAAATTATGGAAAGTTGTACTCAATAATTTGTTGAATTGGATTTGCAAACATAACACCTTTTATTCTGGACAAAAAGTGAATATTCAGTATTACTTTAGTGCCTTGTTTGCAAACAGGATGCATTTGTTTTTGTTTAATCTTTTTTTCTGTACAGGCTTCCTTCGTTTCAATCTGTCAAATAGGTAAGTATTGTGGCGTAATTACAATGTTGATCCATTCTCAGTTTTCTCCTTTCACAGCCACTTAACTCTGTAACTGTTGGCCTCCCTAAACTCTGTAACTGTTGGCCTCCCTGAAATTCCTTCCTCTCCGGTCAACTGAGTTAAGAAGGACGCCTGTAACTCTGTAGTGAATTGGTGTGTATTGATAAACCATCCAAATGGTTATTAATAACTTCTCCATGCTCATAGGGATATTTCATGTCTGCTTTTTTTGTTTTTACCCATCTACCAATAGGTGCCCTTCTATGTGAGGCACTGAAAAACCTCCATGTTTTTTTTGTGGTATAATCTGTGTTTGAAATTCACTGCTCGGCTGAGGGACCTTACAGATAATTGTATGTGGGGGGTACGGAGATGAGGTAGTCATTCAACAATCATGTTAAACACTTTTACAAGTTATTATGTGACTTCTTAAGCACATTTTTACTGCTGAACTTATTTAGGCTTGCTATAACAAAGGGTATACTTATTGACTACAGCTTAAACATTTGAATTAATTTGTAAACATTTCGAAAAACATAATTCCACTTTGACATTATGGGGTACGCTCTTAAAAAAAGGGTTCCAAAAGGGTTATTTGGCTGTCCCCATGGGAGAACCCTTTTTGGTTCCAGTTAGAACTGGAACCAAAACAAATGGACTACACAGCTGCAAGTAGTGACTGGAGTTACAAACGGACTATACTAACCATGTGTTACCTGTGTTGAAATGTTTTCCACACATACTGTAGCTACGTGTAGCCTACTTGGACATTAGGCCCCCACATTTCCCACTCTCCCACGCAGAATAGCCTGAAGCCACAGGGCTCTTCTCGTAGGCTCTATTTCCCTACGTGGGAGCATTGCGAACCGAAGGTCTGGGTTTTTGACCTGGTTACATGTACATTGAATAACACAGCAGCTTTTAGGCAGGTTTTGTTACTTCTGCATTAAAAAAAATGTACCAAGAAATTGGCTATTTTACAATGGGGGGAAGGAATGTTTGTTTTCCCCAATTTGTGTGAGTGGTCAAGCGGAATTCCTTATTGGTGCGTGAATATTGACATGGACTTTACCCAGTGAATGACATTATAATCTACATTCTAGAACAGGCCTTCAAGATACCCAGTCAATGACATTCTTTCTACCTAATTTTCAAACGTTGCTATGGGCACAGACAAACAACGGACGTGATGGATTCCACTTCGGCTTTACTTCCCTACTACAGTACGCCGGTGGCAAACTTGCAAGGGTAAACTATTTGAAAGAGTCATTTGATAGAATATAAAAGTCAAGTAAACAAGTATACTGTAAGGTATAAGCAGCTTAATTTTATTTAAATTAATTTCATAGCTAGACTTACTAGTAGGTTAGTTCTGTCGTGGTAATAACGTTAGTTGTGTTGTGTCCGAGTTAAGGCCTGGACCATCCACCAAGCCAATAACTATAACTATAATTATAAACTATAGGCTACATAACTATAAAACGTTGGTGAGCATCCACACTAGAGGAAAGTTTGTTTATCATTCTACAGTCCTACACCTGTCAATCAACTGATCAACGCATCCTACTGCACACTTCCTACTAATAAGGTGGTAACACAAGTGTTACGGTCGTGGATCCGTATGAAAAAAGGAATCAGGCGCAGGAGGAAATTCTCGTGTGAGGATCTTTTAATAAAGTCACCAGTCCAAACAATAACACTCTGGCGAATAAAAGTACTCACACGACTTACAAACAAACCGGGCGCAACAAGCAAACCGGCACATACAGGAACAACAATATAATAGCCCTCAGTGAACTAACTCGGGAACGAAACACAAAGACAAACGGTAACACCAAACAATCACGCACAATGGGAAGAAGGGAAGGAAGGAATATATACAGGTGCGTGATTGGGAGAAATTAACAACAGGTGCGACAATTAGACAAATACCTAAACAACTAAGGGGAGAGCGATGATGGTCAGAAAACCGGTGACGTCGACCGCCGAACACCGCCCGAACAAGAAGAGGGACCGACTTCGGTGGAAGTCGTGACAACAAGACCATTCATGAGGTCTAACGCACAGATATTGGTCCAGACTATTCGGGGGTTTCAGGGTGTGTTCACTGTCATAGTGACAACTGCAAATAATACTTCAATGCACATGTAGGGCTACTGAAAAATATTATAGTACTTAAATTGAGCAAATCAACAACAAATGCCGTTTAGCCTGCAGATCTTTTACAGCATGTCATTGCCTCTTTGGTCAAGTGGTTGCAAGTGATTTCCATTTTTCTAATGGTTGTCAATTCCTTTGGGTCTTCTTTTTCACTGTGCTCATCTCTGTATGTCCTGTGCAACTATTTGTAATGCACAGGGTTGGGTAGATTACTTTCTAAATGTAATCCGTTACAGTTATTTGTTACCTTTTTTTTTACCCTGTTTTCACCACAATTCCGTGGAATCCAATTGGTAGTTACGGTCGAGTTTGTCAAATCAAATTGTATTGGTCACATACACATGGTTATCAGATGTTAATGCGAGTGTAGTGAAATGCTTGTGCTTCTAGTTCCGACAGTGCAGTAATATCTAACAAGTAATCTAACAATTCCACAACAACTACCTAATACACACAAATCTAAAAGGGATAGAATAGGATTATGTAGATATAACTATATGGATGAGCGATGACTGAGCGGCATAGGCAAGATGCACTAGATGGTATAAGATACAGTAAATACATATGAGATGAGTAATGTAAGATATGTGAACATTATTAAAGTGACATTATTTAAAATGACTAGGGATCCATTTATTAAAGTGGACAATGATTTGAGTCTGTATGTAGGCAACAGGCTCTCTGTGTTAGTGATGGCTGTTTAACAGTCTGATGGTCTTGAGATAGAAGCTGTTTTTCAGTCTCTCGGTCCCAGCGGGGTGAACAGGCAGTGGCCTGGGTGGTTGTTGTCCTTGATGATCTTTTTGACCTTCCTGTGACATCGGGTGCTGTAGGTGTCCTGGAGGGCATGCAGTTTGCCCCCTGTGATGCGTTGTGCAGACCGCATCACCCTCTGGAGAGCCTTGCTGTTGAAGGTGGTGCAGTTGCCGTACCAGGCGGTGATACAGCCCGACAAGCCACATTTCTTCAGCCTCTTGAGATTGAAGAGGCACAGTTGCGCCTTCTTCACCACACTGCCTGTGTGAGTGGACCATTTCAGCTTGTGTGGGTGAACCATTTCAACTTTCTACCTTCTCCACTACTGTCCCGTCGATGTGGATAGGGGGGTTCCCTGTTCCCTGAAATCCACAATCAACTCCTTTGTTATGTTGACGTTGAGTGAGAGGTTGTTTTCCTGACACCACTCTCCGAGTGCCCTCTCATCGTTCTTGGTAATCAAGCCCACTACTGTTGTGTCGTCTGGAAACTTGATGATTGAGTTGGACGCGTGCAAGGCCACGCAGTCATGGGTGAACAGGGAGTACAGGAGGGGCTGAGCACACACCCTTGTGGGGCCACAGTGTAAACACACCAGCAAGCTGGTCTGCGCATGCTCTGAGGACGCGGCTCGGGATGCCGTCTGGGCCAGCAGTCTTGCGAGGGTTAACGTGTTTAAATGTCTTACCCCTCGTTGGCCACGGAGAAGGAGAGCCCACAGTCCTTGGTAGCAGGCTGCGTCGGTGGCACTGTATTATCCTCAAAGCAGGCAAAGAAGGTGTTTAGTTTGTCTGGAAGCAAGATGTCGGTGTCCGTGATGTGGCTGGTCTTTTTGTGTCCGTAATTGCTGTATACCCTGCAACATACGTCTCGTGTCTGAGCCGTTGAATTGTGACTCCACTTTGTCCATATACCGACATTTTGCTTGTTTGATTGCCTTGCGGAGGGAATAACTACACTGGTTCTATTCGGCCATATTCTCAGTCATCTTTCTATGGTTAAATGCAGTGGTTCGCGCATTCAGTGTTGCCGCGAATGCCGACATCTATCCATGGTTTCTGGTTAGGGAAGATTTTATTAGTCACAGTGAGTACAAAATCTCCAGTGCACTTCCTTATAAACTAACTCACGTAGTCAGCGTATTTATTTGTATCTATTGTATTTAACTAGGCAAGTCAGTTAAAATAGAAATGAATAAGGCAGCCTGGAGAAGAAGGTCATGTACAAAATAAACTGCAAATCCGGATGGATTTTCCTCAGGTTTTCGCCTGCTATATCAGTTCTGTTATGATCACATACATTATTTTAACACTTTTAGAAACTTCAGAGTGTTTCCTATCCAATGGTACTAATTATGTGCATATCCTATTTTCTGGGCCTGAGTGGAAGGCATTTTACTTTGTCACCTCTGCTACCGCTCCCTATGAAGTTAAGGCATTAGAAAACAAACATGTATGTTACCAATTGAACAACATCTATTGCAGGATGAATCAATATTAAAGTTTACATAGCTGGCCATAATTATGTGGATGTTACATTTTAATTTATGGGATGGTTATAAATCTACTTAGGGATCAATGGGGCGCTAGCGCCGACACTACCCGGGGAAATGTAAGGCGCCAAATTCAAAATCCAAAAGTTTAATTATAAAACATTCATCAATATACAGTGGGGCAAAAAAGTATTTAGTCAGCCACCAATTGTGCAAGTTCTCCAACTTAAAAAGATGAGAGAGGCCTGTAATTTTCATCATAGGTACACTTCAACTATGACAGACGAAATGAGAAAAAGAAATCCAGAAAATCACATTGTAGGATTTTTAATTTATTTATTTGCAAATTATGGTGGAAAATAAGTATTTGGTCAATAACAAAAGTTTATCTCAATACTTTGTTATATACCCTTTGTTGGCAATGACAGAGGTCAAACGTTTTCTGTAAGTCTTCACAAGGTTTTCACACACTGTTGCTGGTATTTTGGCCCATTCCTCCATGCAGATCTCCTCTAGAGCAGTGATGTTTTGGGGCTGTCGCTGGGCAACACGGACTTTCAACTCCCTCCAAAGATTTTCTATGGGGTTGAGATCTGGAGACTGGTTAGGCCACTCCAGGACCTTGAAATGCTTCTTATGAAGCCACTCCTTCGTTGCCCGGGCGGTGTGTTTGGGATCATTGTCATGCTGAAAGACCCAGCCACGTTTCATCTTCAATGCCCTTGCTGATGGAAGGAGGTTTTCACTCAAAATTTCACGATACATGGCCCCATTCATTCTTTCCTTTACACGGATCAGTCGTCCTGGTCCCTTTGCAGAAAAACAGCCCCAAAGCATGATGTTTCCACCCCATGCTTCACAGTAGGTATGGTGTTCTTTGGATGCAACTCAGCATTCTTTGTCCTCCAAACACGACGAGTTGAGTTTTTACCAAAAAGTTCTATTTTGGTTTCATCTGACCATATGACATTCTCCCAATCCTCATCTGGATCATCCAAATGCTCTCTAGCAAACTTCAGACGGGCCTGAACATGTACTGGCTTAAGCAGGGGGACACATCTGGCACTGCAGGATTTGAGTCCCTGGCGGCGTAGTGTGTTACTGATGGTAGGCTTTGTTACTTTGGTCCCAGCTCTCTGCAGGTCATTCACTAGGTCCCCCCCATGTGGTTCTGGGATTTTTGCTCACCGTTCTTGTGATCATTTTGATCCCACGGGGTGAGATCTTGCGTGGAGCCCCAGATCGAGGAAGATTATCAGTGGTCTTGTATATCTTCCATTTCCTAATAATTGCTCCCACAGTTGATTTCTTCAAACCAAGCTGCTTACCTATTGCAGATTCAGTCTTCCCAACCTGTTGCAGGTCTACAATTTTGTTTCTGCTGTCCTTTGACAGCTCTTTGGTCTTGGCCATAGTGGAGTTTGGAGTGTGACTGAGGTTGTGGACATGTGTCTTTTATACTGATAACAAGTTCAAACAGGTGCCATTAATACAGGTAACGAGTGGAGGACAGAGGAGCCTCTTAAAGAAGAAGTTACAGGTCTGTGAGAGCCAGAAATCTTGCTTGTTTGTATGTGACCAAATACTTATTTTCCACCATAATTTGCAAATAAATTCATAAAAAATCCTACAATGTGATTTTCTGGATTTTTTTTTTCTCATTTCGTCTGTCATAGTTGAAGTGTACCTATGATGAAAATTACAGGTCTCTCTCATCTTTTTAAGTGAGAGAACTTGCACAATTGGTGGCTGACTAAATACTTTTTTGCCCCACTGTACAAGTGTTGCATAGTCATCAAAAGCTTAGAGTCTTGGCAATATCACAGCATTTTCAGATTTCAAAAAGGCTTCACGGCGGAAGCACAACATTTGATTGTTTGAGGATAGCACCTCTCATATTTTATGCATTAGTATAAATCCATAACCAGCGCGGGTCTCACAAAACATATATAAGAGCTAAAATAAATGGCTTACCTTTTGATGATCTTCTGCTGAGGGCAACTCGAAGTGTCCAAGCAAGACAATTCATCGTTCTTTTGTTAGAAAAAGTCATTGTTTATATCCATAAATCTCAGTTTGGTTGGCGGGTTATGTTCAGAAAATCCACCGTCGAGTCGCCCATTGAACCGCGAAGAGAAAGCGTTCAAATTCTACCTATCAACTTTGCCCAAACAAATCAAACATAATTTATAATGTATCCTTAGGTATCCTTTTCTGTATATTAACCATTATATTTCACACGGATAGTATTCTAAATGATATAAAAGGTAAATAAAGAGGAACACGTACGCGGTCTCGCGCACTGGCTTCCTGGGTCCTCTTACCAATTCTTCTTCTATAAGGCTCTGTTCCATGATAAAGGCATGAAACACTGTCTAAAGACTGTTGACATCTAGTGGAAGCCATAGGTACTGCAATATGGGAGCTATTTCACTGAGAATCCCATAGGCAGCCATTGAAAGTGAGGGCATGTCACAACAACAACAAAAAATTCTGGACAGAAATTCCCTTGGCTTTTCGCCTGCTATGTCAGTTCTGTTATACTCAAAGACATTATTTTTTAACAATTTTAGAAACTTCAGAGTGTTTCCTATCCAATAGTACTAATTATGTGCATATCAGAGTTTATGGGCCTGAGTGGCAGGCATTTTACTTTGGGTACGCCAGACTCTCCAAAACCAACACCTCTGCTGCCGCTCCCTAATAGGATTTATATAGGTTTCTTCTAACCCATCACTTTCTACTACATATAATAATACTATTAAATTAGAGCTTTACATTAAAAACTAAAGTCTATCAGAATTCCAGTCATTGCAATAAATGTTATACCCCATCTTCAAGAATAGGACTTGGAAAAATGGAAGTATAGATTAGCCATATTGTTTTACCTGAGCATAACCCCAAAAGTAAGGACTTATTAGCCAGCCCTACTCTGTTGATTATGATTTTGTTGTCATGGAGGACTGATTGGGCTCATTAATTTGAGTTGAAAAATAAATGAGGCGCTCATGGAATGGCATGCTTTGAGCACTACTGAAAATTGCTATGTACATGTAAAAATGACTGCCTTAGGCTGCATTTTCTATAAACCTATTGTTTACCTTTTTGTTGGTGACACTTTGATATCTTGATAATATGCAGCTGTTAAAAAGGACAAATCCACAGATGAAACAATAACAAAATGGTTGCCCCTCCTCTGTTTTGTTAACAAGCTGAGGTATGGGCCTGGAGAAATGTAACCACTCTCAGATTAATATACAGAGCTATGGATGCAAGGACTGACCATCCATGATATAAAAAATATTGCTTTAACCATGTTATGAGGCTATATAGTGTTTGTTTACATTTACAATGTTTACAAACATTGGAGCAAAACATGTTTATATTGTGGGTTCTCACAGTTGAACTAAGCACATTAGGCATTGTTATAAGTTATATTCTTCAAGAATCAATGTATATACACAACCGTTCAAAAGTTTGGGGTCACTTAGAAATGTCCTTGTTTTTGAAAGAAAATAACATTTTTTGTCCATTAAAATAACATCAAATTTATCAGAAATACATTGTAGACTGTAGCTGGAAACGGCAGATTTTTTAATGGATATCAACATACGCGTACAGAGGCCCATTATCAGCAACCATCACTCCTGTGTTCCAATGGCACGTTGTGTTAGCTAATTAAAAGGCTAATTGATCATTAGAAAACCCTTTTGCAATTATGTTAGCACAGCTGAAAACTGTTGTTCTGATTAAAGAAGCAATAAAACTGGCCTTCTTTAGTCGAGTTGAGTATCTGCAGCATCAGCATTTGTGGGTTCGATTACAGGCTCAAAATGGCCAGAAACAAAAGGCTTTCTTCTGAAACTCGTCAGTCTATTCTTGTTCTGAGAAATAAAGGCTATTCCATGCGAGAAATTGCCAAGAAACTGAAGATCTCGTACAACGCTGTGTACTACTCCCTTCACAGAACAGCGCAAACTGGTTCTAACCAGAATAGAAAGAGGAGTGGGAGGCCCGGGTGCACAACTGAGCAATAGGACAAGTACATTAGAGTGTCTAGTTTGAGATCAGACACCTCACAAGTCCTCAACTAACAGCTTCATTAAATAGTACCTGCAAAACACTAGTCTCAACGTCAACAGTGAAGAGGCGACTCCGGGATGCTGGCCTTCTAGGCATAGTTGTAAAGAAAAAGCCATATCTCAGACTGGCCAATAAAAAGAAAAGATTAAGATGGGCAAAAGAACACAGACACTGGACAGAGGAAGATTGGAAAAGAGTGTTATGGACAGACAAATCTAAGTTTGAGATGTTCGGATCACAAAGAAGAACATTCGTGAGACACAGAAAAAAATGAAAAGATGCTGGAGGAGTGCTTGATGCCATCTTTCAAGCATGCTGGAGGCAATGTGATGGTCTGGGGGTGCTTTGGTGGTGGTAAAGTGGGAGATTTGTATAGGGTAAAAGGGATCTTGAAGAAGGAAGCCTATCACTCCATTTTGCAACGCCATGCCATTCCCTGTGGACAACGCTTAATTGTAACCAATTTCCTCCTACAACAGGACAATGACCTAAAGCACAGCTCCAAACTATGCAATAACTATTTAGGGAAGAAGCAGTCAGCTTGTATTCTGTCTATAATGGAGTGGCCAGCACAGTCACCGGATCTCAACCCTATTGAGCTGTTGTAGGAGCAGCTAGATCGTATGGTACGTAAGAAGTGCTCATCAAGCCAATCCAAGTTGTGGGAGGTGCTTCAGGAAGCAATGGGTGAAATATCTTCATAATATCTCAACAAATTGACAAATAGAATGCCAAAGGTCTGCAAGTCTGTAATTGCTGCAAATGGAGGATTATTTGCCGAAAGCAAAGTTTGAAGGACGCAATTATTATTTAAATGAAAAATCATTATTTATAACCTTGTCAACGTCTTATCTATATTTCCTATTCCTTTTGCAACTCATTTCATGTATATTTTTGTGGAAAACAAGGACATTTCTATGTGACCCGAAACTTGTGAACGGTTGTATATATATCGCTCACCAGCTAGTACAAGAGCTTGACGTTGATCTAACACCTGTCACACCTCCCTTAAGGACGGGCAGCCACTGGGCACAGGCTTCATTACGCACCTGACACAGAGCGTCAGAAGACTGGAAACAGCGCCTTCCATGTAACCTCGGTGAACTTCCTCGTTTCGTACTGACACTTGGAGGGGTCAGGCTGGATGAGAACAAAGTCACCACTGTCAGTAACTGGCCCAAACCCACCATCGTTAAGGAACTCCAACGTTTCATTGGATTCTCCAACTACTATTGCCGGTTCATTCGGAACGTCAGTTCTACTGCCGCTCCCCTCACTGCCCTTACCAGCCAAAAGACCCGGACCCGTCAATGGACTGATACCACTCTGACTGCTGACTAAAGATATCTCTTACGTCAGTATACATTATAAATGATGTTTGATTTGTTTGGGCAAAGTTGATAGGTATAATTTGAACGCTTTCTAGCGCCCCAATGATCCTTAAGAGGTTTTAACCATTTCAGCGTGTGGACTGCGTCCTCACGTTCTCTGGGCTAATGTCAATTTTGTTAGTGAGTCCTTTTTATAAACTTTTATAAAAGGGGCGTTCCATGACGCTGACATAATGTCTGTGCTCCCGTGGGTGTGGACACTGACTGGTTAACTGTCAACTGCAATTATTTTCAGCAAACTTAACATGTGTAAATATTTGTATGAACATAAGATTCAACAACTGAGAAATAAACTGAACAAGTTCCACAGTCATGTGAGTAACAGAAATTTAATAATGTTTCCCTGAAAAAAGGGGGGGTCAAAATCAAAATGTTAGTCAGTATTTGGTGTGGCCACCAGCTGCAAGTACTGCAGTGCATCTCCTCCTCATGGACTGCTTCAGATTTGCCAGCTCTTGCTGTGAGATGTTACCCCACTCTTCCACCAAGGCACCTGCAAGTTCCCAGACATTTCTGGGGGGAAAGGGCCCTAGCCCTCACCCTCCGATCCAACAGGTCCCAGATGTGCTCAATGGGATTGAGATCCGGGCTCTTCGCTGGCAATGGCAGAACACTGACATTCCTGTCTTGCAGGAAATCACACACAGAACGAGCAGTATGGCTAGTGGCATTGTCATGCTGGTGGGTCAAGTCAGGATGAGCCTGCAGGAGGGTACCACATGAGGGTGGAGGATGTCTTCCCTGTAACGCATAGCATTGAGATTGCCTGCAATGACAACATGCTCAGTCCGATGATGCTGTGGCACACCGCCCCAGACTATGACGGACCCTCCACCTCCAAATCGATCCCTCGGATCGCCTCAGAGTACAGGCCTCGGTGTAACGCTCATTCCTTCAACGATAAACGTGAATCCGACCATATCCCCTGGTGAGACAAAACCGCGACTCATCAGCAAAGAGCACTTTTTGCCAGTCCTATCTGGTCCAGCGACGGACGGTGGGTTTGTGCCCATAGGCAATGTTGTTGCTGGTGATGTCTTACAACAGGCCTACAAGCCCACAGTCCAGCCTCTCTCAGCCTATTGCAGACAGTCTGAGCACTGATGGAGGGATTGTGCGTTCCTGGTGTAACTCGGGCAGTTGTTGTTGCCATCCTGTACCTGTCCCGCAGGTGAGATGTTCGGATGTACCGATCCTGTGCAGGTGTTTGTTACACGTGGTCTGCCACTGCGAGGACAATCAGCTGTCCGTCCTATCTCCCTGTAGCGCTGTCTGAGGTGTCTCACAGTACGGACATTGCAATTTATTTCCCTGGCCACATCTGCTCTCCTCATGCCTCCTTGCATTATGCCTGAGGCACGTTCACGCAGATGAGCAGGGAACCTGGGAATCTTTTCTTTTGGTGTTTTTCAGAGTCAGTGAAAGCCCTCATTAGTGTCCTAAGTTTTCATAACTGTGACCTTAATTGCCTACCGCCTGTAAGCTGTTAGTGTCTTTATGACCGTTCCACGGGTGCATGTTCATTAACTGTTTATGGTTCATTGAACAAGCATGGGAAACAGTGTTTAAAACCTTTACAATGAAGATCTGTGAAGTTATTTTGATTTTTCGAATTATCTTTGAAAGACAGGGTCCTGAAAAAGGGACATTTTTATGTTGTTAATGAGTTTAGGTGTGAGGTAGGTGACAACATGACTAATATGGATCAGGAAAGAACAAGTATCACAATTTGTGTCACAGCCTGACCGAAAGAGTTGGGAATAAACTGACCCTATGCTAGGAATGGAAACTGGTCAATGTGTAGAGAAATGCTAAACTCAAAATATAACGCAAACAACTTCTCTATTTAAAGGTTTAATAAACAGACCTATGCAAATGGGAACAGACATGTTCCTCTAAGAGGTTTGCAGAAAATCTCTCCCCCTCCAGAGGGGAGGTCTGGCCTAAATACTCTTGACTTATCTGTTAGCTGTTTAATTCCAAAGCATTAAATCAAGGCTGAGACCTTGGGGTTGAATAGACTATACATGTGAAATCGCTTCAGGTCACCCATGGCTGATTTTATGGCTCACGGGCCCAGATACCAGTTACTAAGGCCTGCTCTTCAGTGACATCTGGCCTGAGAAAGGGTACCTAGAGACCAAATTCCATTAGGGACTAATCATTAGAAAAAAGCATTATTGACACCTAATGCCAATAATCTGGCTATACTACCCTAGGTTTATACCAATAGCATAGGGAGCTCTGAATTACACTTCTAACATGCACAGGTTCTTTTAGTTTGGGGTTGAGTGGCAGAACATGGAAAGGTCAAAGCCAGGTCAAAATATCAAAAGTAGTGGGAGGAGGTTACACAAAACAATCCTTTAAAAAAGTATCTGCCTGCACAAAAACAGGGTCCAGTGCAGACCGAGGGAAGCCTCCATTGTTAACTTTAACTCAGGTCATTAAATCAACATTACACTTATCTCTCCAAAGGAGACCTGTGTTACGGAGTCTAGTTGATAGGTAATCGACTAGCCGGACTGTTCCCCGGACTCCGCGTGTATGGATTTGTACAATGCTTGAACAAGGCTATTTAACTTGACATTGGTGTCTGTCTTTATTCCTTTATCCAACATATCATACTGAAACAACCTGCTAGTCTCATCCACCATCCTGACCACTGCGCTTTCGTTTCATTTCACTTGAATCCGTGTAGGGAAACAGTAAGGTTGCAAGATCAGGATAGTCGAACAAGGTCAGAGATCTGCCACAGCTCCAAACAAACCTACCTTCCCACTCACATGACCTTCCACTGGGCGGTTTCACAAACAAAGGAAACTAGGGTTCTAAAGAGAAAGGGAGACAATCACATTTCTCAATCAATTAACAAGCTCTCAAATTGGAGCACAAGGCAGAATCACACATTAATTATAGGGTGAAAAATATGTCAGTGCCCCATTTTCTGGGCTTGAAGAAAGAGTAGAGAATACTGTAGAAAGAATCTCTAAGATCACAATTATTTTGTATTCTATGTAGAATTCAATTCCAAAGACAGTGGCAACACTGAGACAGAGGAACTTCCTATGAAGAGACTGGATGTTGACCCTCAATTAAAGTTTAAGTTTCTTCCCAAATGTGAGATTTATTTTCAATACATTTTTAAAAAGGACCTTGAATAAAATAACCAGTAAAACTAACTAGAGACCTACAAAAAAAAAAAACATGTTTGCTGGTCGTTCGTTGATCACCTCTAACTACAAACTGGCATTCTGCTACAAATATTTAAAGTGCGATTCCGCCACTTCTTTTAACCTCATATTTATCATCTCCAGCACCAAACTAATGTTTACAAAAATGTGTGTTTCTATGATCTGTGGTTAAAAAGTTAAGAAATGTCCTAGAATATATTATCTGTGAAATCCCAGGGTAAGATTAAAAGTAATTATACCACAGCATTGTTGAACACTCGTTTCTCATTGGCTAGAAGGGCATTCTAGAATGACATTAAATCCAGGTTACCGGACAGTTGGAAAATATATTGGGACTCCTTGCAATCATGATGTACTGTAATATGCACCTACACCAGTGGAGAATTCTCAGATTAGTAAGGGGAGGACCATCCAACTCATAGTGAAACATTATGCTTTTTAGATCAAACTGTGCTAAATATATTCACTTTTACAAATAACTAGAATGTTATCTAGCTAAGGCTATCCAACACTGGAACTCTTCCAAGTCAAGGCAAGCTTTCGATTGTATAAAAAAAAAATCCACCAGGGCCCACCGGTGTAACTGCTAAACAGCTTGCTGTACACTGTACTACATGATAGTAGCGGGTTTACTAACGCTTTTGTTCTAGTAGCTATGTTTACTATGACTTTAGCTAATATGCTGACAACGATTTAATGTAGGCTGTGTGTAGCGGTTAGCCGTTTTGGTATGAAGGTTTGGCTTGGAGAGGTTTTTTTTCCGCCTGGTCACAGACAGCTGTTGTGTTGTGCATTGAAATCCATAAGCCAAGGGAAAAGGTGAGAGGAGGAGAACACATAGATGCAAGAAGGAATTATACAATGAGCAAAGTGATGATGCTGTTTGTATCTGGCTATAGTTAAAGTGAGCTGTGTGTGTGGATGATCAGGGGTGTATTCATTCTGTTGAATTAAACGTCTTAAACGGAAGCAAACGGAACAGAACCGGGACCTACCTAAATTTGTCCATTAGAAACTCTTGTTTTGGTTTCATAATGGAACATTTTGCAACTGTTTGGACTAATGATTACACCCTAGATCACCCAGATGCAGGCAAGAGTGTGCAAGGCGGTATTGAATGTGTCACACACTGTCTGTCAGCCTGATTTAGTCCAATTTGTCCCTAAACTTTCATTTGTAGGCTAGGTTGTAGCAACCTCATGATGGGTATTGTCACGCCCTGATCTCACCAACCGGGATCCAAGAAGGTCAAGCCTGAGGCGCTGGCACACCGCTATAGTGCCGTGGCTACACCCCCGGAAGCCCGAAACCCCCCCACCCATGCTTCAAGATCATTAGCCCCTCTGCTGTTCGTCCTCTGTTGCCCCGTACCCTCCATATTTGTCCTACCTTTTCTGTGTCTAGAGTTAAAACCATGTTTGACTGCCCCTTGTTACCTGTTTCCAGGCCCACCCCTCTTCCCCGTCTCATCGACGGCCGACCGGCGTACATGGTGAGATGCCTCCTGAAGGTTCGACCTCGGGGCAGGGGATTCCAGTACCTAGTTGACTGGGAGGGTTATGGCCCAGAGGAGAGGTGCTGGGTCTCCGCTAGTGACATCCTGGACCCAGGCCTCATCTCTGAGTTCCAGCGCCGGCACCCCACTCATCCAGGTATGTGCCCAGGTAAGACGCCAGGTGGCGTCCCTAGAGGGGGTGGTACTGTCACGCCCTGATGTTTCACCTGTCCTTGTGCTTGTCTCCACCCCCCTCCAGGTGTCGGCCATCTTCCCCACTTATCCCCTGGGTATTTATACCTGTTTTCTGTCTGTCTGTGCCAGTTCGTCTTGTTTGTCAAGCTTACCAGCATTTGTCCTGTCAGCTCCTCTCTTTTTCCAGACTCTCTTTTTCTCATCCTCCTGGGTTTTGACCATTGCCTGTCCTGACCCTGTTCACTAATTGGTCTTTTGACCAATTAGATCAGCTCTGAAAAATATCAGATTTGGGATACCTGTGTAAACAATTAAAAGGGTAATTCAAATTTTGTGGCATTTTAGTTTTTCATGGCCAAATAATTCAAAATTGATTGTGAAGCTTAATTTAAAAAAAAACATTATCCTTTATTTAAGATTAATTAAGTTACCTTAAGTTGATTTGGACATGACGCACAGAGAATGCTAATATCTTGGATATTGACTTGAATTGTTTGGTGCCACAAACACTAAAAAGTTACCATTTGGAGATAGTGGCCTGGTAAACAAAACCAAAGCATGGTTTACTGTATTACCTTGTCCATATTCTGCTTACAAGGTAAGAAAACCAATATGTAATTTTGTAATTTGGGTGAACTATGTCTTTAACTGGTTCATGAAATGGTTGAAAAGATATCAATACTATGGCTAGATTAAATGTTGATAGAAAACAGGACCCTTAACAGAAATAAACACATTTAACAAAACTTGATGCACTAACTGTAAGTCGCTCTGGATAAGAACGTCTGCTAAATGACAAATATTAAAAGTGTAAATGTTCAGTATTTTAGTGATGAGGTGTTCTTATCATTACAATTCCATTCTGAGACATATCAGAATGAAACCACTCATTTGATAAAAAAGGTTTCAGAGGTTTCTTGGAAAATGTATCCGTTTCAAACTGTTTGTTCCATTTCCTGAGTGGAGCAGTGGTAGTCTATCAGGCTTCAGTTTGATGAAAGCTCTGAGTGAATTGAGCTTTGTATTTACAGAATGTCACTGCATTATGCGCTCTACAGAAATAAATATTACTGTTCAGTGTGTCCTTTCTTTTTTGCATTTGTGAGAATGAGACCAGAGAATTATGTTTACTTTTTTGTTATTTGTTTGACGTTTAAAATAAACGAATAGAAATAGAATTACTAGAACAGACATTCCATTAAGTGGACTGTCAAATTGCAGTGGTGTTAGGGGCTTTGTCCATTCTAGTCGTCCTATTTCCATGGCTCCTACATTGTTTAGGAGGAAAGTAACACAAGGTCTGTCTACATAGGCAGCCCAATTCTGGTCTTTTTTCCACTAATTGATCTTTTGACCAATCAAATCAGATTTTTTTCAAAATATATTTTGTTCAGAGCTGATTTGATTGGTCAAAAGACCAATTAGTGAAAAAAATATCAGAATTGATCTGCCTGTGTAAATGCAGTCATAGAGGCTAGAAGGGTACTTAGTGGCAATAAGCAGTTGACACAATTACAACACGTACTAGACCACTCTGAAATTCATAGACAGAGCTATGGATGCAAGGACCGAACATTATTGATGTCAACATTTTACTTTAACTAGATTTTGAGTTTGTTTACAAACATTGGAGTAAAAATAAGCTTATATTTGTGGTTCTGATGGAGTACAACAGTTGAACTTATCTCATGAGGCATACGTTGTATTCTTCAAGAATCAATGGGTACATATTATTCATTTATAAGTCCAAAAATGGATGTAGCAAATGCTGATTGCTCCTTTAAGTTCAAATGTACATTTCCATTTCCAAGCAGGGGATAAGATAATAGTTGACTTCCTCCTGTCCTAACTAAACTACAGTCCACCCAATATGACAGTCATCACATACCAGGAGATAACTTTGAGAAAATGAATCTGTCAGCAAGAGAGTGTTCAGATTTTTCTGACATATAACTGAACCCAAGCTGTTGTCACAACACTTCAATATTTATGCAGTTACACAGTGACTTCTCTAGCATCATGAGGTTAGTCAAGTCTATCATATGGGGTTAGTGTGGTGCTTATCGTTGCTCTATAGCACCACTATCTGGCTTTGTGGAGAACGTATATGCCAACCAACCAGTTGATCTTCAGACTGTCTATTTTTCAAAAATGACAGATATTACAGTAAGCATGAGATGAATGCTTAAGTGGTGGATGGCTGTAAAAACGTATTTTTTTACTTGGAATGCTTTGGTTAGAGTAATCTAGACACTGGATCCCACTTCATTTTCTACAGAGCAATAATAAAGAATATACAGTACCAGTCAAAAGTTGGACACACCTACTCGTTCAAGAGTTTTTCTTTTAATTTATTTTTACTATTTTGTAGAATAATAGTGAAGACATCAAAACTATGAAATAACACATGGAATCATGTAGTAACCAAAAAAGTGTTATGGTTTTAACTCTAGACACAGAAAAGGTAGAACAAATATGGAGAGTACGGGGTACAGTAAATATATTTTATATTTGAGATTCTTCAAAGTAGCCGCCCTATGGCCTTGATGACAACTTTGCACACTCTTGGCATTCTCTATAACCTAAGTATGCTGTTTATGAATACGATCCAGGAGAGTTATCAGACATTTCGGACTCAGACCTGAGACACAGATGTGTGTGTTATGGCATCCTCACTGAAGGCATTCTCAAATACTTTACGGAAAGAGACCCTGACCCTATCCTTGAAGTCCTGGCCCATAAACACGTACAGGATAGGGTTGAGGCAGCTGTTGACATAGGCCAGAGAGATGGCCAGGGGGTACCAATTCCAGGCTTCACCTGCCGAGGCAAACCTACCATACCCAATCACCATACCTATGATGTGATAAGGCAGCCAGCACACGAAGAATGCTGCCACCACAGCTAGAATAAGCCAGAAGGTCCTCTGAGACTTGAAGTGAGCACTGCTCACCCTCCTACCGATGAGCAGGTAGCAGACAGCGATGACCAACAGGGGAACAAGGAAGCCGAAGACCAACCTGGGAACATGGGTGGCTTTGATGGCCAAAAAGAAGCCCCTAATGTTGTTTTCGCCAAGGGGGTGTACAGTGGTGCACATAATAATTTCGTCGTCGTCAACACTATCGATGGTCCCATTATGAATCATGGTGGGGAGGCTGAGGAGCAGGGCCAGGACCCAGGTCAGACCACACAGCAACCAGGCCAGGGCGATGCTCCGGTGGTTCTGGGCCAAGACAGGCAGGATGATCAGGACAAAGCGGTCCAGGCTGATGAGAACCAGGGTGAAGACACTGGCAAACATGTTGAGATACATGACGGAGGGGATAACCTTACACATAGCCTCTCCGAATGGCCAGTGTTGATTCAGTATAATTTCAACCAATGAGAATGGTATGGAGATACAGCAGAGGAGGTCTGCTACAGCCAGGTTTACAAACCAGACAGTTTTGACTGTCCTCTTCATCTTCACTCCAGCTATCCAGACGACAAAGGCGTTGCCTGGGATACCGAGGACACAGGTTATGCTGTAGATGACTATGGACACCACCCGTATGGACTGATTTAGCTGCTCTGATTGATCAGTTTGAATGAACATGTCATAATAATCCATCAAGTGCTCCTCTGAGGAATTCATGTTGTCACTAGGGGAGGAATTGTTTGATACACAATGTCACTCATTGTAAAACACACAATTTTCTAAATTTATGTTTTAACTTAACTGAGCATTGCAGTAAGGGTTCTCAGTGAGGTCATTCTTATAACCAGTCATAATTAATGGCAATGGTTTTGCTGTTTATATACCATGTGGCTGCATTAACAGAATTGAAATTCAAACATTAGCACCTTCCGTGTTGAAAATGTTTGTCCTTAGTTTCTACTGTCATGAAACAGAGAGGTCTCAAATCCTCTTCACAAAGTTAAACAAATATTAGAAAATAATATCATACTATCAAGTTAATTATTTAAAATGAACTACGTAAAAGCACACCTAAAATTCAACTGAACATTTGTATCAAACTCACCTCTTCTTTCAGGTCGCTGTTCTGATTCTGTCACCTATCTTCAGGTTTTCTGTATTCCAGGGTTAGAACGTGATAGGGAGGGGCAAAATCGATGGGACGTAGATGGTGTAATAAAATTAAAGAAAGAAGAAGTATTGGAAGTACCCGCTGGGCACACCACATTTTAAATGTGGATAATTGGGTAATATTTGGTTGAGACATTGAAATTACAACCAACTCAAAAAGACAGGGAAAGTTAGCTGAATTTCCATTGTGTTATGACTATGATTTCAACCATCTAAATGCACAACCAAATTCCATTAGAAAAACAATGTCTGCTTGTCGATTTAGTTGTCAGCCAAATGTTTATCACTGTGCTTTCAACCATTTAAAAGTACTGCAAAGTTTAAATGGGAATACAATGTCAGCTATTTTGTTTATTTATACAATAGATTGTGTTATCCCTGTGCTTCATCTAATAGCAGAACCAAAGTAACCTGGATTGCAGTTGAGATTTTATTTTAAGTACATGGTGAAAGTGATCAATGCCATTTGAGATTCTGCACAGAATATTACAGCACTTGTTAAATTTTTTTATGCTTAGCTGGACAGGAAAATGGTCCAATTTACGCACTAATCAAGAGAAGATCCTTGGTAATCCCTACTGTCTCTGATCTGGCGGACTCAAGGGCTCACGAAACACAAATGCTATGTTTGTAAATCATGTCAGAGTGTGCCCCTGGCTATATGTAAATTAAAAAGATTAGCTTCATATAAGGAATGTGAAACAATTTATATTTTTACTTTTACTTTTGATACTTAAGTATATTTAAAACCAAATACTTTTAGACTTTTACTCAAGTAGTATTTTACTGGGTGATTTTTACTTGAGTTTTATTATTAAGGTATCTTTACTTTTACTCAAGTATGACAATTGGGTACTTTTTCCACCACTGTTTGTCACGACTTCAGCCGAAGTTGGTCCCTCTCCTTGCTCGGGTGGTTTTCGGCGGTCGACGTCACCAGCCTTCTAGCCGTCACCGATCCATTATTCATTTTCTGTTGGTTTTGTCTTCCTTTTTCACACACCTGGTTTACATTCCATGATTACATGTTCCTTATTTAACCCTCTGTTTCCCCCATGTTTTTGTGCGTGATTGTTTGTTGTATTTTGCTTCCGTGTATTTTCGAGTGTTTGGTTTATTCACTCGTATGTTTATTCTGAGTAAACTTTATGAACACTCATCACGGACTTCATTACACTGTTGATATGTTGTATTCAAGTCTCCGTCTCAACCAAAATTCTAAGCTAAAGAACAGGACTAAATCAAATCAAACTTGAAATGCACTTAAATGTGCACTATGCAGAAGTCTCTCCGTCATTTCCTGGTTGCTAAAATTCTAAATGTTTGCCTAATCTCAGAATATGTGACAAAACAAGCAAGTACAGCGTAGAAAATCATTGCAAACCATCTAAAACCGCTGTGATATTGAAAATATATAACCCAAAATATTGTATTTTCAGCTGTTTGAAGCTGGTGTATAAAACCGAAAGTAAAAGCAAAAACTAAATTTAAGAATGGGAAGCATAGAAATAGCGCACATAAAACAGATCTACTGCTTTTTAGACATGCTTTCAATAAGAATGACAGAAGTCACATTTCTATGTGAATTTGGTTGGGTCTCCCAAATAATATACATATCGCAGCTTTAAAATACGTTTTTATAAATTTAGTCCTGTTCTTTAACCTAGATTTTTGGTGGAGATGGAGGCCTATGATTTCCTAATCCGCCCCTGGATACATCTTCTTCAAAAGTTGATATTTGGCTGCATTGACAACCAAACACAATCCAATATCATTACATTTGAAATCAACCAGAGCTTGAAACCCTAGGTTTCTGAATTGAAACAATAGCTGATGATGACTTCGAAAAATATCATTAGCATAATTGATGAGTTATGAGTGATAAAGTTGGTCACATTTCATTTGCGCTTTTACCCTATAGAATGACTTCGATAGCAACAGTGAATCTATTTAGGTGCTGCGCAAGAGCTCACCTAAAATTCTTCTTCAGGACTCTGTTCTGATTTTGTCACTTATCTTAAGTTTTTTTGTTTCAGGGGAGGAATGTGATAGAGAGGGGCAAAAAGTCAATGGGAAGTATGTGACAAAATGAGTAATAAAGTTCAAGAAAGAAGAAGTATTGAAAGTACCCACTCGGCAAACCACATAATTTCAACATGGATAATTATCACATTTTAGGAAAGACCCAGATGCAGATGAAGTAAGTAGTGTCGAAGTAATACAAGTTTATTACTAGAACAGGGGGCAGGCAAAACAACAGGTCAAGCAGAGGTCAGTAATCCAGATCAGAGTGCAAATGGTACACAACGGCAGGCAGTCACAGGGCAGGCAGAGGTCAATAATCCAGTGTGGTGGGACAAGGTACAGGACGGCAGGCAGAATGGTCAAAACCGGGAAAACAGGAACTTTAGAAACGCCAGGAGAAAGGGGAAAACCACTGGTAGGCTTTACGAACGAAACAAACTGGCAACAGCCAACAGAGAACACAGGTATAAATACACAGGGGATAATGATGGGAGATGGGAGACACCTGGTGGGGGGAGGAGACAAGCACAAAGACAGGTGAAATAGATCAGGGTGTGACAGGGGTGGCTGACAAGGTAAAAATCTGTCGTTCTGCCTCTGAACAAGGCAGTTAACTGTTCCTAGGCCATCATTAAAAATAAGAATTTGTTCTTAACTGACTTGCCTAGTTAAATAGAGGTAAAATAAAAAATGGTAATACTTGTTTGAGACATTGATTACTGAGATTACAACCTATATTCACCAACTCAAAAAGTTTACTGAATTTCCATTGTGTTATGACTATGATTTCAACCATCTAAATGCACAACCAAATTCCAATGAAAAAACAATGTCTGTTTTTCGATTTAGTTGTCAGCCAAATGTCTATCACTGCGCTTTCAACCATTTAAAAGTACAGCAAAGTTCAAATGGAAATACAATGTCAGATATTTCGTTTATTTATACAATAGATTGTGGTATCTCTGTGCTTCATCTAATAGCAGAAGCAAATTACCGGGATTGCAGCTGATTTACATTAAAAGTACATGGTGAAAGTAATCAATGCCATTTGAGATTCTTCACAGAATATTACAGCACTATTCGTTAACCTCGATTTTTGTTGGAGATGGAGGCCTATTATTTCCTAATCCGGCCCTGGATACATCTCCTTCAAAAGTTGATATTTGGTTGCATTGACAACCAAACACAATCCAATATCACTAAATATCATTACATTTGAAATAAACCAGAGCTCGAAACCCTAGGCCTATTGTCTATGTTTAGTTATATTCTGGGTTGAATTGAAACAATAGCTGTTGATGACTTTGCATGTGCCATATAGGCCTTAGCATAATTGATGAGATGTGAGTGATAAAGTATGGTCACATTTCATTTGCACTTTTAAACCTACCCTTTAGAATGACTTCGATAGCAACAGTGAATCTATTTAGTTTTTAAGTGGAGATCTCGCAACAATCATTCTCACAATAGTACATTGGTAATAGTTAAAACCCTGGATGGGAGACCAAAGGGTAGCTGTAGATGGATCACTTCTCCAGTAGGAGGTGCTGCCCAGCCTAGAGTTTATTTTCTGATAGTGGATATAGATCTGAAGTTGTTTTAAAGGTAAAAAGTCAACATATTTTATACAAGGTTTGTCTGTTGAAATTTGGTTACCATGATGACATAATCCTGTGGTTGAAATGTTACCATCAAAACATCAGTTGATTACTTTTTTCAAATCCAATTTATTTCCATGTAGATTTCACGTCACAATATGTAGACAATATACTTTGAAACAATGTTGATTCAACCAGTTTCTGCCCAGTAGGTAGAGTGTCACACCTTGGCTGAGAGGGATTGTGAATATACTCATCCTAATACCATGGTTTTGACTATCAATCAATCAAATTGATTATATAAACTCCATTTTACATCAGTATTTGTCACAAAGAACTTTACAGATACCCAGCTTAAAATCCCAAAGAGAAAGCAATGCAGAAGCACAGTGGCCAGGAAAAACTCCCTAGAAAAAAGGAACCTAGGAAGAAACCTTGAGAAGAACCAGGCTCAGAAGGGTGGCCAGTCCTCTACTGGCTGTATTAGGTAGAGATTATGTGGCCATTAACTGGTTGCCTGACAATTCAAACTGAATTCTTCCACTGCTCTGTTTGCTATATACTTCAGTCTGAGACTGCCATCGTTGAAGTCAGTTGTGGTGGCATCAAAATGAGGGGTGTTGTGCATCAGCGAAGCATCAGCGATTGGATCATCTCTAACCAATCCAAGTATCAAAGTCAATTACACATTTTCAAAACGCTGCTTTACCCACGTGTTTTCTGGCTCAACCCATAGGTTTCTGGGACCAAATCCGAACGGTTAGAATATGTTCACGTTTGGTGAAGGGTCAGGAGGTACTCAGATACAGACTCATTGTGGAGAAGACAGTGTGGTCCCATCTGGCTCAGTTGGTAGAGCATGGTGCTAGCATCATCAGGGTTGTGGGTTTGATTCCCACAGGGAAGCAGTACAAAAAAGTATGACAATGTGTCCTCTGACTACATCCATCACAATGGATGAGAGTGTTTACTAAAATGTAAGAAATGAATGGGTGTGTGGTTTGGCTGGAGCAAGAAGTCAAGGAAGCCAGGAAAATTAAATGGTGGAAACTTTATGAATACTATAGTTAGATGAATACACATTTAGCTAAACTTAGGGAAATGCTTAGTCTTAGTGAGGATGTGTTCCCATCATCACACTTCCACTGAGGCACGTGAGAATAAAACCACTAATGTTAATAAACAACAATGCATGTAAAACGTTTCAGAAGTGTCTGAAAAAACGTGTTCCTTTTTCTGATTTAATTTTTTTTTTTCTGAAAAAGGAACTAACATTTTAGAGGTCTATCACTTCTCCACTCAGAAAAAGGAACTAACATTTTCCAGGACACCTCAAACTTTTCACATGCATTTTGATGTATTCAAATTAGTGGTTTGTTCTCACATGCCTCAGAGTGGAACACATCCTCACTAAGACCAAACAATGGGGCAATGCAAATAGTCTGGGTAGCCATTTGATCAGCTATTTAGGAGTCTTGTGGCTAGGGGGTAGAGTCTATTTAGGAGCCTCTTGGACCTAGACTTGGCGCTCCGGTACCGCTTGCCATGCGGTAGCAGAGAGAACCGTTTTTTAGACAATTTTTAGGGCCTACCGCCTGGTATAGTGGTCCTGGATGGCAGGAAGCTTGGCCCCAGTGATGTACTGGGCCATACGCACTACCCTCTGTAGTGCCTTGCGGTCGGAGACAGAGCAGTTGCCATTCCAGGTAGTGATGCAAACCATCAGGATGCTCTTGATTGTGTAGCAATAAAACCTTTTGAAGGTCTGAGGACCAATGCCACATCTTTTCAGTCTCCTGAGGGGGAATAGGTTTTGTTGTGCCCTCTTCACGACTGTCTTGGTGTGCTTGGACCATGTGAGTTTGTTGGTGATGTAGACACCAAGGAACTTGAAGCTTTCAACCTGCTTCACTACAGCCCCGTCGTTGAGAATGGGGGCATGCTCGGTCCTACTTTTCCTGTAGTCCACAATCATCTCCTTTGTCTTGATTACGTTGGGGGAGAGGTTGTTGTCCTTGCACCACACCACACAGTGAGGTCTCTGACCTCCTCCCTATAGGCTGTCTCATCACTGTCAGTGATCAGGCCTACCACTGAGTACCCCTGAGGGGCCCCCGTGTTGAGGATCAGCGTAGCGGATATGTTGTTACCTAACCTTACCACCTGGGGCGGCATGTCAGGAAGGCCAGGATCCAGTTGCAGAGGAAGGTGTTTAGTCCCAGGGTCCTTCGCTTAGTGATGAGCTTTGAGGGCACTACGGTGTTGAACGCTGAGCTGTAGTCAATGAATAGCATTCTCACATAGGTGTTCCTTTTGTCCAGGTGTGAAAAGGCAGTGGGAGTGCAATAGAGATTGCATCATCTGTGGATCTGTTGGAGTGGTATGCAAATTGAAGTGGGTCTAGGGTTTCTGGGATAATGGTGTTGATGTGAGCCATGACCAGCCTTTCAAAGCATTTCATGGCTACAGACGTGAGTGCTACGGGTTGGTAGTCATTTAGGCAGGTTACCTTAGTGTTCTTGGGCACAGGGACTATGGTGGACTGATGGAAACATGTTGGTATTACAGGCCCAGACAGGGAGAGGTTGAAAATGTCAGTGAAGACACTTGCCAGTTGGTCAGCGCATGCTCTGAGTGTATGTCCTGGTAATGCGGCCTTGTGAATGTTGACTTGTTTGAAGGTCATACTCACATCGGCTGCGGAGAGCGTTATCACACAGTCGTCTGGAACAGCTGATGCTCTCATGCATGCTTTAGTGTTACTTGCCTGGAAGTGAGCATAGAAGTTATTTAGCTCATCTTGTATGCTCGTGTCACTGGGCAGCTCTCGGCTGTGCTTCCCTTCGTAGTCTGTAATAGTTTGCAAGCCCTGCCACATCCGACGAGCGTTGGAGCCCGTGTAGTATGATTCGATCTTAGTCCTGTATTGACGCTTTACCTGTTTGATAGTTCGTCGGAGAGCATAGCAGGATTTCTTATAAACTTCTGGGTTAGAGTCCTGCTCCTTGAAAGCGGCAGCGCTACCCTTTAGCTCACTGCGAATGTTGCCTGTAATCCATGACTTCTGGTTGGGGTATGTACAGTCACTGTGGGGACGACGTCCTCGATGCACTTATTGATGAAGCCAGTGACTGATGTGGTGTACCCCTCAATGCCTGCGGAAGACTCCTGGAACATATTCCAGTCTGTTCTAGCAAAGCAGTCCTGTAGTTTAGCATCTGCTTCATCTGACCACTTTTTTATAGACCGAGTCACTGGTGGTTCCTGCTTTAATTTTTGCTTGTAAGCAGGAATCAGGAGGATAGAATCATGGTCGATTTGCCAAATGGAGGGCGAGGGAGAGCTTTGTACGCGTCTCTGTGTGTGGAGTAAAGGTGGTCATCAGTCATCAGTTTAATGAAACGTTTTAAGAGTGAAGTGTGTTTTGAATTTACAGAATGTCAATGCATTTAGGGAGTCTGTTTTTGCAGTATTTTTTAGAAGAAGCTAGGCAAGAGAAAACTGTTAGCTTTTTCTTCCTTTCAGTTAGATGTGATGAAAAAATGACTGAATTAGAATAAACATGCTCTCTGGTATACAGCATCCTCATGTGACTCTTTCTGAGTTGTAAAATCATACATTAGCAATGACCAAGGACAGAATGTAATACAATTTGGAAAAAGTAAAAGGGTCTGAATACTTTCCGAATGCGCTGTATTAGTTAAAATATTTATTTTTACAAATGTTAAAAATGTTCTCCCACTTTGACATTCAAGTACTTTGTGTGGATCGTTGACAAAAAAATTACAATTAAATGCATTTTAATCCCACTTTGTAACACAACAAAATGTGTAAAAAGTCAACAGGTGTGAATACTTTCTGAAGGCACTGTATACTTTGTGTAGGCTTTATAGACGTTCCCCACCCCTTGGCTACAACCCTTCTAGTTTAGTGTACCCTGCACGCACAACCCATGTGTAATTCCGGGTCTCTGGCATTATTTGGAACTGCTGATCTGTGGTCAAGAATGCCAAGTTCATCTTAGCCTATGCTGCACCTGACTTTGACATGGATCACCCCCAGTGAACACTGCAACTCCTACTGCTCTCTCTTCATCGGACTGAGTTTTTTCTCATAGTCTAATAGCATGTGGTGGCACAGGGCTACTCATTACTCCTAACTGGAGATGTTCTATTTTCTCCCTCTCACCTGTCCATCTCTTCATTTGAATTCCATACTGTCACTGTCACTTGTCCGCTCAAGCTTACAATGTTGTCATCTATCGCCCACCAGTTGCACTTGGAAACTGATGTCAATGAGCTTGACACCTTGATAAGTAAATTTCCTGACGATGGCTCGCCACTCTTCGTACTTCAACCTCCTGTCACGAAGCGGCCCCTAGCCCGTAACAAAAAGGGAGACAACGTGGAGATAAAAGAATAACAAAAATGTATTTATTAACAAAATTAAACTATAAACAAGTAACAATGGTGTGTGTAGTCAGTGAGTGGATGCGTGCATAGATGTGATAATGAGGGGTGCTGAGAGGTGCCAAAGCAAACAAACAGCCACAAAGATGCCACAACCAAAATCCAACAGTGTGTCTGCGTGGAGAGTCTACTCAATGAATGGGGGAAAGCTGTATTATCCCCAGGACACACGCGAGCCCAAGTGTGTCTCATTTCGCTGATGGCCCTCCCGGCTCCACCCACGGACATTCTATTAAGGAAAACAAGAGCAAAGAGAAAGAATTCGGCAGACAGAGTGGGAGGGCTGTCACGTCTGCCATTGTTACTAGTGAAAGGTCCCAGGTTCAGATCCCAGATGAGCCCCCACTTGTCACGAACCGGCTCATAGCCCGTAACAAAGAGAGACAAAGTGTAGATCAAGGAAGAATAAAAATATATTTATTAACTAAAGTAAACTATAAACAAGTAACAATGGTGTGTGTAGTCAGTCATCTGCCTTCAATTAATTTCTTTCCCCTCCTTTCACCTCACCTTTTCGCAATCCCCTCCAACTCACAAGGCAAGTAATACGCTTGGCCTCATCTTTACTAGAGGCTGTTCGCCTGCTAATCTCACTGCAAACCCCCTCCAGTTCTCTGATCACTTCTTTGTTTCCTTTTCTGTCTCGCTTTCCAACCCTAACCACTCAGCCCCTACTCAGGTGGTCATGCGCCATCACAATCTTCGCTCTCTCTCTCCCACTATTCTCTCCTCTTCTATCCTACAATCTCTCCCTTCTTCTAAATCCTTCTCCCTTCTGTCTCCTGATTCTGCCTATTCGACCCCTACTCTCTTCCCTGTCTGCATCCTATGTCTTGCACTTTCTCCTTTCGTCCCTGCCTGCTCGGACCTCCCCTCCTGCTCCGTGGTTGAGTGACTCATTACGAGCTTACAGAACAGGGCTGCGGGCAGCTGAGCGAAAATTCAGGAAAACTAAACTTCTGGAGGACCTATTATCCTTTCACTCCCTCCTCTCTACCTTCTCTTCCTCTGTATCTGCTACTGCTACTAAAGCCACTTTCTATCACTCTACATTTCAAGCTTCCTCCTCAAACCCTAGGGACCT
This sequence comes from Brachymystax lenok tsinlingensis, assembly GCA_030435695.1. Taxonomy (NCBI): domain Eukaryota; kingdom Metazoa; phylum Chordata; class Actinopteri; order Salmoniformes; family Salmonidae; genus Brachymystax; species Brachymystax lenok. Next base: position 13,408,403 of record CM059795.1, read on the forward strand.
CTTTCCCTTATTCTCCTCCCTCCTTAATCCTTCAGCCCCTCTCCCTCCCTCCTCCCTCTCTGCGGACGACTTTATCAACCACTTTGAAAAGAAGGTTGACGACATCCACTCCTCATTCACTCAGCCTATTTAGTACACTGATCCCACTCACACAGAACTACCATACGCCTTGACCTCTTTCTCCCCTCTCTAACAAGATGATATTTCTCCCATCTCCAGAGAACTTCTCCCATTCCTCACTTGCCTTTTCTTTTGTTTCTTTCCAAAACACTTGAGCATGCTGTCTCTGATCAACTTTTTGTTATCTCTCTCAGAACAAACCAATCAGGATTCAAGACGGGTCACTCAACCGAGACTGCTCTTTTCTGTGTCACGGAGACTCTCCGCACTGCCAAAGCTGACTCTCTCTCCTCTGTTCTCATCCTCCTATATCTATCCGCTGCCTTTGACACCATGAACCATCAGATCCTCTTCTCCCCCCTTCAAGCTCTGCACACTCTGGGATTATATCCTACATGGCAGGCCAGTCGTACCAGGTGATATGAAGACGATCTCTGTCTGCACCACGTACTCTCACTACTGGTGTCCCCAGGGGCTTGGTTCTAGGCCCTATGCTCTTCTTTCTATACACCAAGTAATTCGGCTCATGCACACACTGTATGTAGACTTTTCTATTGTGTTATTGACTGTACGTTTGTTTATTCCATGTGTAACTCTGGGTTGTTGTTTGTGTCACACTGCTTTGCTTTTACTTGGCCAGGTCGCAGTTGTAAATGAGAACTTGTTCTCAACTGGCCTACCTGGTTAAATAAAGGTAAAATAAAAAATATTAAAATATCCTCACATCGTCTCTCCTGTCATTGCTATTCAGATGACATTCAACTACTGTTATCCTTCCCCTCTTCTGACACACAGGTGGTGACACACATCTCTGCGTGCCTGGCAGATATTTCAGCTTGGATGTCGGCCCACCACTTCAGGCTCAACCTCGACAAGATGAAGCTGCTCTTCCTTCCAGAGAAGGCAATTGAATACAGGCTTCTTTAAAAGCATTTACAGCCTATCTATCTATGGGTAACAGGGTTGATGCGTTATGCTCGACCTGCTCAGTTTTCCACCACAAAACACCAGAAGATTTCCAAAAAGAGTAGTACCAGCTCACCTGATTTTACACTATGGGCTCTATTTGAACAAATGCAATGGTAAATCTTAGCGTTGGTATATTTTAGCTATTTTCACATCAGAAATTATGAGCGCAATAGATGGAGTTGGTGGGAAAGGGCTGGGTTTTGTTTTCCGCCTGTGGGCTGACATTGAAGTCAATTCTAGACCTCGCAGTCACGCAAGAGTAAGCTACAATGTAAACTCCCACTTCTACAGGTGGAAAATGGGAGACCCTGGATAAGAAAGTGTTTTAAGGGTTTATTTGACAGCGAAGGACACATTCAACACGTCAAATTGTAAGTATTGTTTCAAGGGATATTGGATATGCCTCTGTTGACTGGAAACTTTATTTGATGAAATAGTTTAGATGTGGTTGATCAAGGACGCCAGGCTACAGAAGCTGTAAACAATGACATGGTAAGGGCTTGGTTTTAAATCAAGTGAAATCGAAAACAAACAACTGTTACAGTAAAATAACTGAAATATTTTTAAATACGAGGGTCGCCGGCATCTTCTCATCTCTTTTAGAGATTATACAAAAGATTTTGCTATGTCTCTTATGTGGATGATGTTAAAAACATTTGTTGGTCTGATGTGATTAATAAGGAGCATCCAGATGCTGCACTTTATGAATATATGAAATTGCATCTTCCAATTATTGCTAAACATGCACCTGTTAAGAAACTGACTGTCAAGGCTCCATGGATTGATAAAGAATTGAACAACTGTATGGTTGAAAGAGATGGGGCAAAAGGAGTGGCTAATGGGTCTGGCTTTACATCTGACTGGTTGACTTACTGCAAACAAAAAGAAGAAGAAACTGTATTATGAAGCCAAGATCAATGATGATGGAAAAAAAATTATAGGCAAAAAGACAAATTGAACAAATCTTTCATCGAATCAGATGTATTATTCATCCCAAAACCATTTAATGTTGCCAATTATTTTAATGATTACTTCACTGGCAAAGTGGGCAAACTTAGGCAGGAAATGGCAATAACGTACAGTGAGCCATCGTACTCATGCATAAAAATACTAATAATGAAACAAAAGCATTGTAAGTTTGAATTTTGTAAAGTTAGTGTGGGAGAGGTGGAAAAATTATTGTTATCATTCAATAATGACAAACCTCCTGGCATTGACAACTTAAATGGAAAGCTTCTGAGGATGGTAGCTGACTCTATAGCCACTCCTACAGTATCTGTCATATCTTTAGTCTGAGTTTAGAGGAAAGTTTTGTCCTCAGGCCTGGAGGGAAGTCAAAGTCATTCCATTACCCAAGAGTGGTAAAGCGGCCTTTAATGGTTCTAACAGCAGACCTATCAGCATGCTGCCAACTCTTTTACAGGACACGACGAGAGGGAAAGTTTAGTTTATAAAGGCAACTAAAATGAGCTTGCAGAGGTAATTGCACGTTACGACCCTTGCTGAACATATCAAACTTTCCAACTGTCTTTTTCGGGATGTCGAAAACAATTCCGAATGATTTGATAGCTTCTATCACATAATCCATTAAACGTTTGATTAAAGAGAGAGGTTGACGCAGTAAAAATAAAATTGCGTGAGCTCATGTGTGTGCCCACTTTCCTATTTAGCAAATATGATAACACAATCACTCCAGACAGACACAAGCAAAAACTCATGACATAAATGTACACTAAACATTAGAAATCTGACATTCTGTATCGGATGAAAACGAGACGATTTCCTTGTCTGATCAACTGTTAAATATTGCCCCACCGCTCTGGGACACGGTGCAACCATTCTGCTTGCAGTTGTCAGTTATCGTCAGGTATGTGGATGATCAGGCCTTTATTCAGGAACATTTGTTGGAATACTTTAACTTGTGAAGTGTGCGAGATGTGCAGTCTGTGTTTGACTTCATGAATTTTGAGATGTCTGAGTTCAAGTTCATAGAGAAACTCTTTGTCCAAACCGACAATGACGCAGCTGTAATAGAATGTAACATAAACTCACTCACTTTTGTACATCGCGCTGGTCCGTACAATTTACCTTATTTTTGCGCCCAAAAAACGTAACACTTCCAGATCAACTGTAATATCAATACCAATGTAAAGCACAATTTCTCCCCTTCCAACAAAATCAATGACGAGACCTTCATGATGGCCATCTCTGCATGATTCAAGAAGGCAATGAGCTCCGTCTGGTCTTTTTAAAAATGGCGGGTGGGGAAGCTAAACCTATTGTGTGATAGTGAGAAGGAGAGATGTTGTGTGGGGAAAGAGCTTTTTTTTCACTCGATCTGTCCAACTTATCACCTTATCGCCTCTATAATTTTAATAAAACACTATAAAGAGTTTACATAATGTGTCATTACATACCTTTTTGAAGGTTTGTGTTGAATTTGAATCGGGTTTTTAGGGCGGTGTTAAAGTGATCTTCAGAAGTAAACAGCCGCTTTTGAGAGTCATGATAGCTTGCAGTGATGACGCAAAAAATGAGTAGGTATTCCCCTTACCCTGTCCCTTTCTTGTTTTTAAACGGTGAGATAAGTGCTACACCTGGTGGAGAGAGGCTGTAAGACAGAATTAGTTGCTTTATGCGTGCTGTACGTTACGCCATGACACGTCACGATGTAGTACAGCGTCGGAGGAGTCCGTTTTTTCAACTTTTCTCCAATACTATAAGAGCTATTACCATGTCAATCAACGCTGGAATAGAAACGTAGTTCACACCCCAGATTTTTATGTCAACACAGTCGCATTCGTTTTCTTTGCAGTCGCGCACATTTGTACGGAATGGTGTTAGCCTATGTTATCTGCTATTTGTATTTACAGCTATGTCCCCTCCTGTTACCTTATTTAATTAAGAGGTGATAACTACTCCACTACCATTGTCAACTTTCTCCTGACATGAACTGAAGCCACGTCTCATGTGCCCGCTCATCCACTGGCACATTGAATGTTTCGCCTCCAAGCACTGTGAGTACCCCTATCCATTTTCTCTCATTACTGTATGCAGAGTCAATCACATACACAATCACTTTATAACACATCAATGATTTTAGTCCTTGCTTGGACTAACTCATTCTTAGCTCTTTTGTCTAACTGTGTAATTTTATAGTTTTTTGTCAAATCCTGTCCTGCACTGGTCAAGCCTATGAACACCTCAACTCGTGCCTCATACCCTCATTCAATCACTGCTGTGATCCATTTCCAACATGGTGTAAGTAGCCATCTCATTTCCATTCCCCATAATATTGTACTATAAATGTCTTTATTAAAGTAATTAGTCTTTGCTGATTTTTGAAAGACACGTCTCCGTGTGTTCGCGCGGAACACACACACACACACACACATTACATGTTAATGTTTTTAAATATATGTGAATTGTAAAGTCCTTTAAGGTATTTTTCGTTATGTCGATTCAAATATGGCGTAGCAGTCGGACGTCTGTTTTTGTCTTGTCTTGTCCCGTGTATCTTAATTCTTCGTATATATTTCGCGTATATTTTTTATTTATTTTTAATCTCAATTTCCATCTACGGACTGAACATATTATCCTGCAACGCGTCTCACCCAATGTGGAACCGATTTGCAATTTTTAATAGTTTAGAACCGGAACCCCCATCAGAAGCTAGCCAGCCTACTAGCTAGTAGTCAGTTAGCCACTGCTAGCGGTCATCACCGTTAACTTGGACATCAGCCAGCCTCAGCCGGTCAATTCCTGCCAGTATGCACAGCGCGATATCAACCCAGAGCATATCGGACAGCTTTTCTCTACCACATCTCCGGATTCCTACTGCAAGCGCTGAAACTTTACACCGGATCATCGCATCTAGCTAGCTGCTACCCGAGTGGCTACTCCTGGGTAACGTCTCTGTCCCGAAGCAAGCACCAGTTAGCCTGGAGCTAGCCTCGAGCTAGGCCCATCACCCGGCTAGCCGAAGAGATCCATCAGACAATTCCTGGGCTACAATACCTCTTTTGCCAATTGGCCTGGACCCCTTTACTGCCGACACGGAGCCCCGCCGATCCATCACGACTGGTCTGCGGACGTAACCGTGCAAGGGGGTTTCTACAGGCTCTTCTGTTGCGAAGTCCCCCACAGGCCCATCTGCTAGCCTGCTAGCCCCGGCCTGCTAGCTGTCTGAATCGCCGTATCTCCAGCTCGCCTAGCTACTCACTGGACCCTATGATCACTCGGCTACACATGCCTCTCCCTAATGTCAATATGCCTTGTCTACTGCTGTTTTGGTTTGATTATTGTCTTACTTCACTGTAGAGCCTCCAGTCCTGCTCAATATGCCTTAGCTAGCCCTTTTGTTCCACCCTCCAAGGGGGTGAATACTTTTGCAAGGCACTGTATTAACTTTCACGATTCTTGCCATTCTCCTTCAACCTTTTCTCAACAAGCTATTATCATAAGGGCTGGTGCAACTCAATATTAGGTAGGTGTTCCTAATGTTTGGTATACTCATTGTATATCAGGCAATATACCACAGGTATGACAAAAATACTTATTTACGTTGGTAATCAGTTTATATTAGCAATAAGGCATCTCAGGGGTTTGTGGTACATGGCCAATACACCACAACTAAGGTCTGTTCTTATTGCACGACACAACGCGGAGTGCCTGGATACAACCCTTAGTCGTGGTATATTGGCCATATACCACAAACCCCAGAGGTGCCTTATTGCTATTATAAACTGGTTGCAAACGTAATTAGAACAGTAAAAATACATCTCTGTGAAGTCACCTTTGGCATATGATACGGAGTACAAGTAGTGGCTAAATAGACTGGTACTGCTATACACACTGTATGGATTTGTTTAACTTTGTCTACACTTTATATATTCTGTCTGTATATGTTCTGTCTCTACATATTCTGTTTATTGTGTCAGCACCATCTCACCAGATCAAGTGACTGGTACATGTAAATGTAACTGGCGAATAAAGGTGATTCTGAAGTCCAGACAACTGGTTGCCCATTAGGCAAGATGTGAATGTTCTGGAAGGCTAATACTAACTCAACCAGTTTTAATCGATATTGGTGCCCACCACTAATAAATACATATTTAGGAAAACTTTGTGGAAATGTTCAATCTTAACAGTGAGGATGTGTTTTCATCACACTTAGTTCCACTTTGTGCGAATGAAACCACTAATTTGAATAGATAAAAATGCATGTAAAATGTCAGAGGTGTCTGGGATAATATATCCACTTCAAACTGTTAACTCTATTTTCTGAGGTGAGCAGAGGTCATACTGGCTGAGTCTGAAATTGTTTTTGCCTACTACAGGTTTTCTTAAAGTATTGTAGCGACCTTAACCCAACACCTAGCAACCTTGTTAAGGAGTTTGGATCTCTTGGCGTAACAGATCAGGTGTTGGGATGATGACAGTCAATGACCCGGGTTTGAGTCCTGGTCGGGGCTACTCCCTGAATTTCACTACATTGGTGTTAGAAGTGGGATGGTGCCGGTGAGGCCATCGGAGAGGCATGTATACATGAGGGACAAATTACTGAAAGGGGCCTATGTCACTGTGTTTGTTTAGCGGATGTGAGTTGGGCTCAGTCTTGTGATGAGGTAGCCCTGCCCCTTGACCTCAAAATAAGTGTCACCCTTGGCAAAGAGAGAATTTCCCCATGAGTTTAGGGAGTTTGTTTTTACTTGCCCAGGGCCACATTCACTTGCCAAACAATGTCAGTTGTTGTTTATGGTAAGAACAAAATGGATTCTGTTAATCTTCTTTTTAATTTAGAAAGTGAAAGTATCTCTGGATATACTTTTTATGGCCAAAAAAGAGCAAAACAATCCCCAGCCTTCTAATGACCAATATGTTTGATGGTATTTCCCAGTTCAAAACAAGAATGCACTCAACTCGTATTTATGACTTAATTAATTACCTTCCCACTTGGTAATGAATGCAGCATTAGTTCCACTCTGACCAGCCCAACCTCACATTCAATTTGCGCATATATGTACATAATGCGTTTCCGCAGATTTTGTGCGTTTTTGTGTGGTTCAATTCGTGCGAAAAGACACATTTATGTTCTACTTAATTTGTGTGAAAAGACACGAATTTAACCAGTAGGCGACACACAAGCCTTTGCAACAACCATAGACGCGATAGCCTGTGTTTCATTTATAATGTTTTTACGTTATGAATATGTAGATATTTTGTCTTTATTTATTCCCTATTAAAACACTGTAGTTGTATGCCTATATGTACTGTTTTCGATTTTTCTGAACAGACTTTTCAGTATAGAATGAATGTAAGCAATGCATGATGGCTAATGGTGTTTTATTTGGTTGTAGTTCCATATATTTCTTACAAAAAAACAAACGCGTAACCCATTTTTATTGACCAGAATGTAACTGAAAATACAATAGCAGCCTTGCTATTGTCCATTAATACCAAAACATTGTTTTCGTAAAACATTTTGGGAAATGTATGCAGTCATTGTAGTCTTAAATTGTGTTGGCCAAACAAAATTTCCAAAACGTTAACCGGTAATAAGGCTAGGGTGGAGTTGTATTATGAGTGTAAATATATGGCTCTGAGTGTAAGCACCTTTTCACTAGAAATGTGTTAAAATGACCGTAAGTGTGAAATAGGTAGAAAGCTTTTGTATTTCCACTTGGCTGCATCTACGGTTATGAGAACGATAAATCAAGTGCAATACCTGCGTCGACCTGTGCTGAGCAGCAAAACACCGGAAAGCTTCTAGCCTACCGGAAAGTTACAAGAACAACAACAATGGTTACCTCATCCGGTCATGTGACATTTGTTGTTTATAGATTTTTCGTCCACACCAGATGTCTAGACCCTGGACAGATAACAGGTAGGTCGCCAGTTCGTCCCTTGTCAGAAATACAGCATGCAGCCACATTTTGTTTTGTGTTTGTTAAAGTGTTTGGTTTAAAAAAACGTGTTAAACCATTAAGGAAGGTTACGTAACTAAAGTTAATAAAGAAAGATGCATACACAACAGAATGTGTGGATATTGTTGTTGCATTACTTGCATATATATGGATATCATTCTCACTTATTATTTTAGCCACCTATACATTAGGCTATATATTCCCATTTTTGCATCTGTGAAGGAATGTGTTAGGATTGGAAGTTGTCTCTTTGTTTCTTTTGAGATGGTATGGCCTCTGAGGACCTCCAAGACCAACTGGTTGAGGCTATTAAAAAGGCAGAACAGCTTGCTGAGGAGCTCAACCAAGAGAAGGACCCACAAGCCCAACTCGATGAGGCCATTAACGAGGCAAAAAGGCTGGCTGAGGAGCTCAACCCAGAACGGGTAATGTAACAAGTCGTACATTACCGGTAATGTAACCCCTATACCCCCCATACGTGCACAAATATAACCCCAGCACCACAGCATTATGATTCGTCATTGCTTTTTGTTTGTCAAAGTAGACCCCACATGGCACAAATGTGAATTTAAATGTAGACTCCGTGATATGACCTGTGGTTCATATGTGCACAAGCAAGCCATGCTTGTGGGAGACTTTTATTAGTGGGCAAGCCATGATAAAAGAAATGCACTTTTTAGGAAAATAAGAAAAAAAAGACAAACAAGCCTCAAGGGATTAGGTTCAGATGGAGACAAAGGGATGAGAGGGGACAGATTGTTCCTCAAACCAGGAAGGCAACTACATCCACTTCTCTTGGTAAGTTTCATACCGTATAGGTGTTTCATTTTATTGGTCCCTGATCTGACTTTTTCCTTTCAAACATACTGTATCATAGCATATCAAATGTTTGTTGCTGTGCCATAGGCCTACCCTACCTATCTACCCACAGCACATAATACATTACATGGTCTGATCCCACCTTTCCCTGTCTAACTTGTCTGTCTCTGATGAAAATACATATTTAACGAAAGGAGAGTCAGAACTCCAGCAAATCTTTTGAATTACAAATCTTATTACAAATTTGTTCAGCTCCAAGGGCCAGTACATCAAGAGCCAGACTAGTGCAACATTTTGGGCCAGTCACTGAGGAGGAAGAATCAGGTATTTATGAGCGATTGAATAGATTCATCAAAACAATTCCTTGTTATTCAGTGGCCTTGTTATTCATTTATTGAATTTTTACTAAAGCTGTAATCAGTAGTTGAAACAATAACAAAGCACACTCCTATCCTCTGTTTTGGTTACAAGCTGAGTGATGGGGTTGGGGAAATGTAACCACTTTCAATTTATAGACAGCTATGGATGCAATAACTTACCATCAATGTTATTAAAATAATAGTTTTAACCATGTTTTAAGGCTATACAGTGTTATTTTACATTTACTTTGTTTGCAAACATTGACTAAAACAATGTCATTAGACATTAATAAGTTAAAATCCTCTAGAATCAATGGGTATATATCATTAATATAAGTCCAAAAATGGCTTTATCAACTTCTGAATGCCCCTTTAAGTCTCTTATTTTAGAGACCAGGACCAGTGGATTGGAATCCACTCCAGTTAACATTGATGAAGATATAGGTATGTTTAAATTGTTTTACTTTCAAAATTGTGGTCATCTTGGTGTTACTGAATTATACTGCACAACATCTTTATTTTGACAGTGATGCAATTTCTTTTTATGTGGCTCTAGTCTCCAGAATTTCAGATTTGAGATCAAATGTTTGATACGAGGTTACAGTACAGAATGTCATCTTTTATTTCAGGGTATTTTCAGACTTTTCTGATTTACCGTTTTGAAATGAAAGCACTTTATATGTCTAGTTGCAGGTTTTATTAGTCGTATGTGCAGGATACTGATGGTAACACCATTCAACGAAATGCTTATTTTGCTAGTAGCTTCTCAACAATGCAATTCAAAATACTGGAGTATAGAGACAAATTCAACATTTTAGCATCACTGTCCAAATACTTCTGTAGGGGAGTGTCACAGGCCGGCCCATAGCCTGTGGCAAAAATGAGGGGACACGAACAACCGGTATAGGCCAATCAAAAAGGTTCTTTATTATAAACCAAAACTATTAACTTTAAACAAAGAAAAAGGAATGAGGTGTGAAAATGTCATAATGTAAAGTGCAGGGATGCGTGAATCTGTGTGTGTGAACATGACTGAGTGGAAACGACCTAAAACTACAAAAGAACAAACAAAACAGGATCATACCTGGAGGAGCAGAGAGAGAGAGAAAAGTGATTAGTGAAGCAGTTTAAATACCCTGAGCCCAGGTGTCTCCAATCACTAACGACCCTCCTCTGCCTGCAGGAGGAACCGCCCCTGCAATGCAGAGGAGGGGCCCGTGACAAGTGCAATAACAAAATCCTGGCAGTGCTTTTTCCTGCACATTTCCTTTAATATGAAGCAATCTGCCATTCCACATTATGGAATAAGTCTTAGCTTAAATTCATTCAAATTCACTATTGGAATGTTTACACTGTCTTTCCTTTTGTAACCAGTTTGTAATTGTGGAAGCAGGGAGTTGCACTCCCTTTTGCCCTCAGAACAGCCTCAATTCTTCAGGGAATGGACTCTACAAGGTGTCGAAAGCGTTCCACAGGGATGCTGGCCCATGTTGACTCAAATGCTTCCAACAGTTGTGTCAAGTTGGGTGGATGTCCTTTGGGTTGTGGACCATTCATGATATACACGGGGAAAATGTTGATTATGAAAAACCCAGCAGCATTGCAGTTCTTGACACAAACCATTGGACCTGGCACCTACTACCATACCCTGTTCAAAGGCACTTAAATATTTTGTCTTGCCCAGTCACCCTCTGAATGGCACACATACACAATCCATGTCTCAATTGTCTCAAGGCTTAAACATCCTCCTTTAATCTGTCTCCTCCCCTTCATCTACACTGAAGTGAATTTAACAGGTGACATCAATAAGGGATCATAGCTTTCACCTGGTCAGTTTGTCAGGGAAAGAGAATGTTTTGTATACTCAGTGTGTTTTTGCTGTTATAAGACCATTCAGAATTTCTATTCAGTGATGGGATAAAGTTCTATTGTTTGATATTCCAATTTAGACTTTACTCAATATTTTGGTCTGCCCTGTAATTGAATTTACTGCAGTATTTACTGCTGACGTGTTTGGCTTGTCACACCATAGATTGTGCAGACTGTGTTTCATATTTTTTTTTTTTTGCGGCTGAATGTATTATATCAAAGTTCAAATGTATTCTTGTTCATTGTTGTATATAAATATTGTCCCTAGATTGTTTCTTACCATTGGACGTACCAGAGGTGATATGTGGTTGCCTGACAAGCACCATCCATGTTGGCCCTGGGAAACATCATCCTCGTAGGAATAAATGGTATGTGCAATATCTACAAGAACCAAACAGTGATGTAGCAATGCAATGTAAAACAACATTCATTCAGACTACATTTTTTTCCCTCAAGGTCGCTACAATGTCACAGTGCCTGTGCTGACCTGCACAACCTGTCTTAGCACCTGGACTGCAAACTTGGCAGAACTGATGAAGGATGGGTACTGGGCTGCCACTGTCAACTGTGACACCAGGTAGATCTGTTCAGCTCTTTCGAGAAGCTAAAAGTGTCAGTCCCAGTGTAACCGGTGTGAAATGGCTAGTTAGCGTGGTGCACGCTAACAACGTTTCAATCTGTGACGTCACTCGCTCTGAGACCTTGATGTAGTTGTTCCCCTTTTGTTGCGCGATGGTTAACGATGCTTCGTGGGAGGCAGTTGTTGATGTGTGCAGAGGGTCCCTGGTTCGAGCCCAGGTAGGGCCGAGGAGAGGAACGGAAGCTATACTGTTACACCAGGAATGTCCCGTCTGGCGTTTATGCAGATTTTGGAGCAACAAACTGACTTCTTTGGCAGGGTAACAAGAAATTATACTCAGCTTTACCAATGTATGACCAACAGGTTAACCATATGTTCAAGTTATGTTACACAAAGTGTTGTAACAAAATGTGTTTTTCCAGTACTACAACTACGTTAACTTCAGGTCTCTTGTTACAGTATGTGTTAGCCTCCTGCACCAGTGTCCTGCCATGCCCCTCTTGCATCCAATATTTCCTGCTCTTTACAACATAAGTACTCGTCCTACTTTTGCTTTGGCTTTCACCTGCTTTGCTGTCAACACTGTGCACTGGCCCTGCTTTAACTCAAGCCCAGTCAGCCATAATGAATTATAGTATGCTTTGTTTATAGTATTGTAAGTTATTTCATGTATTTTCTATATGTATTTTCCCTTACCAGAACGGAATGATCTGTGGGGGCACTTTTCAAAAAGCTTCTTTGAGTGGACGTACTGCCGCTCTGAAAATGATCAGGTCTGTGATATACAGTCCTTTGACTGCCCAGCCTGTTCCCCCGGCATGCTTGCAGTGTCAGTGGACGGGAACAAGACGCTGTATTGATTCAAAAAAGGGTATGTCAAACTATTCATAATTGATCAAATAACACCATACTCTATATCATTTAAACAATCCAAACAAGTTTGCTTTTTCTTTGTCCAGTGTGAACGTTTTCAAATGCAATAGTGTTCATTTTTAGCTTAAGGAGAGTCAGCAACCTCGGAAGACACCAGGACTCTGTCAAACTGATATACAGCAAAGCTGTGGGCCAAGACACATTCCCTCCTAGAAAATAACTAGGTCCTCCTGGAAGAGGACCTAGATGACATCTATGACAGCATCCACTACAGGTCTGATGACCAGGAATCTATCAGACTGAAGGTGTTCATTTGGGTGGGTGCAGTTTGCACTGGGTGAAAAGTGATTTCATTTGTTTTACATATGTGCTTTATCTGCCTTCCTAAGTAAAAATAGTTTGAACATTTTATGGAAAATAAACTCTTATGTTTCTGCCCTGTTGACAATGTGATCATATGGCACAGATTTGAGAAGGGCGCTCGTCTGTTACTGCTTTTGCCCGGTTACATGACCAGGTCTGATGCACCCCTTTAAATGGCCAATCTGCAGTTTCTACATCCACTTTTGGATTCTTGAAGAATATAATTTTTAAATGCCTCATGAACATAGTTCAACTGCCGTACCCCATCAGATCCCAAAATGTAAAAAACAATTATACTCCAATGTTTGTAAACAAAGTAAATGTAAACATACACTAGCATGTGTCAAACTCATTCCACGGGTGAGCCGAGTGTCTGTGGGTTTTTGCCCTTCCCATGATTGATGGTCACTAATTAGTAAGGAACTCCTCTCACCTGGTTGTCTAGGTCTTAATTGAAAGGAAACAAACAAAACCAGCAGACACTAGGCTCTCCATGGAATGAGATTGACACCACTGGACTATAGCCTCGAAACATGGTTTAAACTATGGTTACATTTCTCCAGCCCCATCCCTCTGCTTTTTACAGAACCATTGGTGGGGAGAACGATTTATTTTTGCACCTGGTGATTTACAATTTTAAACATTGTTAAACTGTAATGTGCTGCGCTTATGTGTGCTTATTAGTTTAGTTTACAAAAACCAAAAAAAGGTTATCCTTGTGAGATGTACAAATGCTTAACTAGTACTGAGTACTTTGACCAGTTACCTCTTTACTCTCAAGTAGTTTTTGAGAGGGCTACTTTACTTGTACTTGAGTACAAGAACTGACTCTCATCTGCTGCAGATAATAATGTTGCCTAGAATCTTGCAATTAATCATCAAAAGTATGGACACAGAATGATTATTGTAGTATTTTATTATGCTGACCCAATTATGACTCATGACATCTTTTGGGAAGAATAATGCATAGCCCTTGTGTTAAGCTGCAAACTTGGAAATGTTCCTATTGAAATGGGGGTTGTCCCATCCTGAACAGGCCAATTGCAAGTGACATACGTTTAACGCTACTATTAGCAACACCTTATTACAATTCAATTTTTTTTTTTTTAAATGTCACTTATGCAGGCAGGTCTGACATAGTGGGAGAATTGTGAACATGCACGTATATGATGGCACAGCGTTTTGCCACGTCTTCGGTTTGGTCGTTCGGTCAGTTTGTTTTGGTAATGTGCGTCGCAATGCCCGTGACGTAGTAGACTGTTTCTGAATTTTCTGATTACATTTTTAAACTTTTCATAAATTATTCTTGCTCAATGTTACTTTCATTTGAATGTCGTAAACATTGTCGGATTCTATTAAATAATTGATGTAACAGAAATTCTTATGTTACAGAAACCGGAAAAGTTGTGCCATTTTGTAGTTCTTTCCTGACCCTAACCAGTTTGTTCTTTATAAATATCTTCGCCAATATCATTCTAATTGATGTGTAGAATGATATGTACATTCATTAGGACATACATAACGCTGTACTGCATCAGCACATGCCAATTCAATGTCTGAAGTAGTGCACTTTTTGAAATGTGTTTTTCATCATAACTATTTAAGCTTGACATGTGTGATTATTTTTTATTCAATAAGGTCCCCTTACTAAACCTTCATGTCAGATAACATTCGGATATGTTAATCTATTCTTAAGTTTGGGAAAAAGTCTATTGGTGGTGCTACCAAGCACCCCATGGCCACCAGAGGTATGGGATTGCATAATTATGTCTAATTCATGCATAGGATTATTTGTGCCAAGCCATAAAACTGAGCTAACAAAAGCATATTTTTGGGGACTCTATGACCAGAGTTGACCTCTTACAAAGGTTTCCTAGGGATGTATAAAGGTTCATGGCAGAAAACAAGTGTATGTATAGAAATGCTTACATGTTGTTACATCGATATTGACGCTTCTAGAAGTTAAAAATAGACATTCAACAGTCTGTGGCCTATATCCATTACCCACATTGCCTTATAACCGCACCTCTATTGCCATGGTCCTCGGCACATCATTTTCCTGATAAGCAACAATGATAAATTAATTAACACTGACCATATCGAATCCCACTGTACCTTCTCCGCTGTGCAATCTGGTTTCCAAGCTGGTCACGGGTGCACCTCAGCCACGCTCAAGGAATAAACAATATCATAACCGCCATCGATAAAAGACAGTACTGTGCAGCCGTCTTCATCGACCTGGCCAAAGCTTTCGACTCTGTCAATCACCGTATTCTTATCGGCAGACTCAACAGCCTTGGTTTCTCAAATGACTGACTCGCCTGGTTCACCAACTACTTCTCAGAGTTCAGTGTGTCAAATCGGAGGGCCTGTTGTCCGGACCTCTGGCAGTCTCTATGGGGGTACCACAGGGTTCAATTCTCGGGCCGACTCATTTCTCAGTATATATCAATGATGTCGCTCTTGCTAAGGGTGATTCCTTGATCCACCTTTACGCAGACGACACCATTCTGTATACATCTTCCAGACTCATATTAAGCATCTCCAATCCAAAATTAAATCTAGAATCGGCTTCCTATTTCACAACAAAGCCTCCTTCACTCCCATCCAACTACCTGCCTCATCCCTACCTACCTCATCCATATTGTTTTTATTAACTTTTTTGGCTCTTGCACACCAATATTTCTACTTGCACATCATCATCTGCACATCTATCACTCCAGTGTTAATTTGCTAAATTGTAATTACTTTGCTACTATTGGCCTATTTATTGCCCTACCTCCTTACTCCATTTGCACACACTGTAATCATATCTGTAATAATTTTTATTTTATTGTGTTATTGAATGTACTTTTGTTTATCTCATGTGTAACTGTGTTGTTTATTGTCGCACTGCTTTGCTTATCTTGGCCAGGTCGCAGTTGTAAATGAGAACTTGTTATCAACTGGCCTACCTGGTTAAATAAAGGTGAAAATAAATAAAACATGCTGCATGTCAATATGACTCAGGGGTAAGCCTATATCCAACAGAAAAAATGCAGGTGAAGTAATATATGTAATAGCATTATATATATATATATATATATAATGTATGTAAGCTATGTTGATATACACGTAGGCCTATGTATTATAATACACTGCTAAAAAAAATAGAGGGAACACTAAAATAACACATCATAGATCTGAATGAAATAATCTTATTAAATACTTTTTTCTTTACATAGTTGAATGTGCTGACAACAAAATCACACATTCTCAATGGAAATCAAATTTATCAACCCATGGAGGTCTGGATTTGGAGTCACACTCAAAATTAAAGTGGAAAACCACACTACAGGCTGATCCAACTTGATGTAATGTCCTTAAAACAAGTCAAAATGAGGCTCAGTAGTGTGTGTGGCCTCCACGTGCCTGAATGACCTCCCTACAACGCCTGGGCATGCTCCTGATGAGGTGGCGGATGGTCTCCTGAGGGATCTCCTCCCAGACCTGGACTAAAGCATCCGCCAACTCCTGGACAGTCTGTGGTGCAACGTGGCGTTGGTGGATGGAGCGAGACATGATGTCCCAGATGTGCTCAATTGGATTCAGGTCTGGGGAACAGGCGGGCCAGTCCTTAGCATCAATGCCTTCCTCTTGCAGGAACTGCTGACACACTCCAGCCACATGAGGTCTAGCATTGTCTTGCATTAGGAGGAACCCAGGGCCAACCGCACCAGCATATGGTCTCACAAGGGGTCTGAGGATCTCATCTCGGTACCTAATGGCAGTCAGGCTACCTCTGGCGAGCACATGGAGGGCTGTCACGGCCCCCAAAGAAATGCCACCCCACACCATGACTGACCCACCGCCAAACCGGTCATGCTGGGGATGTTGCAGGCAGCAGAACGTTCTCCACGGCGTCTCCAGACTGTCACGTCTGTCACGTGCTCAGTGTGAACCTGCTTTCATCTGTGAAGAGCACAGGGCGCCAGTGGCGAATTTGCCAATCTTGGTGTTCTCTGGCAAATGCCAAACGCGTCCTGCACGGTGTTGGGCTGTAAGCACAACCCCCACCTGTGGACGTTGGGCCCTCATACCACCCTCATGGAGTCTGTTTCTGACCATTTGAGCAGACACATGCACATTTGTGGCCTGCTGGAGGTCATTTTGCAGGGCTCTGGCAGTGTTCCTCCTTGCACAAAGGCGGAGGTAGTGGTCCTGCTGCTGGGTTGTTGCCCTCCCACGGCCTCCTCCACGTCTCCTGATGTACTGGCCTGTCTCCTGGTAGCGCCTCCATGCTCTGGACACTACGCTGACAGACACAGCAAACCTTCTTGCCACAGCTCGCATTGATGTGCCATCCTGGATGAGCTGCACTACCTGAGCCACTTGTGTGGGTTGTAGACTCCGTCTCATGCTACCACTAGAGTGAAAGCACCGCCAGCATTCAAAAGTGACCAAAACATCAGCCAGGAAGCATAGGAACTGAGAAGTGGTCTGTGGTCACCACCTTCAGAACCACTCCTTTATTGGGGGTGTCTTGCTAATTGCCTATAATTTCCACCTGTTGTCTATTCCATTTGCACAACAGCATGTGAAATTTATTGTCAATCAGTGTTGCTTCCTAAGTGGACAGTTTGTTTTCACAGAAGTGTGATTGACTTGGAGTTACATTGTGTTGTTTAAGTGTTC
This sequence comes from Brachymystax lenok tsinlingensis, assembly GCA_030435695.1. NCBI lineage: Eukaryota > Metazoa > Chordata > Actinopteri > Salmoniformes > Salmonidae > Brachymystax > Brachymystax lenok. Next base: position 13,425,955 of record CM059795.1, read on the forward strand.
CCTTTATTTTTTTGAGCAGTGTATATAGCCTAGCTGCGCCTAGCCTATGGGCCTATAATAAACTTGGATATGAATTGCGGAAGTTCAAGGTCAGTCGGCCAAAATGCAACATTCTCATAACTTTTAATGATTACTTTCTCATTACTCTTAAGACATTCACTAAGTATTAAAGTTGATCAGCCCAATCCACTGCTCATAACTAATGTATCAACAAGTGACCTTTAAGTTTGTTCCAAACAGAATGTTGTAGCTTTACTATATTGGAAAAGGCCCAGGTAAAATGAAGAACTGTTTCTGTTAACCTGTGCGCCTTTTCTAATAGTGCGCCGGCGTTTTATTTCAGGACCACCGACAGCTACTGTTAGCTAGTGCGTCAGAAATGCGATATGAATCTGTAATTTTCAACCATCTGACCTACAACCGTCTGATTCATATAGCCTGATTTTTTTATGTTTGTTCTTTATTATATCAACTGATTGCTTCTGTACGGGGGTACTTTGGCTGAAAGATAGTTAATTTGCAAGTTTAATAGTCTATGGGCTCCAGATCAAATGTCTCTTTAGTAAATATAATTGTATCTACTCCATAAGATAATCAGCTATGTGCATTGTGTTATAGAAATAGGCATAGACTAAAGGTAAAAAATGGACAGAGTGAAATTAAACGTATATATTTAATAACATAGTAAAATGAATCAATGCAAACATAAAAGACAAAAATACTACTTCTGACCACTTTAATACACATACAGTGAGGGAAAAAAGTATTTGATCCCCTGCTGATTTTGTACGTTTGCCCACTGACAAGGAAATGATCAGTCTATAATTTTAATGGTAGGTTTATTTGAACAGTGAGAGACAGAATAACAACAAAAAAATCCAGAAAAACGCACTTGAAAAATGTTATAAATTGATTTGCATTTTAATGAGGGAAATAAGTATTTGACCCCTCTGCAAAACATGACTTAGTACTTGGTGGCAAAGCCCTTGTTGGCAATCACAGAGGTCAGACGTTTCTTGTAGTTGGCCACCAGGTTTGCATTCATCTCAGGCGGGATTTTGTCCCACTCCTCTTTGCAGATCTTCTCCAAGTCATTAAGGTTTCGAGGCTGACGTTTGGCAACTCGAACCTTCAGCTCCCTCCACAGATTTTCTATGGGATTAAGGTCTGGAGACTGGCTAGGCCACTCCAGGACCTTAATGTGCTTCTTCTTGAGCCACTCCTTTGTCGCCTTGGCCGTGTGTTTTGGGTCATTGTCATGCTGGAATACCCATCCACGACCCATTTTCAATGCCCCGGCTGAGGGAAGGAGGTTCTCCCCCAAGATTTGATGGTACATGGCCCCGTCCATCGTCCCTTTTGATGCGGTGAAGTTGTCCTGTCCCCTTAGCAGAAAAACACCCCCAAAGCATAATGTTTCCACCTCCATGTTTGACGGTGGGGATGATGTTCGGTGGTCATAGGCAGCATTCCTCTTCCTCCAAACACGGCGAGTTGAGTTGATGCCAAAGAGCTCCATTTTGGTCTCATCTGACCACAACACTTTCACCCAGTTGTCCTCTGAATCATTCAGATGTTCATTGGCAAACTTCAGACGGGCATGTATATGACCTTTCTTGAGCAGGGGGACCTTGCGGGCGCTGCAGGATTGCAGTCCTTCACGGCGTAGTGTGTTACCAATTGTTTTCTTGGTGACTATGGTCCCAGCTGCCTTGAGATCATTGACAAGATCCTCCTGTGTAGTTCTGGGCTGATTCCTCACCATTCTCATTGCAACTCCACGAGGTGAGATCTTGCATGGAGCCCCAGGCCCAGGGAGATTGACAGTTCTTTTGTGTTTCTTCCATTTGCGAATAATCGCACCAACTGTTGTCACCTTCTCACCAAGCTGCTTGGCGATGGCCTTGTAGCCCATTCCAGCCTTGTGTAGGTCTACAATCTTGTCCCTGACATCCTTGGAGAGCTCTTTAGTCTTGGCCATGGTGGAGAGTTTGGAATCTAATTGATTGATTGCTTCTGTGGACAGGTGTCTTTTATACAGGTAACAAACTGAGATTAGGAGCACTCCCTTTAAGAGTGTGCTCTAAATCTCAGCTCGTTACCTGTATAAAAGACACCTGGGAGCCAGAAATCTTTCTGATTGAGAGGGTTTCAAATACTTATTTCCCTCATTAAAATGCAATTCCATTGATAAAATTTTTCACATGCGTTTTTCTGGAATTGTTTTATTAATTTACTAAAAACATAATTGAAGTTATTGACATCATTAACATTTATGAATAACCAATATAAGTTAAATACTGATTTACCTTTTTGCATGTAGTCATATTTCCTCTTCCTTAGTCGGTGTTGGATGGGGTTGGATGGGGTTGACTCTGTCATGCTGAACGAGTTGGAGGGTTTTTTGAGGGTGACAGGACTTTCTCCCCGTCTTCATTGGTTTGGTTTGGGTGTAGCTGGTCTCCTGTTTGGTGGGGGTTATCGGGGGTTCAACCTGGTTGGGTATAGTGTAGCTGGTCTCCTGGGTTGTGGGGGTTATCGGGGGTTCAACCTGGTTGGGTATAGTGTAGCTGGTCTCCTGGGTTGTGGGGGTTATCAGGGGTTCAACCTGGTTGAGGATAGTGTAGCTGGTCTCCTGTTTTGTGGGGGATATCGGGGGTTCAACCTGGTTGGGGATCCGGGTGAAGCTGGTCTCCTTGGTTGTGGGGGTTATCGGGGGTTCAACCTGGTTGGGTATAGTGTAGCTGGTCTCCTGGGTTGTGGGGGTTAGCAGGTTCAACCTGGTTGAGGATAGTGTAGCTGGTCTCCTGGGTTGTGGGGGATATCGGGGGTTCAACCTGGTTGGGGATCCGGGTGAAGCTGGTCTCCTTGGTTGTGGGGGTTATCGGGGGTTCAACCTGGTTGAGGATAGTGTAGCTGGTCTCCTGGGTTGTGGGGGTTATCGGGTTCAACCTGGTTGAGGATAGTGTAGTTGGTCTCCTGGGTTGTGGGGGTTATCAGGGGTTCAACCTGGTTGAGGATAGTGTAGCTGGTCTCCTGGGTTGTGGGGGATATCGGGGGTTCAACCTGGTTGGGGATCCGGGTGAAGCTGGTCTCCTTGGTTGTGGGGGATATCGGGGGTTCAACCTGGTTGGGGATCCGGGTGAAGCTGGTCTCCTGGGTGGTGGGGGTTATTGGGGGTTCAACCTGGTTGAGGATAGTGTAGCTGGTCTCCTGGGGGGCAACTATATCAGACAGTTCTTGGTCAGCAACAGGAGGAGGGTTGGAGGGTTGTAGTGTGGGGGCAAGGGTGTTGATTGCCACTGCGAAATAGAACATATTAAGGAAATGGGACAGACAAGTGGACCACAGTTGCCAGTTGGCAGAGGTGAGCATGTATATTTAAGCAATATGGCTCTAGGAGGTGTTTTATATGGCAATACACCACGGCCAAAGGCTGTTCCTTTTGCATGACGCAATGCGGAGTGCGTGGACACAGCCCTTAGCCGTGGTATATTGGCCACACATACCACAAACCCCCAAGGTGCCTTATTGCTATTATAAACTGTTTACCAATGTAATTAGAGAAGTAAAAATACATGTTTTGCCACACGGTCTGATATACCATGGCTTTCAGACAGTCAGCATTCAGGGCTGGAACCACGCAGTTCAGAAATAAACTTCTACACAGGATATGTAAAAAGAATGTGTTGAAATGTTGCTTGGCTGAACTAACTCCTCTACTTTAATAATAACAATAATTATACATGAAACATACAGCTTTACAATTGTAGAAACTAACAAACAATCAACAATCTAACTAAACAACAGCAGACTAAACAAAAGGAAGAAAAACATTAAACAAAATTCTTTGGCGCAAACATGCGTCCTTTGTCCTGATCTTGTCCACATTCTGATTGTGCCCACATTTTTAGAAATGCGTCTACACATGGTCTTATCCGTCCACTGTGTCCGCATTGTGAACAGATTTACTGGTCCCGCCTTGTATGCTAATTCTTTGACAGATATTCTTTCAAAATAATACTTATTTATTTTAAGATACATATATTCCATAAGTCAATGGTGCCACCTGTCAATGATTTAGAAGGCAGGATGATTTAAATGGTTTCACTGTCACCTCCAGACGTGGTCAGGAAGATCTGATCACAATGCTTCTTTTAATCGTCTACACCAGTCTGAAAATGTGGGCACAATCAGACTGTGGACAAGATCAGGACATATAATGCATGTTAGAACCAGGTATAAACGGGGCTAAGAGGTAAGAAGGGCTCAAAGAAAGAGTGTGATATGTGAGTGAGACAGCAGGTGAGTGAGCGAGCAGGTGTTGTGTGAGTGTGTGTGCGAATGTGTGAAACAGGACAGGTATGTGTGGGAATGGTGGAGGGGGGGAGGTAAGGGTAGGCCATGTGAAGAGGTGGGTTTTTAGGCGGAACTGAAAGATGATGGACTCAGAGTCACGGATGGCTGGGGGGGAGGGAGTTCCAGAGCCTAGGAGCAAACCTGTCACTGAAACTCTGGAGCTTGGACCTGGGGATGACAAGAGAGTTTGGCCAACTAAGGAGCTGACATTGAGTTCACATTAAACATCAAGCCCTGACCGTTCTCAAACCCATTAAAGAAGTGCTATGTGTGTGTTTGAAGGTGACATGAGTTTCAGTAGATGTAGATGTTGCCCAGAACATGAAACTCCATAGACTGTAGCCTAGCTTGCTAGCTAGCTAAAGCTAGCTGAAACTGTTGAGTAGGCCTATAGCTACATTTTTAATTGAAAACCTTGACAGATCAGTGAAAATGAATAGTGGTTTGAAATAAATCAGAAAGTAACCTCCCCTGCAGCCGACTGTGTTGACGAGCTGGAACGCACTCCGCATTACATTGGGTTGAAGTTGCCTATGTACAGTACTGATCTTGGGTCAATTTTACGTTATTTTCTCGTACGACTTGGGGAGAGAAAGAACAACAGCCGCAAGGGTTTTGATCGGCCAACATATTTTTTTCTGACTGCAATGAGCGCAACAACACCCACAAATATTAAGTGAAATCATACATAGAAAACAGTATTTGCCATTGGATGTAGGCTAAACATTGGAACCACTCCAATATTATTGTGTAGACATGACTTATTAGTCTTAAAGCAACCAAACATTTGTTAATGTTATATTTTATTTTTTGCATGTATTTCATTACTTTTTTTACTTTAGTTTCTTAATTCTATAGTTATATTGTTTGTTGTATAGCCTGTATCTCAGACGGCCGGAACCTTAATAATAATCACCATATTAACTTCACAAACAATAATTATACTAGTTGACAGAACGGACCCATAGTGGGATACTAACACTCAATCCGCAGGGGTCGTGAATGGGTTATGAGGGCTGGACACTAGGAAACTGACATTTTTGACTTGCTAACTGGTTGAACGCGTTTCAGTATCCTAAGCATATAACATGATTGACATGACCGTAATTCATTATTTTACATTAACCTGTTCAACATGTAATAAATGCATTATGAAGAAAATTGTGTAATTTAGGCTCCACGAAATATGAAATGCGTTATGAAGAAAATGGTGTACTGTTGCCTACACAACAAAAAAGGCCTTTCTGATTACAAGTGCTCCAGTATCCAAAGTATTAAGCGAAATCAAGCATAGAAAACAGCATTGGAATTAATAAAACCCTTTTTCTCACGAATTAAGACGCACGTAAATGTGTGTCTTTTCTCAACAATTCTGTCCAGCAAGTCTAAAACAGTACATATAGGAGTACAACGACACATTTTAAAACATGGTTAAACAAAGACAACATTTATGTATATTCATAACGTTGAATTAGCCTGTATTTCATTTTTGTTCTTCTTTATGGCTATCGCGTCTATGGTTGTTGCAAAGGCTTGTTTGTAGCCTAGTGGTTAAATGTGTGTCTTTTCACACGAATTAAGTCACACAAAAACGCACAAAAAGGCACGAAATTTGCTCAAATGCATTTTGTACATATATGCACAAATTGAATGTGAGACTGTGTTGCTCTGACACATGTGAGAATGAAACCACTCATTTGAATAGATAAAAATGCATGTGAAGTTTCAGAGATGTCTGGGAAAATGTGTCCACTTCAAACTGTTAGTTCCTTTTTCTAAGTTGGTCAAATAGTCATCAGTTTTATGGTGTAGGCATGGTTTTGTAATAAGAAATATATGGTTTGTAATCTGAGACTTTTATTCTGCAATTGCCATAGATATAAATATTATAATGGAACAATAATTTGGCAATACCCTTCCCAGACCTTGCATGTGAGGAGAGATTCACATATGAGATGAGTGACAGAGAATGAGAGTAATGGAGATGTAACCTGTTGTGCCATTAAAGTTGTTCTGCTGCTACTTGGATGGATTGTAGAAAGGAACTTAATTTTGACTCTTATCATCAAACCCACGGGCCCTTCGGAGAAGGTTAAAGATAATTAAGTCTAGAAATTAGAACAATCACCACCTTTTTTGTGTGATTTATTATAATTTTTTTTGTATTTCAATCTTCAAAAAAGTCTAAAATTCAAACCAAAAAAGGTGTTGATTCAAAATCTTCCCTTTTCAGTGTTCAATAGCTATTGACGAGAGAGAACCGGATATCCAATGTAAAACTAATTTTACCTAGGTGCCAAACAGAACCATAAAGCCTAACTACAGGCTCTCTAAAAAGTTGGGTAAACAATACTTTCCTCTAGATATTTGGTCAAAGATTTCGAGCAGCTGAAGGAGAACCCCACAGACAACCAGTAGAGTTAAAATTTAAATGTATTCAACATTCAGGCTCATAAGAAACATTTAAACAATTTTGCATGCAATTATTTTGTATTACAGCCTGATTAATCAGAATATATGTCACTGTGATAGTATAACAGTATACTGCTCAATGGGGAGAGTTTTTGCAGCAAGCCAGCAACATAATTACACAGGGTCCTCCTTTCTAAACTGGGAGAGGCTATACAGACACGCCTGGTGCCCAAATTGTCACGCATCTGAGAGTCCAGTGGAGACAAATGGATTCAGTTCAGTTCATTCAGTCAGCCGTCCTGATAAGCCCTTCCCAGCTAGCTAGTTTACGCTAGCTAGTTGGCAACAACAGCAGCATGGCGCTAGTTGTAGTATTGGTCAGCATCTGAAATCTGGATGTCCCCTTGACATGGAAGTTAGGTGGGAAAGACCAGTGGAACCAGAGCCGTAACCTGGGTTTGGGTTTTAGTGAGGTCCGGAAGGTGTGGGGCTCATTTAGTGCATTTCTAAACAATTAAAAAACTTTAAAAGGCTATTTGGAGAACATCAAAAACAAGCAAAAATGTACCTCAGTCAATCTACAAACTTATTGCCTATCAGCTATTCAAATGTACTGTTATACCCCTGAAAGTGGGCAAATATGAGACATGATTTACACAGATACGTGGCATCAGGAGCTAAATGAAAACATATGACATTTTTGGAACTGTATTGTTTTAATGTAAGTCTATAGAGAAGATACGTAGGCCATGTGGAGTTGTTCATATTGAAACAATGATTTTTTTACGTTTCTAACTTGTTTGATTTTCTCAGGGGACTGCACATGGGGCCTCGACCCCAAGTTTGGGAACCACTGTACTAACCTCTCTCTGTCGGTCTCCTCTGCTTCCTCCTGCATGCATTGCAGCCTGCCTCATGCTTCGATCACACCGACAGTGTCATTGCATTTTGGTACACCAAAATTACAGGCAGTTGCAGTGTGTTCGGTGTGGTTCAGTGGGGTGCATACGTTGGATTTATCGAATGTATGCGTCAAACTGTATGCGTAGACGGCTGACAGAAATGGTAGCAGAAGTTTGACGCATACATTCAATAAATCCAACATATGCACCACACCGAACATACTGCAACTGCTTCTACAATGCAATGCTGCAAGGCAAACGCAGCGTTCCATTGGAAATGAATGTAATTCTGATGTACCAAAGTGCAATGACATTGTCGGTGTGTTTTAAGCGTTAGCCTCACTACCCACATCACTGTCTGTCTCAGTAGCTTACCTTACTGTCTCCCTGTAAGCAAAGTTATGAGAACTTAATAGCATATTTTTTGCTCCTGCTGAGGTAGGCTCTGTTTACTGTTAGCTCCTTACTTCATTCTTCAAGCTGGCTAAGTAATACTAGCCAGAGCCCTTCAACGTTACAGCAACAGATGTCGGTGTGGTGAGATAACTCAATCCACTGTAAGCCACGCCGCAGTGGGCAGAGCTAGGCACCTTGGACTGGGACACGTTTTAATACAACAAAAGAGCTCTCATTTTACAGTGGGTCCACCATGGTTCTGTGTAGCCGAGTTGTGCTGATATACACTGCTCAAAAAAATAAAGGGAACACTAAAATAACACATCATAGATCTGAATGAATGAAATAATCTTATTAAATACTTTTTTTCTTTACATAGTTGAATGTGCTGACAACAAAATCACACAAAAATGATCAATGGAAATCAAATTTATCAACCCATGGAGGTCTAGATTTGGAGTCACACTCAAAATTAAAGTGGAAAACCACACTACAGGCTGATCCAACTTTGATGTAATGTCCTTAAAACAAGTCAAAATGAGGCTCAGTAGTGTGTGTGGCCTCCACGTGCCTGAATGACCTCCCTACAATGCCTGGGCATGCTCCTGATGAGGTGGCGGATGGTCTCCTGAGGGATCGCCTCCCAGACCTGGACTAAAGCATCCGCCAACTCCTGGACAGTCTGTGGTGCAACGTGGCGTTGGTGGATGGAGCGAGACATGATGTCCCAGATGTGCTCAATTGGATTCAGGTCTGGGAACAGGCGGGCCAGTCCTTAGCATCAATGCCTTCCTCTTGCAGGAACTGCTGACACCTCCAGCCACATGAGGTCTAGCATTGTCTTGCATTAAGAGGAACCCTGGGCCAACCGCACCAGCATATGGTCTCACAAGGGGTCTGAGGATCTCATCGCGGTACCTAATGGCAGTCAGGCTACCTCTGGCGAGCACATGGAGGGCTGTGCGGCCCCCAAAGAAATGCCACCCCACACCATGACTGACCCACCGCCAAACCGGTCATGCTGGAGGATGTTGCAGGCAGCAGAACGTTCTCCACGGCGTCTCCAGACTCTGTCACGTCTGTCACGTGCTCAGTGTGAACCTGCTTTCATCTGTGAAGAGCACAGGGCGCCAGTGGCGAATTTGCCAATCTTGGTGTTCTCTGGCAAATGCCAAACGTCCTGCACGGTGTTGGGCTGTAAGCACAACCCCACCTGTGGACGTTGGGCCCTCATACCACCCTCATGGAGTCTGTTTCTGACCGTTTGAGCAGACACATGCACATTTGTGGCCTGCTGGAGGTCATTTTGCAGGGCTCTGGCAGTGCTCCTCCTTGCACAAAGGCGGAGGTAGTGGTCCTGCTGCTGGGTTGTTGCCCTCCCACGGCCTCCTCCACGTCTCCTGATGTACTGGCCTGTCTCCTGGTAGTGCCTCCATGCTCTGGACACTACGCTGACAGACACAGCAAACCTTCTTGCCACAGCTCGCATTGATGTGCCATCCTGGATGAGCTGCACTACCTGAGCCACTTGTGTGGGTTGTAGACTCCGTCTCATGCTACCACTAGAGTGAAAGCACCGCCAGCATTCAAAAGTGACCAAAACATCAGCCAGGAAGCATAGGAACTGAGAAGTGGTCTGTGGTCACCACCTTCAGAACCACTCCTTTATTGGGGGTGTCTTGCTAATTGCCTATAATTTCCACCTGTTGTCTATTCCATTTGCACAACAGCATGTGAAATTTATTGTCAATCAGTGTTGCTTCCTAAGTGGACAGTTTGATTTGTGATTGACGTGTGATTGACTTGGAGTTACATTGTGTTGTTTAAGTGTTCCCTTTATTTTTTTGAGCAGTGTATTTCATATCAGTGTATTGCAGTTAATTTCATCTTTGACTTATTAAGAAAATATATATTGGTGTAGTAAATAAGGAAACAACGAGTCAGACAATTGGCAAGAGAGCATACCAGAGGCTGACCAAAGGGGGGCATCGTTTACTAGGCTACCTAAATAATTAGGATCATATGGTTACCACCAGTGTTTGGAAAACATTGAGTTCGTTGACAAAACAGACTATGGAACAGACATCTTTTCACACAATGTATTTGTCAAAGGTCAGCGGTGGGTCTGTGTAAACCATGTGATTATATTGGAGACAGGTTTATAGCAGTGAATGTTGTCTATTCATTTACTGTTTTAGTATTTCTAAGTAAAAGCCATATCAGCCAATGAAACTAGTTGTTCCCACTTTGTGATAGAACATTCCGATTTTTCTGCCTGACTGTGGCGCTCTTTACCTGAATTGTTGATTTTCTTGTGATCACAGCAAAACTACTTATTTTGCTCAAATAGAGATACAATTTAATTATGTTTTCTTTTAAAATATGGGCCTGGCTGACATGAAAAATATATTAAGGGTAAAGGATCCACAGACAGCAGAGGCTGATGATCAATCTGCCCATCTCTTTATTTTTTCAATACTGTCCTCCACACAAATGCAGGATATTAAATGCTGTCTGAATTGACTCAGAAAAGTAACACAAGTAGGTCTTCGGTATCACAGCGAGGTCAAACAGGTGTGTGTGTGTTAGTCAGATTATCCAGTGTCCACAACAACACTATTGATTATTCTCTACCCCCGGTGAATGCTTGCAACTCTCATCTTGTCTCTGTCTCCCTTTCCGGAGGACCTGAGGCTCTTGGACCGGGACTGAGTACACCCTGGCCTGACACCTGGACGTGCCTTGCCCAATCCCACCTGGCCACTCTCTACCTGCTACCTGCCTATTGCTGCCTCCACTGTTTTTTTCTCCCCCTCAAACACTGGCCCCTACTCCCCACACACCCAGAAACGTGAATTCCATTAATAAACATGACGTCTGACTATAGGTTCTTGAATGTATGCTTTTATATGGTCTGTATCTCTGTGATAACGTAAGTTAAATAAAGATTTGTGGACTGGAAGTGTGACTTCTTTCCCCAGTGATTTCCTTAGGCTGATGTATTTTGTCAGTTATTCCATACCAAGGCTGGATGAGCCTGAATGGCAACAACACCACACACAACTGCAATACAACTAAATATTCTCATTGGTACATGACTGTTCAGTCTGTTGAATATTCCACCAATGAAAATATGGATTTCTTGTCTGAATTAAGGTTTTATTAAAAGGGACACACATACACAATAAAGGAAGTTTATCAAATAAAATAATTGACAGGAAAAATTATATTATATTCCTTTGTCTGCTTAGCTGGGAGAATGGAATGGAGAAATGGTTTACAATAAGGCAGGGTGGGGTTCAACAGGCGGGAGGCATCCCAAAACACCTATGGGCCCTGGTCAAAATTTGTGCACTATGTATACGGAATAGGGTGAAATTTGGGACACGTGTATCTGTTGATGAAGCCACCTGAAATCAATGGCTGCATACCAATTGTCCATCTCTATCCTCATGGATATCCATTAATTGGATAGGTGTAAGCATTGGTTTGAGCTACTTTACATCATTGGTAAATCCCTGAGATGAGAAGAAATGTGCAAGTCCACACTTGGATATGCAGCCAATGTTAATGGTCACACACCTTGGAGTCATTAGTAAAAAAGGGTATTCTATAAAAGTGGAAATAATTGACTCAAGTTGTTGCAGTAGTAGGTAAGACAATGGATCCAGAGCTGTATAGGTTGATTATGGACTTTAAAGTAACACGCAGGTAGCAGGTAGAGAGGGGCCAGGTGGGATTGGGCCAGGCACGTCCAGATGTCAGGCCAGAGGGTCCTCAGTCACAGTCCAAGCGCCTCAGGCTCTCCGGAACGGGAGATGGAGAAAGAGAAAAGATGAGGGTTAGTGAGAGCATGACTAAGACCATAGTACATACACCACATGCACTGGGAGTAGAGAATAATCAATAGTGTTGCTGTGGACACTGGATAATCTGACTAACACACACCTGTTTGACCTGTGATACTGTAGGACTACTTATGGTACTTACAAACACTGGTTGTAACCAAATGATCCCTATAATGTAGGTAGCCTAGTAAAACGACGGCCCTCTGGTATGTTCTATTGCGAACTGTCTGGGACCCAGAAGGGTTAGGTTAAATGCTGCAGACACATTTCGGTTGAATGCATTCAGTTCTGCAACCCCTTTCCTTTCCCTTTGTTGATGTTTCCCTGCTTTCTACTCAAAAATATTTTACTTATTTAGTCAAAGACAGAAGAGCTGCAATACACTGGTCTCAAATATATTAGCTTAACTAACTAGGATACACAGAACCACGGCGGACCCATTGTAAAATGAGAGGTTTTTCTCCATTTTAAAATGTGTCCAGTGCAACATGCCTAAATCTGCCCACTGCGGCGTGGCTTATGGAGCTCTCTTTGGTCCACAGATCCTGAAAGAGTTCTACAGCTGCACCATCGGGAACATCCTGACCGGTTGCATCACCGACTGGTATGGCAACTGCTCGGCATCCAACTGTAAGGCGCTACAGAGGGTAGTGCGTACAGCCCAGTACATCACTGGGGTCAAGCTTCCTGCTATCCAGGACTTATATACTAGGCGGTGTCAGAGGAACGGCCAAAAAATGGTCAAAGAGTCCAGTCACCCAAGTCACAGACTCTTCTCTCTGCTACCACACGGCAAGTGGTACCGGAGCGCCGAGTCTAGGTCCAAAAGGCTCATTAACAGCTTCTACTCCCAAGCAATAAGACTGCTGAACAATTAATCAAATGGCCACCCAGACTATTTACATTGACCCCCCCCCTTTGTTTTTTACACTCGACTAACCTGTAACACCGCACATTGACTCGGTAACGTTACCCCCTGTATTTAGCCTCATTATTGTTATTTTATTGTTGTTTTTTTTAGCTACTTTTTTTATGTTAGATATTTTCTTAACCTTTTTTAAATGTTCGCCTAAAACGACATACCCAAATCGAACTGCCTGTAGCTCAGGACCTGAAGCAAGGATATGCATGTTCTTGATACCATTTGAAAGGAAGCACTTTGAAGTTTGTGGAAATGTAAAGTTAATGTAGGAGAATATAACACATTAGATCTGGTAAAAGATATTACAAAGAAAAACAGGATTTTTTTTGTACCATCATCCTTGAAAGGCAAGAGAAAGGCCCAGCCCAGGCGCAATTTAGATTTTGGCCGCTAGATGGCAGCAGTGTATGTGCAACATTTTAAACTGATCCAATGAACTGTTGCATATCTGTTCAAAAGTTTGTATCAATACTGCCCAATTGTGCCTAATTGGTTTATCAATACATTTTCAAGTTCATAATTGTGCACTCTCCTCAAACAATAGCATTGTATTATTTCACTGTAATAGCTACTGTAAATTGGACAGTGCATTTAGATTAACAAGAATTTAAGCTTTCTGCTGACTTACAACCTCATGCTAATCACATTAGCCTACTTTAGCTCAACCGTCCCGCAGTGGGGACACCGATCCCATAGAGGTTGAAAAATAGGGATCCCTAATAAATACAAATACCAGAAGAAATGCCAGGCAGTGAGCGAAGAGATTCAAGAGATTGAACTGCACTGATTTAGTGAACTGCACCCATTAGTTTGCACTATGTAGATCAACATTCTGTGATCGAATCAACATTATATCAGCCAATTGTCAATGCAACAAACCAAAACAAATCTAACTTTGCAAGATTGAGTCTGATTTTGTTGTAGGCAGAGCCAGAGCACAACAGAGTAGAATTCTATTGGTGGGGGTAGCCCTGAGTCAACTCCAAAATAATTGAAGACTCGACTCCTTTCCCATCGACTCCCTGTGTCAACTCCCATTTCTGGGAGTCAAGCTAGCGGAAATCATAGTCTACCTCGAGAACACAAACTCTTGCATCTTTTACAGCAAAGAAAGAGCGAGCTAGCGAGGGAGAGAGAGATGGGAGGGGGGCACATCCAGGCATAGGTAGGTGTGTCGGCCATTGCAACCCAGTCTCTCATTAGAAGACCAAACACACACTAGCGTTTTCCATAGCGAAGAGAAAGAGAAGCAGGCGATCCAGCAAGGGGCAGAGAAGATCGGGGGCAGACAGTCAGAACCGTGCGCATAGGCTATATCTTGGTAATCTGTATCTTGCAGTGTCTTGTCTAGCAAAGCCTCGTAAATTCACCAAAAGTATATTCAAGTATATATTAGGCTATCAGTATGAGTATGGCTAAGTTATTATTCATGGTGCCAGTGAATTGAAGATGAACATTGCCAAATGCATCAGTTTAACTTCTTAGGGAGCGGCAGGTGAGGTGACGGTTTTGCCCAAAGCAAAATGCCTGCCACTCAGGCTCAGAAAATAGGATATGCTCATAATTAGTACTATTGGATAGGAAACACTCTGAGGTTTCTAAAAGTGTTAACATAATGTCTGTGAGTATAACAGAACTCATTTAGCTGGCGAAAACCAGAGAAAAATCTATCCAGAAATCAGTTTCTGGTGACCTATTGCTCTGTTTGGCACACTCCCTATTGAATCCATTTGTAACCAGGACTGAGACTGCATTACCTATGGATTCCACTAGATGTCAACAGTCTATATACAAAGAGAGATTGGAGTAAACAGAACGAATAGGTACAGGAAATGGCCAAGGTAGCTCAGATGTCAACAAGTTTTCTCGGGCCCACTTTATTTTACTTATATAAGGTATAGGTGACCATCCGAGTGAAATATTATCGCTAATATTCATAAAAGGATAGCTAATGATGCATTTTAACTGGTATTTGATTTGTTTAGGAAAAGTTTATAGGTATATTTGAACGCGTTCTCTTCACGTTTCAATGGGCGATTCGACGTTGGATTTTCTGAACATAACGCGCCAACCAAACTGAGATTTATGGATATAATAAATGACTTTTTCTAACAAAAGAACCATTGGATGTCTTCATTGGACACTTGGGAAGCCCTCAGCAGAAGTTCTTCAAAGGTAAGGGATTTGTTTTCACTGTGAAATGTGTTTTGTGTGAACCGTGATGGTTTATGAATTTATGCTAATGCAGAGATATTGGAGGTGCTACCCTCAAACAATCAAATGTTGTGCTTTCGCCGTAAAGCCTTTTTGAAATCTGACAACGCTGTGATATTGCCAAGAAGCAGAGCTTTTGATGACTATGCAACACTTGTATATTGATGAATGTTTAATAATTAAACTTTTGGATTTTGAATTTGGCGCCTTGCATTTCACCGGGTAGCGCCCCACAACTCCGTAAGTAGTTAATTAGTGCAACTTTCACTGGGGACGGGGTGACATGTCGTCATCGTCCCACATTCTGAAATTGCATTTATGTCCCCCCCAGTTTTATCATTGGAATGTGATACAAAACGAGTCAACTGTGTGCCTTAGGCCCTGCTTAAATGTCCAATAAAAAGTATTGTGCCTATAGCTTAAGCAACTCTGGCTGGCCGTTGATGTCCTAGGTCAGTGCTCTCCAATCCTGTTCCCGGAGAACTACCTTCCTGTAGGTTTTCACTCCAACTCCAGTTGTAACTATCCTGATTCAGTTTATCAACCAGCTAATTATGTAATCAGATGCACTAGGTTAGGGTTGGAGTGAAAACCTACAGGATTGTAGCTCTACACCAGTGGTCACCAACCGGTCTATCGCGATTGTCTGGTCGATCTTCAATGTATTCCTAGTCGATCACCAAACATTTCTGTTGAAAAGCCAACGATAAAGGGTAGCGCTCCTTTTTTTTATTGTGTTGCGCTGTTGGTGGTAGGTGCACTTGATTCAAAAGCCCTGTGCACTGCCGGGTAAGCAAAGTGTTCCCATTTCGAACCATTTAATTTTTCTGAAAGGACAAACTCTGCCTGGCAGACCAGGAGATCTGTGGCTAAATCGAGTGTGCCTACTGCGCTGGCCAATCGGATAGCTCAAATCACCATACAGACATAGCCATGGGAAGTAGTTTGGGTTGGGGGGAAGCATTTTTTGGGGGGGAAGCATTACAGAAGGCTATATTGGTCCACTAATACAGGAATATTAAAGGCCCAGTGCACTACTTTTGTGACAAAAACATTTCCCCCTACAATAAGATTTTTTTTATTGATGAAATAGCTCAGTGCAGCTGCCTTTTGCTTCACAAGCAGGTGTGTAATGGAGGGGGAGCGCGAGGGAGTGGGGAGAGCGAGGGAGTGGCGCTACCTCACTTTTTTCAATTTGAAAATACACAGTAAGTTTGATCAATTCTAAATAAATTTTATTTAATTATCATAAAAGTGTCATGAAAAACGAAAGAATGACAAACCAATAAATATGTAGGCTACAGCAGCCTAGAGGTATGTAAATGGTGCTTTCTTCCCTGTCTTCTCTCTGGCGAATGATGAACTGTAGGCTACATGTGTGCACTGTGGAGGCCTGTTGGAGGCTTGACATCTTCAGAACGTATTTTCTTTTATCTAACTTCAACATGTCTGCCTTGACGTTCATAAAACTCCAAACCCCTTGACTTTTCCCACATTTTGTTACGTTACAGCCTTATTCTAAAATGGTTTAAATAGTGTTTTTCCTCATCAACCTACACACAATACCCAATAATGACAAAGCAAAAACATGTTTTTAGAGTATTCAGACCCTTTACTCAGTACTTTGTTGAAGCACCTTTGGCAGCAATTACAACCTCATTCATGTTTTTTTAATTTTTAAATGTATCCTTTATTTAACTAGGCAAGTCAGTAAAGAACAAATACTTATTTTACAATGACGGCCTACCGCGGACAAACCCTCCCCTGTCCTGTACTGGATGACACTGGGCCAATTGTACACCACCCCATGGGACTCCCAGTCTCATCCGGTTGTGATACAGTCCAGGATTGAACCAGTGTCGGTAGTGACGCCTCTAGAACTGAGATGCAGTGCCTTAGACCGCTGCGCCACTCAGGAGCCCATGACGCTACAAGCTTGGCACACCTGTATTTGGTGAGTTTCTCCATTCCTCTCTGCAGATCCGCTCAAGCTCTGTCAGGTTGTATAAGGAGCGTCGCTACACAGCTATTTTCAGGTCTCTCCAGAGATGTTCGGTCGGGTTCAAGTCCGGATGCTGGCTGGGCCACTCAAGAACATTCAGAGACTTGTCCCGAAGCCACTCCTGTGTTGTCTTGGCTGTGTGCTTAGGGTCGTTGTTCTGTTGGAATGAGAACCTTCGCCCCAGTCTGAGGTCCTTAGACCTCTGTAGGAGGTTTTCATCAAGGATCTCTCTGTACTTTTATCTTTCAATTGATCCTGACTAGTGTCCCAGTCCCTGTCGCAGAAAAATATCCACACAGCAAGATGCTGCTACCACCATGCTTCACTGTAGGGATGGTGCCAGGTTTCTTCCAGATGTCACGCTTGGCATTCAGGCCAAAGAGTTTAATATGGTTTCATCAGACCAGAGGGCTGTCATGTGTCTCTTATTGAGGAGTGGCTTCCGTCTGGCCACTCTACCATAAAGGCCTGATGGGTGGAGGGCTGCAGAGATAGTTGTCCTTCTGGAAGGTTCTCCCATCTCCACAGAAGAACTCTGGAGCTCTGTCGGAGTGACCATCGGGTTCTTGGTCACCTCCCTGACCAAGGCCATTCTCCCACGATTGCTCAGTTTGGCCGGACAGCCAAAGAGTGTTGGTGGTTCCAAACTTATTCCATTTAAGAATGATGGAGGCCACTGTGTTCTTAGGGACTTTAAATGCTGCAAAATTGGTACTCTTCCCCAGATCTGTGCCTTGACACAATCCTGTCTCGGAGCTCTATGGACAATTCCTTAGAACTTATGGCTTGGTTTTTGCTCTGACATGCACTGTGAACTGTGGGACCTTATATAGACAGGTGTGTGCCAATCATGTCCAATAAATGTAATTTTCTACAGGTGGACTCCAATCAATTTGTGGAAACATCTCAATGATCAATGGAAACAGGTGTGCAACCTGAGCTCAATTTCGAGTCTGATAGCAAAAGGTCTGAATATCTTTTTAAATACATTTCTGTTTTTTATTTTTAATACATTTGCAACCATTTATAATAAAAGTTTTTTTCGCTTTGTCATTATGGTGTATTATGGTTAGATTGATGAGGGAAAAAAAATATGTAATCCATTTTAGAATAAGGCTGTAACGTAACAAAATGTGGAAAAAGTCAAGGGATCTGAATACTTTCTGAATGCACTGTATATGTCACACCTGTCAGGTGGATGGATTATCTTGGCAAAGGAAAAATTCTCACTAACAGGGATATAAACAAATTTGTGCACAAATGGGACCAACACTTTACAAGTTGAGTTTATTTTTTGTTCAGTATACTAAGACATCATTATCTGATCCGGGAAGGATTTTTTCTTAACACAGTCAAGTGACGAACAGCTGTTGTGATAGTGCATGCGATGCAACAACAGAACAAGTGCTGGAAGGTGTTCATGAGGAATGTCCAGAATATTTTGGTGTCTCATTGGTTACACCAGTGAAGACTGTTGTGCCTGGATCCACATCCAGATAGTCTAGTCTAAAGAAGGCCAGTTTTATTTATTCTTAATGTAAAGAATATTTGCTGGTTTGTGGTGTGTAAATGTGGAGCAACCAGAAGCTGCACTAGACACATTTATGAAATTGCTTATTCCAGTTACTAATAAGCACACACCCATTAAAAAAATAACTAAAAAACTTAAATCCCCTTGGATTAATGAGGAATTGAACAATTGTATGGTGGAGAGGGATGAGGCAAAAGTTATGGCAAATAAGTCTGGCAGCCCAACTGATTGGCAAACGTACTGCAAATTAAGAAATCATGTGACTAAACTCAATAAAAATAAACTATACTATGAAACTAAAGTTAAATTATATAAAGAATGATAGTAAAAAGCTTGGGGGCACCTTAAATTCAATTTTGGGGAAAAAAGGCCAACTCGGCTCCATCATTCATTGAATCAGATGACTCATTGATCACAAATCTTACTGATATTGCCAACTACCTTAATTACTTTTTCATTGGCAAGATAAGCAAACTTAGGGATGACATGCCAGCAACAAACGCTGACACTACACATCCAAGTATATCGGACCAAATTATAAAAGACAAGAATTGTACTTTTGAATTCCATAAAGTCAGTGTGGAAGAGGTGAAAAAAATGTTGTCTATCAACAATGACAAGTCACCGGGGTCTGACAATCTGGATGGAAAATTACTGAGGATAATAGCAGACGATATTGCCACTCCTATGTGCCAGAAACAAATGCTGACACTACACATGCCAGCAACAAACGCTGACACTACACATCCAAGTATATCGTATATATTCACTAAACCGTAAACCTCAACAAAATTATTGTAATAAATAAACGTGGAAATTGAGCAAGTTGAGATGCCTAAACTGCTTGGAGTAACCCTAGATTGTAAACTGTCATGGTCAAAACATATTGATACAGTAGTAGCTAAGATGGGGAGAAGTCTGGTGCCACAAAAAAAGGACTTAGGAAAATTGCAAATGGCTCAGAACAAAGCAGCACGGCTGGCCATTAGATGTACACAGAAGTAATATTAATAATATGCATGTCAATATCTTCTGGCTCAAAGTGGAGGAGAGATTGACTTCATCACTACTTTTATTTATGAGAGGTATTGACATGTTGAATGCACCGAGCTGTCTGTCTAAACTACTGGCACACAGCTCGGACACCCATGCATACCCCACAAGACATGCCACAAAAGGTCTCTTTACAGTCCCTGAGTCCAGAACAGACTATGGGAGGCGCACAGTACTACATAGAGCCATTACTACATGGAACTCTATTCCACATCAAGTAACTGATGCAAGCAGTAAAAGTAGATTTAAAAAACAGATTTAAAAAACCACCTTATGGAAAAGCAGGGACTGTGAAGCAACACAAACATAGGCACAGACATTACCAAACACACACCATAACATTTTCACTATACACACACATACAGTGAGGGAAAAAAGTATTTGATCCCCTGCTGATTTTGTACGTTTTGCCCACTGACAAAGAAATTATCAGTCTATAATTTTAATGGTAGGTTTATTTGAACAGTGAGAGACAGAATAACAACAAAAAAATCCAGAAAAACGCATGTGAAAAATGTTATAAATTGATTTGCATTTTAATGAAGGAAATAAGTATTTGAATCACTCTCAATCAGAAAGATTTCTGGCTCCCAGGTGTCTTTTATACAGGTAACGAGCTGAGATTTGGAGCACACTCTTAAAGGGAGTGCTCCTAATCTCAGCTTGTTACCTGTATAAAAGACACCTGTCCACAGAAGCAATCAATCAATCAGATTCCAAACTCTCCACCATGGCCAAGACCAAAGAGCTCTCCAAGGATGTCAGGGACAAGATTGTAGACCTACACAAGGCTGGTATGGGCTACAAGACCATCGCCAAGCAGCTTGGTGAGAAGGTGACAATAGTTGGTGCGATTATACGCAAATGGAAGAAACACAAAAGAACTGTCAATCTCCCTGGGCCTGGGGCTCCATGCAAGATCTCACCTCGTGGAGTTGCAATGATCATGAGAACTGTGAGGAATCAGCCCAGAACTACACGGGAGGATCTTGTCAATGATCTCAAGGCAGCTGGGACCAGTCACCAAGAAAACAATTGGTAACACACTACGCCGTGAAGGACTGAAATCCTGCAGCGCCCGCAAGG
This sequence comes from Brachymystax lenok tsinlingensis, assembly GCA_030435695.1. Classification (NCBI taxonomy): domain Eukaryota; kingdom Metazoa; phylum Chordata; class Actinopteri; order Salmoniformes; family Salmonidae; genus Brachymystax; species Brachymystax lenok. The sequence continues at coordinate 13,446,680 of CM059795.1, forward strand.
TCCCTCTGCTCAAGAAAGCACATATACATGCCCATCTGAAGTTTGCCAATGAACATCTGAATGATTCAGAGGACAACTGGGTGAAAGTGTTGTGGTCAGATGAGACCTAAATGGAGCTCTTTCGCATCAACTCAACTCGCCATGTTTGGAGGAGGAGGAATGCTGCCTATGACCCTAAGAGCACCATCCCCACCATCAAACATGGAGGTGGAAACATTATGCTTTGGGGGTGTTTTTCTGCTAAGGGGACGGGACAACTTCACCGCATCAAAAGGACGATGGATGGAGCCATGTACCGTCAAATCTTGGGTGAGAACCTCCTTCCCTCAGCCAGGGCATTGAAAATGGGTCGTGGATGGGTATTCCAGCATGACAATGACCCAAAACACACGGCCAAGGCAACAAAGGAGTGGCTCAAGAAGAAGCACATTAAGGTCCTGGAGTGGCCTAGCCAGTCTCCAGACCTTAATCCCATAGAAAATCTGTGGAGGGAGCTGAAGGTTCGAGTTGCCAAACGTCAGCCTCGAAACCTTAATGACTTGGAGAAGATCTGCAAAGAGGAGTGGGACAAATCCCTCCTGAGAGGGGGGAAACCTGGTGGCCAACTACAAGAAACGTCTGACCTCTGTGATTGCCAACAAGGGTTTTGCCACCAAGTACTAAGTCATGTTTTGCAGAGGGGTCAAATACTTATTTCCCTCATTAAAATGCAAATCAATTTATAACATTTTTCACATGCGTTTTTCTGGATTTTTTTGTTGTTATTCTGTCTCTCACTGTTCAAATAAACCTACCATTAAAATTATAGACTGATAATTTCTTTGTCAGTGGGCAAATGTACAAAATCAGCAGGGGATCAAATACTTTTCACCCTCACTGTACACATGGATTTAGTACTGTAGATATGTGGTAGTGGTGGAGTAGGGGCCATCTATTCAACAACATCCGATATATACAGTAGGCAATTCCTTACTAAAGCAATTCCCCCCAATTCTAACCACAGATACATCTCTTGCACATTATTGGAATAAAGTCTGCTGTCATCAAATGAAAGCTGAAACGATGGCTAGGTGTAGACTTATAGACCTACAGTACATCCAAAGCATTTGACACAGTTGATCATTAAATATTACTTTCTAAATTGCATTAAGGTTTTCATGATTATACATATAATTGGTTAAATAGTTATGTTTATGATAGAGAGCAATTTGTTCATGCAAACGACTGCGCATCTACCAGGGCCAAGATATCCTGTGGAGTGCCACAGGGTTTGATAATTGGAACTTTGTTATTCCTAATCTATATCAAGGTCCGTGCTGCTGTGTGTTCCGTACTTCCCATTCTCTTTGCTGATGATACCAATAAGATTTTATTACACTAATTAATGAAGACACCTAATTAATGAAGCTAAAGGTTCTAAATGGTTCCAGATAAACAATACATTTTTAAAATGTAAAAGAATCTAACTGTATTGTATTCACAAGTAAGAATAAGAAATATTGTAAAAAAAATATATAAAATAGAAAAGTGACAGAATCTTAATCGGTGGGAATGAAATGGAACAAGTCACATCCACTAGATTCCTTTGAGTTCTAATTGATAAAAAGCTATCCTGGAAAGATCATATTCAATTTGTCTGTAGCAAAGTGAAGAAATCTGTTGGTATCATCAGAATGATTAGTGGTTTGGTTAAACAAGCTTGCTTACTCTATACTAGTTTAATTTAGCCATATCTCATTTACTGTAATATTGTCTGGGCCAGTACATAGGTCTCCTACCGACACACATTACTCATCATACAAAATACATTTGCAAGACTAGCCACCTCCTCTAATTACCCGGTTCCGTCTGCACTCTTGTTTAAGAAACTCAATATCTTGTCTACTTATGACATTAATGTATGCCAATTATGAATTTTTCATCTACAAATACTCATACTTCCCAGGTGCATCCTGTTTCCATTGATCATCCTTGAGATGTTTCTACAACTTGATTGGAGTACACCTGTGGTAAATTCAATTGATTGGACATGATTTAGAAAGGCACACACCTGTCTATTTAAGGTCCCACAGTTGACAGTGCATGTCAGAGCAAAAACCAAGCCATGAGGTCGAAGGAATTGTCCGCAGAGCTCTGAGTCAGGTTTTTAAACTTAAAATGGGTCTCTTGTGCTGGGCAACGGGTTTAATACAGAGTACTGGTGACTCCTTACTCCACCCACTCTTTTCACTGCAAAGCAATACACTTATATGGGACACTTAATGGCTTGTAGAGAGAGAACTTTTCTACGTGTCTCAGATAAAGCAGGGTGGGAAATACTCAGTCGGGTCTCTACTAACCAAATATGTCTCGTTTTGGAGGGGGACTGTGTTATAGACATGCATTTAGTCCTGCATGTTATAGTAATTCCCAAACAATAAATACATGTACTGTTGTGTTGAACATCAGCTGTGAAGACAAAATAATATGTATATATTTTTTGCTTACCCTGTTTGCTTCCAGTGTGAAATAAAATGTAAACAAAGACAAAGTATATGGACACCCCTTCAAATCAGTGGATTCGGCTATTTCAGCCACACCCGTTGCTGAAAGGTGTATAAAATCGAGCACACAGCATTGCAATCTCCATAGACAAACATTGGCAGTAGAATGGCCTTACTGAAGAGCTCAGTGACTTTCAACGAGGCACCGTCATAGGATATCACCTTTCCAACAAGTCAGTTCGTCAAATTTCTGCACTGCTGGAGCTGCCATGGTCAACTGTAAGTGCTGTTATTGTGAAGTGGAAATGTCTAGGAGCAACAACAGCTCAGTCACGAAGTGGTACACACAAGCCTAAGATCACCATGGGCAATGCCAAGCATCGGCTGGAGTGGTGTAACGCTTGTCGCCATTGAACTCTGGAGCAGTGGAAACGCGTTGTCTGGAGTGATGAATCACGCTTCATCATCTGGCAGTCTGATGGACAAATCTGGGTTTGGCAGATGCCAGGAGAACGCTACCTACCCCCAATGCATAGTGCAAACTGTAAAGTTTGGTGGAGGAGGAAAAGTGGTCTGGGGCTGTTTTTCATGGTTCAGGCTAGGCCCCTTAATCCCGACCTCACTAATGCTCATGGCTGAATGGAAGCAAGTCCCCACAGCAATGTTCCAACATCTAGTGGAAAGCCTTCCCAGAAGACTAGAGGGTGTTATAGCAGCAAAGGGGGGACCAACTCCATATTAATGCACATGATTTTGGAAGGAGATGTTCGACGAGCAGAAATTCATATACTTTTGGCCATGTAGTATGATGTTTGAACCAGAGTTAGCTAAACACTGTTAATTTCCATCCACAGACCCTAAATAAACATAACTATACTGAACAAAAATATAAATGCAACATGTAAAGTCTTGGTGCCATGTTTCATGAGCTGAAACAAAATATCCCATGCACAGAAAAGCTTATTTCACTCAAGTGTTGTACACACATTTGTTTACATCCATGTTAGTCAGTATTAGTTAGCCAAGATAATCCATCCACCTGACAGGTATGGTTTATCAAGAAGCTGATTAAACAGCATGATCATTTCACAGGTGCACTTGTGTTGGGGACAATAAAAGGCCACTCAAAAATGTGCAGTTTTGTCACACAGCACAATGCTAATGGCCATGCTGTTTAATCAGCTTCTTGATATGCCACACCTGTCAGGTGGATGGATTATCTTGGCAAAGGAGAACGTTTTTTCACCTTCTCCACTGAGGTCACGTCAATGTGGATTGGGGTGTGCTCCCTCTGCAGTCTCCTGAACTCCAAATCAGCTCCAAGTTTGTTGTCTGCAAACTTGATGATTGAGTAGAGGCGTGCGTTGCCACGCAGTCGTTGGTGAACAGGGAGTACCGGAGCGGGCTGAGCACGCACCCTTGTGGGTCCTGTGTGTTGAGGATCAGCGTAGTGGAGGTCTTGTTTCCTACCTTCAACACATGGGGCGGTGCGTCAGGAAGTCCAGGACCCAGTTGCACAGGGCGGGGTTCAGACGAAGGGCCCTGAGCTTAATGATGAGCTTGGAGGGTACAATGGTGTTGTTGACCAGCTGGTGATACGATAGGACAGGTGATAGAAGATCATTGCATGTAAATACATCTTGGCTGCCTGTGTAGAGAGTGTGTTCAAAACATTTCAGAAAATATATCGGATTCTGTGGACATTTTTTGTATGTTTTTTTAAAAAGTTTAAAGTATAGGATAATGCCCAGATATTTAACTTCTTAGGGCTAGGCCCCTATCTTCTCCACTTCCTGCCCGATTGACGTGCCCAAAGTAAACTGCCTGTATCTCAGGCCCTAAAGCCAGGATATGCATATAATTGGTACCATTGGAAAGAAAACACTTTGTAAAATGTTTTAAATAATGCAGGAGAATATAACACAATAGATATGGTAGAAGAAAATTCTAAGGAAAACCAACCAGAATTTTTTGGGGAATGCAATTCCTATGGCTTCCACAGGGTGTCAGCAGTCTATGTTCAAGGTTTCAGGCTTAAGAAATAACAGTTTTAGTAGAGAGACACAGTCTTGGAAATTCGTGTTTGTGCGCGCCATGAAGACATTACGCACCTGATAAAATCGGTTTCCTATTGAACATACTTCTTTCTGAAATAAATATTATAGTTTGATTACATTTTAGGGTATCTGAGGAGTAAATAGAAACGTATTTTGTATTGTTGAAACAAAGTTTATGGGTAGATTTTTCTGATTCCTTTCTCTGCAAGTTGAACGAGTGGATTACTCAAATCGATGGCGCCAACTGAACAGACTTTCTGGGATATAAAGAAGGATTTTATCTAACAAAACGACACTACATGTTATGGCTGGGACCCTTTGGATGACAAATCAGAGTAAGATTTTCAAAAAGTAAGTGAATATTTTATCGTTAAATGTGAATGTATGAAACCTGTGCCGGTGGAAAAATATTTTGATGTGGGGCACCGTCCTCAAACAATCGCATGGCATCTTTCCGCTGTAATAGCTACTGTAAATCGGACAGTGCAGTTAGATTAACAATAATGAAACTTTCAGCCGATATAAGACACTTATGTTTACATAAATGTTTAAATTCCAAAATATTTATGATTATGTATTTGAATTGCGCGCCCTCCAGTTTCACCGGAAGTTGTCCCGCAAGCGGGACACCGATCCTTGCTCTGTGTCCATTTCCATTTTTTTGTCTGTGGATGAGTATGTCCGGGTAAGCTGGTTGGTTTAGTTTTGTGGAGAAGTACAGTTGAAGTCGGAAGTTTACATACACCTTAGCCAAATACATTTAAACTCAGTTTTTTTACAATTCCTGACATTTAATCCTAGTAAAAATTCAGTGTCTTATGTCAGTTAGGATCACCACTTTATTTTAAGAATGTGAAATGTAAGAATAATAGTAGAAAGAATGATTTATTTCAGCTTTCATTTCTTTCATCACATTCCCAGTGGGTCAGAAGTTTACATACACTCAATTAATAATTGATAGCACTGCCTTTAAATTGTTTAACTTGGGTCAAACGTTTCGAGTAGCCTTCCACAAGCTTCCCACAATAAGTTGGGTGAATTTTGGCCCATTCCTCCTGACAGAGCTGGTGTAACTGAGTCAAGTTTGTAGGCCTCCTTGCTGGGTGTATCAGGATTTCTTTGTGCTGTTTTAGAAGTGTGCTTTAAAAGACCACAATGCCATTGGATTTAAGGTGTTTTTTTTCTCTATTGATGTGAGAAGTATGCTATGTAAGAGATTAATGCTGTTTTCTTCCTTTCAGTGAGATGTAATGAAAAAATGACTGAATAAGAATAAACATTATCTCTGGTATACAGCATGTGACTCTTTCTGAAGTGTGACATTATACATTATCAATGACCAAGGACACAGCTACCGATCAAAATATAATTGATTTATTTGATAAAATATGCAATTGAGATTGGATGGTATAACATTTCAGTGTAATTATTGTCCAAATCAATACACTACAGCATTGACCGGCCAATGATAGTCATACAAGACATACAAGGCAGATTCCAGGTTAAAGGATAGACATTTTTTTACTAGAACGGACATTCCCTTAAGTGTACTTTCACATTTCTGTGGTCTGAGGGGATTTGTCCATTCTAGTCATCCTATTTATATGTAACACAGGGAAGATAAAAAGGGTCAAATGTAAGTTTCAGTTTCCCAGCAGAGGATCAGCTAATAGTTGACTTCCTCCTGTCGCAATTAAACTCCAGCCCACCCAATAGGAGTCATCACATACACATAATAGGAGATAGCTCTGAGTAGGCCTGTCAGCAAAAGGGTATTCTGATTGTTCTGACACATGAAAATTAACCCAAGCTCGTGTAAGAATATTTCAATCTATTCAGTTCCAGGAACAACTTCACTGGAAGCATATGGGGTTAGTCAAGTTTAATTATGGTGCTTCTCATTGCTCTTAAGCACCACAATGTGGTTATCTAGAGACTTTTTATTTTACCTTTACCTATTTAACTAGGCAAGTCAGTTAAGAACAAATTCTTATTTATTTACAATGACGGCCTACCCCGGCCAAACCCAGACGACGCTTGGCCAATTGTGCGCCGCCCTATGGGATTCCCAGTCACGGCCGGATGTGAAACAGCCTAGATTTGAACCAGGGACTGTAGTGACACCTCTTGCACTGAGATGCAGTGCCTTAAACCGCTGCGCCACTCAGGAGACCAACTACACCAACCAGCACCAGTTGATATTTATTGGTTTGTTTTTTTAAATGACAGATGCAGTGTTAACATGACTTATTTCATGTGGTATTTCTGGTATGTCTTTATCAGAGTAATCTACAGTGGTGGTACTTCCTTCCTCCACACCCCATTAAAATTACACTGATTAGAACAACATAAGTGTAACAGATGAGAGTTTTTAGGACAAGATTCAAACAAAAACCCAACAGCTTTACACAAAAAAGCATTGCATGCAACATTTCAATCAGGCATGGACTTTAAACCCTCTTTGGTTATTGTCAAAGTCAAATTTCTTAATTGCTTGTAAAATGTTTTATATATATAATTTTAGTACTTTAGTTAGGAAAGATCAACACATCAACATATATTGTGTAACTGACAAAGGAGCGTTTGACATTTCTGACTCAGACCTGAGCCTCAGACGAGTTGGTGGCCCGTGAGAGCTGTGACTGTCCCTTGGAGTACACAGAGGAACGCAGAGTCACATCCTCGCTGAAGACCTTCTCAAATATTTTACGTAGAGAAACTCTGACCCTCTCCTTGAAGTCCTGACCCATGAACACATACAGGACAGGGTTGAGACAGCTGTTGATGTAAGCCAGAGAGATGGCCAGGGGGTCTAGAGCCCCGGCCATGACCTGCGAGGCTTCCTCGCCATACTCGATCACCAGTCCAATGATGTGATATGGCAGCCAACACACAAAGAACGCTGTCACCACAACCAAAATGATCTGGAAGGCCCTCTGGGATTTAAATCGGCCGCTGCTCACCCTCCTACCGATCAGCAGGTAGCAGACAGCGATGACCAGTAGGGGGATGAGGAAGCCGAGTATAAGCCTGGTGATGTGGGTGGCTTTGACAGCTCTGATGGCCAACTGGTTGCCCTCAGTTTTGTCTTGTAGGTGGTTATAGGTGCACAGTGTTATGTTCATATCATCATGGACTACAATTTCTCTGTAGATCATAGAGGGGAGGCTGAGGAGCAGGGCCAAGACCCAGACCAGACCACAGAGCAGCCAGGCCAGGGTGACGCTCCGGTGGTTCTGGGCCCAGACAGGCAGGATGACCAGGGCAAAGCGGTCCAGGCTGATGAGAACCAGTGTGAAGACACTGGCGAACATGTTGAGGACGACCATGGACGGAAGAATCTTACACATAGCCTCTCCATAAGGCCAGTGTTGGTTCAGTATGATGTCAGCTATGGAGAAGGGTATGGAGACACAGCAGAGGAGGTCTGCTACAGCCAGGTTTACAAACCAGACAGTGTTGACTGTCCTCTTCATCTTCACTCCAGCTATCCAGATGACAAAGGAGTTGCCTGGGATACCGAGGACACAGGCAATGCTGCAGAGAACCATGGACACCACCCGTATGGATCGATGCCCTTGTTCTGACACAGGGGTTTCAAATAATGGGTCATAATAGTCAAACTCCCCGTGATCTTCTGTGACATACTTCGATAACATATTCCCATAACCCTCTGAGAAATTCCCATAATGCTCTGAGAAATCCATGTTGTCCCTATGGAGAAATTGACACAGAATGTCACTCATATTCTGACTTAATCATTAAAACACAATCTATGTTCTAATTTAATGTTTCATGGCATTGAGGATTGTCATTGACGTCAAATAACCATTCATGATTGATGGAAACCGTCTATATGGCATGTGTAACTACATCCTGGTGTCAGAGCATTTCGTATTATTCTATAAGTAAATCTGGACAATCCATTTAGTATGATATGTTACATTTCGAATAGTATGTTTTAATTTATGGATGTCCATCACCCATTTTATATGATATGTTCCAACTACAGTTTGCATTATATGTTAAGAATTTGCTAAAGTATGATATGTTACGAATTCTAGCTAGGGCTTAGGGTTAAGGTTAAGTTTAGGACTTAGGTTAAAGGTAAAAGGTTAGGCTTAAGGGAAGGATTAGCTAAAACGGTTTTAACTAAATACATTCTTCACCCGCTTTGAGGATAAAACAGTGCCACCGACGTGGCCCTCTCCCAAGAACATAGGGCTCTCGTTCTCCGTGGCCGACGTGAGTAAGACATTTAAGCGTGTTAACACCTCGCAAGGCTGCCGGCCTATACGACATCCCTAGCCGTGTCCTCAGAGCATGCAGAGACCAGCTGGCTAGAGTGTTTACAGACATATTCAATCTCCCTTTCGCAGTCTGTTGTCCCCACTTACTTCAAGATGCCCACCATTGTTCCCGTACACAAGAAAGCAAAGGTAACTGAACTAAATGACTATCGCCCCATAGCACTCACATCTGTCATCATGAAGTGCTTTGAAAGGCTAGCTAAGGATCATATCACCTCTACCTTACCTGACACCCTTGAAGACCCACTTCAATTTTCTTACCGCCCCAATAGATCCACAGACGTTGCAATCGCCATCACACTCCACACTGACCTATCCCATCTGGACAAGAGTAATACCTACATAATAATGCTATTCTTTGACTATAGCTCAGCCTTCAACTCCATAGTACGCTCCAAACTCATCATTAAGCTTGGGACCGTGGGTCTGAACCCCGCCCTGTGCAACTGGGTCCTGGACTTCCTGACAGGCCGCCCCCTCAGGTGGTGAAGGTAGGAAACAAAACCTCAAACAAAACACAGGGGCCCCACAAGGGTGCGTGCTCAGCCCCCTCCTGTACAGCCACACAAGCTCACAGAACGGGAGTGGCGAGTGGTCAAGCGTGTAAAAATCATCTGTCCTCGGTTACAACACAGAGTTCCAAAACTGCCTCTGGAAGCAAATTCAGCATAAGAACTGTTCGTCGGGAGCTTCATGAAAGCCAAAGATTACCATGCGCAATGCCAGGTGTCGAATTAAGCGGTGTAAAGCTCGCCACCATTGAACTCTGGAGCAGTGGAAATGCGTTGTCTGGAGTGATGAATCACGCTTCACCATATGGCAGTCCGACGGACGAATCTGGGTTAGGCAGATGCCAGGAGAATGCTACATGCCCCAATGCATAGTGCCAACTGTAAAGTTGGGTGGTGGAGTAATAACGGTCTGGGGCTGTTTTTCATGGTTCGGGCTAGCCCCTTAGTTCCAGTGAAGGGAAATCTTAATGCTACAGCATACAATGCCATTCTAGATGGTTCTGGGCTTCCAACTTTGTGGCAACAGTTTGGGCAAGGCCCTTACCTGTTACAACATGACAATGCCCCAGAGCACAAAGCAAGGTCCATACAGAAATGGTTTGTTGAGATTGGTGTGGAAGAACTTGACTGGCCTGCACAGAGCCCTGACCTCAACCCCATCGAACACTTTTCGGACTAATTGGAACGCCAGGCCTAATCGCCCCAACATCAGAGCACAACCTCACTAATGCTCGTGGCTGAATGGAAGCAAGTCCCTGCAGCAATGTTCCAACATCTAGTGAATAGCCTTCCCAGAAGAGCGGAGGCTGTTATAGCAGCAAAAGGGTGTACCAAATCCATATTAATGCCCATGATTTTGGAATGAGATGTTCGACGAGCAGGAGTCCACATACTTTTGGTCATGTAGTAGTGATTCATATGTTGATGATGTAAAGAATATTTGCTGGTCTGTGGTGTGTAAATGTGGAGCAACCAGAAGCTGCACTAGACACATTTATGAAATTGCTTATTCCAGTTACTAATAAGCACACACCCATTAAAAAAATAACTAAAAAACTTAAATCCCCTTGGATTAATGTGGAATTGAACAATTGTATGGTGGAGAGGGATGAGGCAAAAGTTATGGCAAATAAGTCTGGCAGCCCAACTGATTGGCAAACGTACTGCAAATTAAGAAATCATGTGACTAAACTCAGTAAAAATAAACTATACTATGAAACAAAAGGTAAATTATATAAAGAATGATAGTAAAAACTTGGGGGCACCTTAAATTCAATTTTGGGGAAAAAAGCTAACTTGGCTCCATCATTCATTGAATCAGATAGCTCATTGATCACAAAGCTTACTGATATTGCCAACTACTTTAATTACTTTTTCATTGGCAAGATAAGCAAACTTAGGGATGACATGCCAGCAACAAACGCTGACACTACACATCCAAGTATATCGGACCAAATTATGAAAGACAAGAATTGTACTTTTGAATTCCATAAAGTCAGTGTGGAAGAGGTGAAAGAATTGTTGTCTATCAACAATGACAAGTCACCAGGGTCTGACAATCTGGATGGAAAATTTCTGAGGATAATTGCAGATGATATTGCCACTCCTATGTGCCAAATCTTTAATTTAAGCCTACTAGAAAGTGTGTGCCCTCAGGCCTGGAGGGAAGCTAAAGTCATTCCGCTACCCAAGAATAGTAAAGCCCCATTTAATGGCTCAAATAGCTGACCAATCAGCCTGTTACCAACCCTTAGTAAACTTCTGGAAAAAATGGTGTTTGACCAGATATAATGCTATTTCACAGTAAACAAATTGACAACAGACTTCCAGCACGCTTATAGGGAAGGACACTCAACAAGCACAGCACTTACACAAATGACTGATGATTGGCTGAGAGAAATTATAAAATTATTGTGGGGGCTGTCTTGTTAGACTTCAGTGCCGCTTTTGACATTATCGATCATAGTCTGCTGCTGGAAAAATGTATGTGTTATGGCTTTACACCCCTTGCTATATTGTGGATAAAGAGATACAGTGAGGGGAAAAAGTATTTGATCCCCTGCTGATTTTGTACATTTGCCCACTGACAAAGAAATTATCAGTCTATAATTTTAATGGTAGGTTTATTTGAACAGTGAGAGACAGAATAACAACAAAACAATCCCGAAAAACACATGTGAAAAATGTTATAAATTGATTTGCATTTTAATGAGGGAAATAAGTATTTGACCCCTCTGTAAAACATGACTTAGTACTTGGTGGCAAAACCCTTGTTGGCAATCAGAGAGGTCAGACGTTTGCAGATCTTCTCCAAGTCATTAAGGTTTCGAGGCTGACGTTTGGCCACTCGAACCTTCAGCTCCCTCCACAGATTTTCTATGGGATTAAGGTCTGGAGACTGTCTAGGCCACTCCAGGACCTTAATGTGCTTCTTCTTGAGCCACTCCTTTGTTGCCTTGGCCGTGTGTTTTGGGTCATTGTCGTGCTGGAATACCCATCCATGACCCATTTTCAATGCCCTGGTTAAGGGACGGAGGTTTTCACCCAAGATTTGACGGTACATGGCCCCGTCCATCGTCCCTTTTGATGCGGTGAAGTTGTCCTGTCCCCTTAGCAGAAAAACACCCCCAAAGCATAATGTTTCCACCTCCATGTTTGACGGTGGGGATGGTGTTCTTGGGGTCATAGGCAGCAATTCCTCTTCCTCCAAACACGGCGAGTTGAGTTGATGCAAAAGAGCTCCATTTAGGTCTCATCTGACCACAACAATTTCACCCAGTTGTCCTCTGAATCATTCAGATGCTCATTGGCAAACTTCAGATGGGCATGTATATGTGCTTTCTTGAGCAGGGGGACCTTGCGGGCGCTGCAGGATTTCAGTCCTTCACGGCGTAGTGTGTTACCAATTGTTTTCTTGGCGACTATGGTCCCAGCTGCCTTGAGATCATTGACAAGATCCTCCCGTGTAGTTCTGCGCTGATTCCTCACCGTTCTCATGATCATTGCAACTCCACGAGGTGAGATCTTGCATGGAGCCCCAAGCCGAGGGAGATTGACAGTTCTTTTGTGTTTCTTCCATTTGCGAATAATCGCACCAACTGTTGTCACCTTCTCACCAAGCTGCTTGGCGATGGTCTTGTAGCCCATTCCAGCCTTGTAGGTCTATAATCTTGTCCCTGACATTCTTGGAGAGCTCTTTGGTCTTGGCCATGGTGGAGAGTTTGGAATCTGTTGATTGATTGCTTCTGTGGACAGGTGTCTTTTATACAGGTAACAAACTGAGATTAGGAGCACTCCCTTTAAGAGTGTGCTCCTAATCTCAGCTCGTTACCTGTATAAAAGACACCTGGGAGCCAGAAATCTTTCTGATTGAGAGGGGGGTTAAATACTTATTTCCCTCATTAAAATGCAATTCCATTTATAACATTTTTCACATGCGTTTTTCTGGACTTTTTTGTTGTTATTCTGTCTCTCACTGTTCAAATAAACCTACCATTAAAATTATAGACTGATCATTTCTTTGTCAGTGGGCAAACGTACAAAATCAGCAGGGGATCAAATACTTTTTTCCCTCACTGTACTTTGTCTAACAGAACACAGAGGGGGGTTATTTAATGGAAGCCTCTCAAACATAATCCAGGTAGAATCAAGATTTCCCCAGGTTAGCTGTTTAGGCCTCTTTGATTTTTTTTAATGTTTACTAACGACATGCCACTGACTGAGTAAAGCCGGAGTGCCTATGTATGCGGACGACTCAACACTATACACATCAGCTACTACAGCGACTGAATGACTGCAACACTTAACAAAGAGCTGCAGTTAGTTTCAGAGTTGGTGGCAAGGAATAAGTTAGCCCTAAGTATTTCTAAAACTAAAAGCATTGTTTTTGGGACAAAACATTCCCGAAAACCTAAACCTCAACAAAATTATTGTAAAAAATAAATGTGGAAATTGAGCAAGTTGAGATGACTAAACTGCTTGGAGTAACCCTAGATTATAAACTGTCATGGTCAAAACATTGCAAATGGCTCAGAACAAGGCAGCACGGCTGGCCATTAGATGTACACAGAAGTAATATTAATAATATGCATGTCAATATCTTCTGGCTCAAAGTGGATGAGAGATTGACTTCATCACTACTTTTATTTATGAGAGGTATGTTGACATGTTGAATGCACCGAGCTGTCTGTCTAAACTACTGGCACACAGCTCGGACACCCATGCATACCCCACAAGACATGCCACAAGAGGTCTCTTTACAGTCCCCGAGTCCAGAACAGACTATGGGAGGCGCACAGTACTACATAGAGCCATTACTACATGGAACTCTATTCCACATCAAGTAACTGATGCAAGCAGTAAAAGTAGATTTAAAAAACAGATTTTAAAAAACACCTTATGGAAAAGCAGGGACTGTGAAGCAACACAAACATAGGCACAGACATAGGCACAGACACACCAAACACACACCATAACATATTCACTATACACACACATACACATGGATTTAGTACTGTAGATATGTGGTAGTGGTGGAGTAGGGGCCTTAGGGAACACAGTGTGTTGTGAAATCTGTGAATGTTTTGTAATGTTTTAAACATTTTATAAACTGCCTTACTTTAGCTGGACCCAAGTATTTACGTACAGAATAATACAAAATTCTCTGAGACAAGGCTGGTGACTAAATGGGGATACATAATAAATACAAATACAAAGGCAGTGTAGCAAGTAGTTGTAAAGTTGCTAAATTAGCTAAAATGATAAAGCTGTTCGCGTTATACGCCCACCCATCCACCCTACTTTTGATTTTGCCTTAAGTAACCATCTGTCTTATGCAACCATACCAAACGTAACATATCATACTAAATGGAGTGTCTCGGATTTACGTACAGAATAATACAAAATTCTAAGAGACTAGGCTGGTGACTACAATACATTCAGAATGTTTGTTAGTTTGCATAATTAGGAAATGAAGGGTAAATTCCTGCTCACAAAGCCACAAAACTGCTGGAAAAGGCCTTTACAATTTACTGCTAAGCTATTGTCTAGAAACTAAACTATTGTTGTCTATGACAGTATTTTCCATCCACAAGTAAATAACTTAAACAGGTGCTACACAAAAGTTCACCTACAATTCTACTGAAAATACGAATCAAACTTACCCCATCTTTGAGCTTTCCTTTCTAAATGTTGTTTTCAGTCTTTAACCACAAGAGAGAACTGAGGAAAAGCCACAGGAAACTACATCAGCAGCTGTTGATACCATCTATTCAACAACATCCGATATATACAGTAGGCAATTCCTTACTAAAGCAATTCCCCCCAATTCTAACCACAGATACATCTCTTGCACATTATTGGAATAAAGTCTGCTGTCATCAAATGAAAGCTGAAACGATGGCTAGGTGTAGACTTATAGACCTACAGTACATCCAAAGCATTTGACACAGTTGATCATTAAATATTACTTTCTAAATTGCATTAAGGTTTTCATGATTATACATATAATTGGTTAAATAGTTATGTTTATGATAGAGAGCAATTTGTTCATGCAAACGGCTGCGCATCTACCAGGGCCAAGATATCCTGTGGAGTGCCACAGGGTTTGATAATTGGAACTTTGTTATTCCTAATCTATATCAAGGTCCGTGCTGCTGTGTGTTCCGTACTTCCCATTCTCTTTGCTGATGATACCAATAAGATTTTATTACACTAATTAATGAAGACACCTAATTAATGAAGCTAAAGGTTCTAAATGGTTCCAGATAAACAATACATTTTTAAAATGTAAAAGAATCTAACTGTATTGTATTCACAAGTAAGAATAAGAAATATTGTAAAAAAATATATATAAAATAGAAAAGTGCCAGAATCTTAATCGGTGGGAATGAAATGGAACAAGTCACATCCACTAGATTCCTTTGAGTTCTAATTGATAAAAAGCTATCCTGGAAAGATCATATTCAATTTGTCTGTAGCAAAGTGAAGAAATCTGTTGGTATCATCAGAATGATTAGTGGTTTGGTTAAACAAGCTTGCGTACTCTATACTAGTTTAATTTAGCCATATCTCATTTACTGTAATATTGTCTGGGCCAGTACATAGGTCTCCTACCGACACACATTACTCATCATACAAAATACATTTGCAAGACTAGCCACCTCCTCTAATTACCCGGTTCCGTCTGCACTCTTGTTTAAGAAACTCAATATCTTGTCTACTTATGACATTAATGTATGCCAATTATGAATTTTTCATCTACAAATACTCATACTTCCCAGGTGCATCCTGTTTCCATTGATCATCCTTGAGATGTTTCTACAACTTGATTGGAGTACACCTGTGGTAAATTCAATTGATTGGACATGATTTAGAAAGGCACACACCTGTCTATTTAAGGTCCCACAGTTGACAGTGCATGTCAGAGCAAAAACCAAGCCATGAGGTCGAAGGAATTGTCCGCAGAGCTCCGAGTCAGGTTTGTGTTGAGGCACAGATATGGGGAAGGGTACTAAAAAATGTCTGCAGAAATTAAGGTCCCTAAGAACACAGTGGCCTCCAGCATTCTTAAATGGAAGAGGTTTGGAACCACCAAGACTCTTCTTAAAGCTGGCCGCCCGACCAAACTAAGCAATCAGGGTAGAAGGGCTTTGGTCAGGGATGTGAGCTCCAGAGTTTCTCTGTGGAGATTGGAGAACCATCCAGAAGGACTACCATCTCTGTAGCACTCCACCAATCAGGCCTTTATGGTAGAGTGGCCAAACGGAAGCCACTCCTCAGTAAAAGGCACATGACAGCCGCTTGGAGTTTTACACTCTCAGACCAGAAACAAGATTCTCTGGTCTGATGAAACCAAGATTGAACTCTTTGGCCTGAATGCCAAGCGTCACATCTGGAGGAAACCTTTCACCATCATTACGGTGAAGCATGGTGGTGGCAACATCATGCTGTGGGGATGTTTTTCAGCGGCAGGGACTGGGAGACTAGTCAGGATCGAGGCAAAGATGATCGGAGCAAAGTACAGAGAGAACCTTGATGAAAACCAGCTCCAGCGCGCTCAGGACCTCAAACTGGGGCAAAGGTTCACCTTCCAACAGGACAATGACTCTAAGCACACAGCTAAAACAACACAGGAGTGGCTTCGGGAGAAGTCTTTGAATGTTCTTGAGTGGACCAGCCTGAGCCCGGACTTGAACCTGATCGAACATCTCTGGAGAGACCTGAAAATAGCTGTGCAGCGACGCTCCCCATCCAACCTGACCGAGCTTGAGCGGAACTCCCCAAATACAGGTGTGCCAAGCTTGTAACTGCCAAAGATGCTTGTATAGGGTCTGAATACTTATGTAAAAGTGATCCACTTTTTTTATTTTATACATCTGCAAAAATGTCTAACAACCTGTTTTTGCATTGTCATCCAGGGGTATTGTGTGTACATTGATGAGGGGGAGAAAAAAATTTTTTTTTAGAATAAGGCTGTAAAGTCAAGGGGTCTGAATTCTTTCTGAATGCACCGTATCCCCAAAATATGTATTTTTACAATTACATGTGACTGATGGCATAAACATCACCTATGTAGGCCTATACAAAACAATGACATCACATAAATGAGTCTTATTTCATTCTTTCTTCCTCTGTACCAGTTCCTTGCGAAAGACTTCCTTCCTTTGTTGGTTTCGCACAGTAACAATACTAACAGTAACATGGGGGACTTTGTGTAGCTACTTCCTCTTTTCCTGCTGCCCTCCCCTTGCTGGGAGCCAGAGTCTGCCACTGCACCCTTCTGGGTGCGGGTCTTCAGTTTGGAGATCATCTCAGCACAGTACATCATCACGTCTTTACCTTCGGGGACATTCAGACAGGATAATAAAGCTGTAGTACTAAAGTGTGTTTTACACAACTGTGTTGCATCCACAAACTGTAACATGTAGGAGGAGAGCATTGTTAGAGAAGGACCGTAGTGCAGAACTTTCCAACATGGATCAGAGAGGAGAATCATTCCACATTTTAAATAACCCAAGGCAGTTGATGGTAAAACTAACTGCATTGCTTCCCGTTTGACTAACTTCAGCCATAGGTCATTGCTTCTCCCCTTCACAAACAAGCACTCAAGTGATGCAAACTTGTCTGAGCAGAGAGTTCCATCCTCCTGCTTCAGCTGTACACGCACTCTTCCTCTGAACATCACGTCCCTGTTCAATTCTCTAGAGTACATCTCGTTCTGTGTTAGATAAGTAAAATAACAATGAGAGGATAACAATGAGAAATTGGGCAACGCCATACCTTAACCTACCATGTAGTTCAGTTGGTAGAGCATGGCGTTTGCAATGCCAGGGTTGTGGGTTCGATCCCCACAGGAGACCAGTACGAAACTGTATGCACTCTCGACTGTAAGTCGCTCTGGATAAGAGTCTCTGCTAAACAACTAAATGTTAAAAATATGTTTGCCAATGGAAAATGGCTGTTGTGGATTCACCTAGGTGGGAGCTACTGCTACACAAATGGTAGTGAATGAGGTGAGTTACCCTCTTATTTAAAGCATGTAAAAGCACTTAAATGCATGCAATCCATTTTTTGATGTAAGATCTGCCATTACCTCCATAAGAACATTTGCCCCTCCTACTGTCAACACATCACGGATCTCAGCACAAGTAGGGTTCTCCACTGCCTGGTGGGGGAGACAGAGATGAAAACCAAGATGTCATACATGTCCCTCATCACACTCGTGTTGACAAACTACAAAAAATATATATTTTTCAGAAAGAGTTTATGTGGTTAACCAGTGTTCGGTGTGTGTACACATTCATCAGGATAGATCTGCAAAAGCAAGGGGTCCACCATGTATTGAACCAAACAAATGAAAATAATCCTGCAGGTTTGGTTTACCTTTTCAGCGGGTATCAGTCACCCCTCTGCGAGGGTCTTCTTACTGTTTACATAGGAAAG
This sequence comes from Brachymystax lenok tsinlingensis, assembly GCA_030435695.1. Taxonomy (NCBI): domain Eukaryota; kingdom Metazoa; phylum Chordata; class Actinopteri; order Salmoniformes; family Salmonidae; genus Brachymystax; species Brachymystax lenok. Next base: position 13,464,985 of record CM059795.1, read on the forward strand.
ATATATGCAGATAAACCTGCAAAAGAAAGATGAGAGAAAATGATTACCTGTGGTACCCTTCCTGCAGGCTCATCCTGACATGACCCTCGAGCCTGACAATGCCACCAGCCATACTTCTTGTTCTGTGTGTGATTTCCTGCAAGACAGGAATGTCAGTGTTATGCCATGGCCAGCGAAGAGCCCGGATCTCAATCCCACTGTGCACGTCTGGGACCTGTTGGATCGGAGGGTGAGGGCTAGGGCAATTCCCTCCCAGAAATGTCCGGGAACTTGCAGGTGCCTTGGTGGAAAGGTGGGGTAACATCTCACAGCAAGAACTGGCAAATCTGGTGCAGTCCATGAGGAGATGCACTGCAGTACTTAATACAGCTGGTGGCCACACCAGATACTGACTGTTACTTTTGATTTTGACTCCCCCCCCCTGTGTTCAGGGACACATTATTCAATTTCTGTTAGTCACATGTCTGTGGAACTTGTTCAGTTTATGTTTCAGTTGTTGAATCTTGTTATGTTCATACAAATATTTACACATGTTAAGTTTGCTGAAAATAAACACAGTAGACAGTGAGAGTACATTTCATTTTTTGCTGAGTTTAGTGAGGAATCCCCCTCACTAGTCACTTATCAAGTCATATTAATGACATTTCATCTTTCAGTCATGCCAGACTTTCTGTACGTGTATGGTTCCCGCTACAGTGCCATCAACTGGCCCCAAGACCCACTAAACCCGCTGGCTGAGACATATCTCGGGTAATTTGCATAACTGTATAAACACAAAAAATAACACCTACTGAAATAAGGACCTTCTCTTTTGTATTGCATCTTCTCTGGTTTACAAATTTTAGGATATGGACATTAACAAAACAAAAATGAATTAGAGTTACAAAAACACTCTTTCCTTAGGTTTGTCCTGGTGGTGGGTGATTATAATCTTTGTGCCTTAGTGGATGATATTGTGCCCATGTAAAACCGAGCTGGTCTCACAGGTCATGCTACCCTCCCTGGCTTTGGGCTTCATGTCCACTCCTGGAGACAGATGTTTGTGGACTGTGTTACCACAAGGCCTTGTCCCGGACATTGTCTATTAGCTCCTAGTAACAACCTTATAGACAGTCCATCCATCAACCAGGCAGGAATAGAGTTTAAAGAACTACTCCGTGCTGCTCTGTTGAAGTGGACTCTGGTAATTACTATTACTAGTTCCATAAACACATAAGTGAAATTCACAATTTCCAAGACAATGTTTTGCAAATTACAAAAACTCTGCAATGCTACTGGTAATTATTTTCAGGTCTTTGTCCTTGACTTCCCATGTGGCATAGACGGTTAAAATTGCCTAAAATACCAAGAGCAGCTGGAATTGGAGTATGAAAGGCAAGCATGGGAGCTAGGTGTGACTTACATAAGGGCTTCGTCCAACACCTTCCCAACAGTGCTTCTGCTCCCACAATAAAGTACACCCGAGTGATAATTATGGGATGCCAATTTTGGTCATGCTGATCAAAGACACTTTGTTCGAGGGACTGAGGGGTACATGGGTGCAACTAGGCCTACTGTAAGATTTCTTATTTTTTTAAATGTTACATTGTGTAATTTTCTTCTACTTAGTTTCTCTGCATTTATGCAGAGTCCAGTCCACAAATAAGGTGTCTAATGCATAACAATGATTTCGGGATGGGGACAGAGGAAAGGTTGGCCAGACCAATGCCACCACTAACCTCCAACAGCTGTGGCTTCTCCATCAGTAGCTAAGCTAAGACTTAAGGACACCAGTTCTAGTGGACACCCAGCAAGGCTGCTCCTACTCCTTCTCCTTCTCCATCAGGGAGGGCACAGGCCCAGCCAATCAGAATGAGTTTCTCCACAAAAGAGCTTTTATTAGACAGAAATACTCCACAGTTTCATCAGCTGTACGGGTGGCTTTACATACACCCTTTACAAGTCTGAAGTTTACATACACCTTAGCCAAATAGATTTAAACTCAGTTTTTCACAATACCTGACATTTCATCTTAGTAAAAATTCCCTGTCTTAGGTCAGTTAGGATTTTTAATGACTCCAACCAAAATGTGAACTTCCGACTCCAACTGTATCAGAATAAATTGACATATACAGTTGAAGTTGGAAGTTTACATACACTTAGATTGGAGTCATTAAAACTCGTTTTTCAACCACTCCACAAATGTTTTGTTTTGGCAAGTCGGTTAGGACATCTACTTTGTGCATGACACAAGTCATTTCTCCAACAATTGTTTACAGACAGATTATTTCACTGTATCACAATTCCAGTGGACAATGACCCCAAGCATACTTCCAAAGTTGTGGCAAAATGGCTTAAGGACAACAAAGTCAAGGTATTGGAGTGGCCATCACCTCAATCCCATAGAAAATGTGTGTGCAGAACTGAAAAAGTGTGTGCGAGCAAGGAGGCCAGGCCTACAAACCTGACTCAGTTACACCAGCTCTGTCTGGAGGAATTGGCCAAAATTCACCCAACTTAACGTGGGAAGCTTGTTGAAGGCTACCCAAAACATTTGACCCAAGTTAAACAATTTAAAGGCAATGCTACCAAATACTAATTGAGTGCATGTAAACTTCTGACCAACTGGGAATGTGATGAAAGAAATAAAAGCTGAAATAAATCACTACTATTATTCTGACATTTCACATTCTTAGTGGTGATCTAAGACAGGGCACTGACCTAAGACACGGCATTTTTACTATGATTAAATGTCAGGAATTGTGAAAAACTGAGTTTAAATGTATTTGGCTGAGGTATGTAAACTTCCGACTTCAACTGTATATTTCATTACTAGTATATGGAAAAAGGTTAAAACAATCACTTGTTTTAATAATTTTCTCATTGTATTTTCTTCGTGTCACAATATAAGTGGCCACTGATTAAAATGCAATATCTCTTGAATTAGTTATCCACATTGCAATGTGGGATTTTATTTTGAAAGTTTCGTCATTACCATACGAAAGTGGCGTCATCGTTTGTGCTAGCTATTCATTGTCAACATTGCCTGGCTAGCGAACTGGACAGGTGTTCAGCCAACTCATTCAACTTCGATTCAGTGCACTGACACAGCGTTGCACATCGAATACACCTTGCTAGCAAACTGACTACCATTTCAAATTAAAATGTATGTTTTATATGCAACAACAATAAAGCATTGGTAGCCAACTGACATCCATTTTGCCTAGCCATTTTCGCTTGCACGCCAAGTTAGCAAGCTAGCTAACACAGATATGACTGTCGTCTCTAAGCTTGTTTTTCTGTTCACATGTATGACTTATACTCACAAACCTTTCATGGGACAACAAGAGACAACTTTCTAAATTGCATTAAGGGTTACTTTCTTTTTCAGATGGACTATCACTTAGCGGAGACATTTTCCCAAAAGGCACCTGGCTCACTTCGCATTGGCTTCCTAGTCAGCTAGCTGGAGACAACTTCCTGTTTACAATGGGATTTCATTTTCTGATCCGTAGTTCTGTGATTGGTCAGCCCACCGGAAGTTAGTTTATTCTTGCTGTAATTGGACAATTCCGTTTAAAAGAGACAATGATGTATTTCAGATATGATAGTGGCCAAAGATTGCAATGTACAAAAATGATCAAACTAGTAATGTCCTTTATAATAACAGGCTTTGTATGATGATAATCCTGCTAAAGTTAACTGAGGTCTCAAAAAAGCGCTTCCTTCTAGGTGACACCTTTTGTGGGTGGGTGATGCAGTGTCCTTCACTTGGTTCTTCATCCTAACCTACACATCAATTCATAATTTCTGTAATTTATGCAGGGAGAAACTTCCAAAATTCTCCCACGTCACCCTTCTCCTCCGTACACTCCACTGGCTTTCAGACGAAGCTCACATCACATCTACACAAGAAATGTGTATGTAGTTGTGTTATGAATTCATGCCTATAGTTGGCTTGTAAATCAAAACATAGCTGCACTAAGGACACAAGTTCATCATTCACTGTAAGCAGATCGGGCTCTGTCGGTTGTCGGAGCAGACGGTTCTACCAACCCCGGCCTGCTAACTCTTAACTTTAAACGCTGTGTCTCCTGCGTGCCGGTGTAGTAACGACTACCTCGCGGCTTCCCTGTCCTATCTATTGCTGTTCACTGGACCCTATGATCACTCGGCTACATAGCTGATGCCTGCAGGACTAATCATTAATCACGGTACTCCATTGTTTATTTTTTGTTTATGTCGGCCCCAGCCGTGTACTCAGGCCCTGTGTGTAGCTAACCAACCTTCTTTGCCCATTCATCGCCAGTTTACCTGTTGTTGTTGTCTTAGCTGATTAGCTGTTGTGGTCTTACCCGTTGTGTCTTAGCTAGCTCTCCCAATCAACACCTGTGATTGCTTTATGCCTCGCTTTATGTCTCTCAAATGTCAATATGCCCCGTTTACAGTTGTTTAGGATAGTTATCATTGTTTTAGTTTACAGTGGAGTCCCTAGGCCCACTCTACATGCCTCAGATTCCTCCTTTGTCCCACCTTCCACACATGCGGTGACCTCACCCAGTATTACCAGCACCTCCAGAGATGCAACCACATCATCACTCGGTGCCTGGGCCTACCTCCACTGTACTCTCACCCTACCATACCAGTCTGCACATTATACCCTGAATCTATTCTACCACGCCTTTAGCCGTACCCTCATCCTACTCCTCCTCTGTTCCTCGGGTGATGTGGAGGTAAACCCAGGCCCTGCGTGTCCTCAGGAACCCTCATTTGTTGACTTCTGTAATCAAAAAAGCCTTGGTTTCATACATGTTAACATCAGAAGCCTCTTCGCTAAGTTTGTTTTAATCACTGCTTTAGCACATTCCGCCAACCCTGCCGTGTTTGAATCCTGGCTTAGGAAGGCAACCAAAAATTCGGAGATTTCCATACCCAACTACAACATTTTCCGCCAAGATAGAACTGCCAAAGGGGGAGGAGTTGCAATCTATTGCAGAGATAGCCTGCAAAGTTCTGTCATACTTTCCAGGTCTATGCCCAAACAGTTCGAACTTCTAATTCTAAAAATGAATCTCTCTAGAAATAAGCCGCTCACTGTTGCCGCCTGCTATAGACCCCCCTCAGTTCCCAGCTGTGCCCTGGACACCATATGTGAATTGATTGCCCCCCATCTATCTTCAGAGTTCTTTCTGTTAGGTGACCTAAACTGGGATATGCTTAACACCCCAGCAGTCCTACAACCTAAGCTAGATGCCCTCAATCTCACACAAATCATCAAGGAACCCACCAGGTACAATCCTAAATCTGTAAACATGGGCACCCTCATAGATATTATCCTGACCAACTTGCCCTCCAAATACACCTCTGCTGTTTTCAATCAGGATCTCAGTGACCACTGCCTCATTGCCTGCATCCGCTATAGGGCCCGCGATCAAAAAACCACCCCTTATCACTGTCAAACGCTCCCTAAAACACTTCTGCGAGCAGGCCTTTCTATTCGACCTGGCCCGGGTATCCTGGCAGGATATTGACCTCATTCCGTCAGTCGAGGATGCCTGGTCGTTCTTTAAAAGCAACTTCCTCACCATCTTAAATAAGCATGCCCCTTTCAGAAAATGTAGAACTAAGAACAGATACAGCCCTTGGTTCACTCCAGACCTGACTGCCCTTGACCCGCACAAGAACATTCTGTGGCGGACTGCTATTGCATCGAATAGTCCCCGCGATATGCAACTGTTCAGGGAAGTCAGGAACCAATACACGCAGTCAGTCAGGAAAGCAAAGGCTAGCTTTTTCAAACAGAAATTTGCATCCTGTAGCTCTAACTCCAAAAAGTTTTGGGATACTGTCAAGTCCATAGAGAACAATAGCACCTCCTCCCAGCTGCCCACTGCACTGAGGCTAGGTAACAGTCACCACAGACAAATCCTTGACAATCGAAAATTTCAACAAGCATTTCTCTACGGCTGGCCATGCTTTCCTCCTGGATACCCCAACCCCGGCCAACAGCTCCACCCCCCCGCTACTTGTCCAAGCCTCCCTAGCTTCTCCTTCACCCAAATCCAGATAGCAGATGTTCTGAAAGAGCTGCAAAATCTGGACCCGTACAAATCAGCTGGACTACATAATCTGGACCCTCTCTTTTTAAAACTATCTGCCGCCATTGTTGCAACTCCTATTACCAGTCTGCTCAGCCTCTCTTTAGTGTCGTCCGAGATCCCAAAAGATTGGAAAGCTGCCGTGGTCATCCCCCTCTTCAAAGGGGGTGACACCCTAGACCCAAATTGCTATAGACCTATATCCATCCTGCCCTGCCTCTCTAAAGTCTTCGAAAGCCTAGTTAATATACAGATCATTGACCACTTCGAATCCCACCGTACCTTCTCCGCTATGCAATCCGGCTTCCGAGCTGGTCACGGGTGCACCTCAGCCACGCTCAAGGTACTAAACCATTTCATAACCGCCATCGATAAGAGACATTACTGTGCAGCCATATTCATTGACCTGGCCAAGGCTTTCGACTCTGTCAATCACCACATCCTTATCGGCAGACTCAACAGCCTTGGTTTCTCTAATGATTGCAAAGTAGTTGGTGAACCAGGCGAGGCAGACAGAGTTCAGTGTGTCAAATCGGAGGGCCTGTTGTCCGGGCCTCTGGCAATCTCTGGGAATGCCACAGGGTTCAATCCTTGGGCCGACTCTTCTCTGTATACATCAATGTCGCTCTTGCTGCCGGTGATTCTCTGATCCACCTCTACGCAGACACCATTCTGTATACTTCTGGCCCTTCTTTAGACACTGTGTTAACCTCCAAACGAGCTTCAATGCCATACAACACTCCTTCCGTGGCCTCCAACTGCTCTTAAACGCTAGTAAAACCAAATGCATGCTTTTCAACCGTTCGCTGCCTGCACCTGCCCACCGACTAGCATCACTACCCTGGACGGCTCTGACCTAGAATATGTGGACAACTACAAATACCTAGGTGTCTGGCTAGACTGTAAACTCTCCTTCCAGAATCACATTAAACATCTCCAATTCAAAATTAAATCTAGAATCGGCTTCCTATTTCGCAACAAAGCCTCCTTAACTCATGCTGCCAAACTTGCACTAGTAAAACTGACTATCCTACCGATCCTCGACTTCGGCAGTCATCTACAAAACAGCTTCCTATACTCTACTCAGCAAACTGGATGCAGTCTATCACAGTGCCATCCTCTTTGTCACCAAAGCCCCTTATACCACCTACCACTGCGACCTGTACGCTCTAGTCGGCTGGCCCTCGCTACATACTCGTCGCCAGACCCACTGGCTCCGGGTCATCTACAAGTCCCTGCTTGGTAAAGCCCCGCCTCATCTCAGCTCGCTGGTAACCATAGCAGCACCCACCCGTAGCATGCGCTCCAGCAGGTATATCTCACTGGTCACCCCCAAAGCCAATTCCTCTTTTGGCCGCCTTTCCTTCCAGTTCTCTGCTGCCAATGACTGGAACGAACTACAAAAATCAAACTGGAGACACTTATCTCCCTCACTAGCTTTAAGCACTAGCTGTCAGAGCAGCTCACAGATCACTGCACCTGTACATAGCCCAACCAACTACCTCATCCCCTACCGTATTCATTTATTTATCTTGCTCCTTTGCACCCCACTATTTTTACTTTGCACATTCATCTACTGCACATTTACCATTCCAGTGTTACAGTATAGCAATTTAACTACTTCGACACCATGGCCTATTTATTGCCTTACGTTCCTTATCTTACCTCATTTGCACACATTGTATATAGATTTTTTTTTCTACTGTATTATTGACTGTGTTTGTATACTCCAATGTGTAACCATGTGTTGTTGTATATGTTGAACTGCTTTGCTTTATCTTGGCCAGGTCGCAGTTGTAAATGAGAACTTGTGCTCAACTTGCCTACCTGGTTAAATAAAGGTGAAATAAATAAAAAATCTTAAGTTCCATTCACTACCAAAATATCTTCAAGACAGATGATAGTCAAACACTTCCACAGTTCAGTAACACTGGACACCAGTTTTTCACCCCAATATTTTAAAGTTTATTATGTTGATTTACAATTTGGAATGTGACTTTTTTCCTTTGAACATCCAACCACAAATGTATTGCATGAGAAAAAAAAAAAAAAAAAATTTCAGACAGTGTCATTTTTGGGTAGAACAAAATATTACATAATCTCCTCTGATTATGTGCTTTAGCATTACAGTGATTACAGGGGAAACTAAAACTAGCTTTAAAAAAAATTATAAACCAACACCAAAACCCTACAGTAATATTTTTTGTGTTCATTCAGTCCTTCCGAGTATCTTAGTTAAAAAGCAACCAACTCACATGATAACAATTAAACAGCAGAGCCATGTATCGGTCTACTCTCATTTAATCTATTTTCCAATGGAAATATTTCTAATTCGAAAAAGTTGTCACGGTTAACTTGCAGTTAATTCCTTTACTTTCAGAGCACACATGAAATAGTGTAAAACTTTACACTACAGCTACCAACATGTCATGTGACCACATAAGTGTTCATCTTTACCATCTGGGCAGTTTACATGCAAGGATGGGAAGCTTATAATACATTTGCATTAGTAAAAATTAGAATTACTTTTCATTCTGACCTAAATACAGGCATATAATGTAAAAAAAATCGAATGGAGTAGTATTAAAGTCCATCTTTAAGTGTTTTAACATCCCAAATATGCAACTTTAAGTGATTATCTTGGTCAAGTCAGACAAGATTCAGGATCTTGACAGGGGTTTAAATTAAATACATAATTAAAATCTGTACAGTACAAATTCACATACATTATCCTTCAGAGGTCTCCCTCTCTCCCTCTGATAACCAGTGTCCCAGCCACATTCCTACCAGCAAAAAAACAGGGTCCATCAATTAGGCATCAACTACAATAACAGTCCAGTGACTCACTATTTACATGTTTGTTTTTTTACACCAGAAATTGTGATGAATCTGTTCTTTGCTTTGATTGTGTTTGTTTTAATAATTATTTACAACAGAGGTCACTAGGTATGTTCAAGACATTTCCCCTAGATCATCTGTGTGTGTAGTCTAGCCTTAAGTGACTTAAACTGAGGTTACAATGTAGGACCCACTTTCTCCAGCACTTTCTCCTTTAGAGTCTCTCTTTTTTGCACTGTTGGTGACACTGACAGGTGTGGGTATCTGTGAGGGTCGTGGTGGTGTGGCACTGTCAGCACTGCTCTTCCTGGAACTAGGGATGTAGTTGAAAGGGCTGACCCTGGCAGCCACAGCCCCACTCGGTGAGCTGTGTTTGCTAGAGGTGGAGGAGCTAAAAGGGGTACGTTCAGCAAGAGACAGTTCATGGGCCTCTGGGAAGATGCTTGGGTTACTCTGAGCAGGCTTGGGGTCTGGCCCTTTCTTATCAACACTCTCACTGCTCTTAAACAAGTTTAAATTAGTCTCTGAACCTAGCCTAAGAGCATTTACACTTTCATTTGTGGACTGTTTGGGATGGGTTTCACTTGTCAAGAGATCAACAGAGGGCATTTTGACTAGAACACTGTCAATTACCGGAGGGGTGTTTGCTGTTGGGGATTTTCCAGACCTCGGGTTGTTAATGGGACAGTCCTCAATCCTCACCCACACATCCTCGGTCTTGGACACTGCAGGGCTCATTTGGTGCCCCATGGCCATGGTGTCCATGGACTCTATGGAGGAAGAATCACAGCCTTCTGACTGAGACATTTCACTATCCTTCATCTTCCTCCATGTTCCTTTTAAAGGGTTTCCATCTTTGCAGTGTGGGGACCTTTGGGCTGGACTCAGTGGCTGTCGTTCATCCTCACTTTTGCCCTTTTCACTTGACTCAGAGGAGGCAGAGAGGATGGAAGAGGAGCTGCCGGTTCTCTTCCAGGTGCCAACCCTTGGGAGAGAGGAGGAGTGTTTGCTGTTCTCCCTCTTCCATGTCCCTTTCCTGTTAAGATTAGGGAGCCTAGAGGGGCTTTCTGAATGGGACCTGGAAATGTCATGCTTCCCTCCTCTTTGAGGCTTCTCATCCCCATTTTCAGAGGAGTTTGGATTCTGAGGGGACTTTTTCCAGTTGCTTCCTTGACTTCCTTGATAGGGCAGAGTTAACAACATATCTGGCAAAGACGGACTCGACACAGGCGTTTGAGATTGGCTGGTAGAGGAGGGGGACAGAGACTCAAATGAAGCAGACTCTTCCAATTTCCTCTTCAGTGTTGGACTAGGGGCCTCTTTGATGAACGTTGACTGGCGAACTAGGGCAGGTTTCTCCGACCGGTCTGACTCACTTCCACTAGACTTTGTGGACGACATCCTGGACAAATCCTGCTTCTTAGAAGGGCCAGCAACTCCACACTGGTTCAGACTCTTTGAGGCAGATTCACTCCTAGGGATTCCGCTAGTGCTTCTCGTCAAGCCAGTCTGCTTGGGTGGCGTTTGCTGGCCCATCGGTCTCCCAGGGGAGATGTAGGCCATCCTGCCAGAACCAGAAGACTTAGTTGACAATGTGCTTGGAGAAGCAGTGCGAGGCACTTGGGATAATTTGTTTGAAGGGCCGAGACCATTTCTTCCAGGCGACACAGAGGTGCGACCAGGTGACTGCATGGGTCTGGTGGTCAAGGACTGCTGAGCTGGTCTGGATGGTGTGGAGTCTCTGGATCCAGATCGTGATGAAGCTTTACTTGATCCCGATTGAGATCCAGGCTGATCCCTGGCCGGACTAGGGTCAGATTTAGCAGGTGGTTTGATGCTTCTGGGTGAGTTACTGGAATTCTGCCCTTGAGTGGGGGGAGTTTTTGAGACAGAGGCTGGACCACGGGGTGGTGGCTTCTTTTGGACTGGGCTAGTGCTTGGAGAACTGCTTCTAACACCAGGGACCTGGATCATTGTCCTCCCACGAGAGATCATGGGAACACTAGGGGCAGTCGGCCTCTGTAATGAGGCTGGGGTCTCAGCGCTGGCACGTGGTTTTCCTGTTATGAGACTTTTGTAGACTTTCTTGCCCCCTTTAAGAGCTTTTGCTGCCTCATCTTCCTTTTCTTTTTTTTGGGCTTCTAAAGTGCTCTTTTCACCAGGTTTTAATATCCGTGGGCGTCCTTTGTCAGATGCAGATTTATTATCCTCTGAATTTAAGGGCAAGTGAAAAGGGGAGCCAAGGGATATACCAGATTTGAGGGAGAGGATTGAGTCAGAGTCAGATGAGCCTTGTCTAGAGAGACTAGCAGCTGCCTGGTGCAAACTGCTGACGATGGAATTGGCACCCTCTTGGATGGCCTTCCAATCAAAAGATTCAGAGTCTGGAGATAAGGCTTGTTCAGAAACTGGACTATGTGTATCAGTGAGATCCAATGTGAGATCAGGCTCCTCAGCTAAAATTCTATCCATACTTTTCTCCTCAGTGGCATCTCCTTGGTCATTCCCCCCCTTATTTCTGGCTGTCTGTTTCTTCTTTTTTGGCATGGCTGAACTGATGCACTCTTGTAGAAGGTCATCTTCTGAATCAATGCTTAGTGAGCTGAGTGAACTGTTTCTTGAGAAACACACAGGGGTGTCTTCTACATGAAAGGCTTTTGGTGCGTAACCAGAGGCTTGGGGTTTAGAAGTAGCTTCCACCTGAGTTACATCCTCTTCTTTTGGCTGGAGGTCTTTGTTGTTGTTCTCTTGGTCAATGTCACTTAACGAGCTGAGAGATGAGTTTCTAGAGAAACACATTGGTGTGTCCTCAATGGAAAACTTCTGCTTCTCATCTGGCACTGGCCCCACGTTTTCTTTGGATGGTTGTGGAAAGACTGCCTGCTTCTGCTGCAGAGGTTTTGTTGGAGCAGTCAGTGGTACATTTGCCCTGTTTGTTCTTGCGGATGGCTCTCCGCGGTTTTTCGTTGACACTTTTCTCTGGTCTTTGTCTTTTCTAAGCTGTGCCTTTTCCTTTGAGAGATCAGGTTCATCATCCTCAAAATCCAAGGAACTCAGGGAGTCATTGCGTGAAAAGCAATAGGGTGTACCCTCTATTGGTGTGTAATTCTGTGGCGAGTCAAAAGCAAACCCTGGCCGTGGCCTCTCATCTGCATTTGGTGGCTTATCTGGGAAATTTCTGGAGGCCATTTTTGGCTCAAGCATTTTGGTTTCTTTGTTTTTATCAGGGTATGAAGCAAAGTTGAATGGGGGCTGGGGTTTTTTAATCATCCTAGCTCTGTACTCACTACTCTGTGGCATTGGTTTAACAGGGGATGTGGGCTTCTTATTTTCAACCTCCTGTTGGACTAGACTAACAGGAGAAGCTGATGAAGGGTGCTGTGGTTGATCATTCATTTTCTGTACTCTAAAGGGCTTGTGGATTTTACCTTTTGGCATGGCTGAACTGATACACTCTGCTAAGATGTCATCCCCTTCATTTTCTACAGCGGCAGCTTGTGTGAAGGAGGAAGTAACACCATCTTTTTCATCTGTACTTTCCCCTTCTGGAATAGTATCCCTTATTTGACTGGAGGATACTTCTGCACAAGGAGGAGCACAGCTTTCAGCATTGGCCAGCTCATTTGGGGGTGAATCAATGGTGAGATCGCTGAGAGATGTGGCTGTTGAGAAATTTATAGGGGTTCCCTCTATGCAGTAAATCCTAGGCATATCCTCTCCATGAGTGAAGCCTACAGTCTTTTGTTGTCCTCGGGTTTGTGAAGGGAGTAACTTGTACACAGGAAGTTGGCTTGGTTTATGGGCAGTAGGTGGTGGTATTCTAGAAGTAGTGTTGGAAGGCGATTGCTTTTTGGGTTTTCTCGATGACTTTGTTGGCATGGCTGAGTTTATGCAAGCCTCCAGTATTTCTATATCGTCATCATCTGAATCATCCAAAATGTCTTTTTCCACCTCACCAGGTGAATGCTTCTCTTGGCTTGGGGATTCTGTAGTGTCATCATGCTCAGGCTCATTTCCCTGGTCGTCTTCGTGAACAGGAGACATTATCTTGAGCTCATTATCTTTCGGAATGTAAGGTTCATCTAAGCTTAAAGCACTGAGGCTGGAAGCACAAGAGAATCCATCTGGAGTACTCTCTGTCGCAAAGTGTAGGAGGGTGTCGTTATCCGGAAGCACTTGGACTCTCTGGACAGCAGCGTGTACAGCAGCATGCCTTGGAGCCAAATCCGCCCGTGGCGGTGGCGGCGGCGGCACCTTTTTGTGTTTCATTGGGGGTGGATGTTGATGTTGTGGGGGTGGTGGCGTTTTGCTTCGGCTCGGAGGCATGGTCTGACCAGGGCTGTCAGGCAGATCACTTGGGCTGATGATTCCACTGGGCATCCCGCTGCACAATTCACTCTGTATAGAGCTAGCGATGGAGTTGCTCTCAAAGCTGTCCAGGGAGCTTACAGATGTGCATCTGCTGAACATGAGGGGCGTCTCCTGCACATAGTGTTCTGGGGGGCTTTTGGGAGTCTGGGCACCACTTTTGGATGGTGATTTGGCTCCTGATGAAAACTCAACGGCTTTGTGATGTCTGGATCCGTCTCCATGAACTTGACTAGACCTTGGAGGCTTTATTCGGACATACTGCACAGACGACTGGCCCTCGGTTGTGCCTTGTTCTTGGGCGTGACTGCCAGTCGACTCTTTCTCGGAGATGGGAAGAGTTGGGTAGTTGCTAGCAGCATTCACATTCCTCTTGCAACCTTCCATTTCGTCCTCGTCTGAGGACAAGGATGACAGAGAGCTACCCCTTGAGAAACAGATGGGTGTGTCCTCAACACAGTACGTCTGTAGGGTCTCTTGATTGACGGTAGGTTTGCATGTTGTGTTCTTCTGGCCTGGTCGAGTTGGCCCTGACCTCGTTTGAGCCGAGGATGGATGTAGCTGCATTTGTCTCCCTGCATTCTTTTTGGATGTCACGGATGATGTTGAACCATCTTGGCTCAGATGGTCTTTCACGGAGCTCTGAGTGGAGGATGACTTTGAATGACTAAACATGGATTTTTGGGAGGAGGAGTCTGAGTACTTCAGACTGTAATCAATTGGTTGTTCCGTATGATGCCCCTTGTTGTACTTCATACTGTAATTGGTCGGCTGGTCATCCTGTTGTTCTTCCTCTGAGTATCGCTCACTGTAATTGGTTGGTTTGTCATCACCGTAATCATCCACAGACTGGCACATAGTCTGGTTGTTCATCTTTTTGTTCATTCCTTGAGTGGGACCAGCCTTGCTTTGATCTTGTTGGTGTTGGTTGGTGTTCCTTGATCTGAATCCTTGTTGCATTTCTGTTTGCACAAACCTAGGCTTGTACTTCAATTTCTCCTCCCCCTCACTGTTGCCCTCTGTGTACATGGGGTAGCCTGGGCTTTGAGATCGCACAGACCTCTGATCTGTCTGTTTCATCTCCTCCATGTGCTTAGGCCTCGCCCATCTCTCATTTTGGCTTGGACTTTGCCGACCAGAGTTCAGTTGCTCATCAGAATACTTTAGGCTGTAGTTGATAGGTGTGTCAACTTCTCCGTCATCATCTTCCATGTGGTTGGCATTGTGGATCTTATGAGCAAGGTCTGCAGGATATTTTCTATAGACGCAACACTTCCCCTCATCATCCTCAGAGTATGAGTCCACAGATGGCTTCATCTGTCCTCTTTTGCCATAGCCGTCAGTGCTGTTTACGCTGTTGAGACTGTCGTTGGATGCCTTGTATTCCAACTTGGGCATTGGACATGGTCTGCCTGAGTGATCGGGTTTAGTATAGGGATATACATTTGAATGACCATGTGCTGCAGTTGTACAGTGAGGGTCTTGATTTGGGGTCTCTGGTGACCGGTCATCCAGGCCAGTCAGTAAGTGAATACTGTTCACTTCCTCCATCACCATGGCGATCTGAGCAGCTGTGGTGGCGGGCATTTGCATTCTCTTAGAGTCATGATCTGGGTGGAAACCACTGGGTGCACCCCTCTGTCTGTCTCTGTCCTGGCTCCGATCCCTCTCGGCCCTAACACTGTCTATGTTCCCCCTTGGGTTGTCTCTGGGTGACGGGCTCGACAGAACTGGTGTGTTCATGTAAGGGGTGCGCACAGGCACACTGTTGGGGCTAAACCCGTCCGATCTAGAGACACCATCGTAATCACTGTAGACATTCTGCTTGTGCCTGCTTGGTTTACCCCTGTGGGACGCCTTGGGGCTTAAATTGTCAATATTGTCAAATGTCTCCGAGAGGTGCTGAGAGTCCAGTTCCTCAATCAGGGCTTTCTGTTTCCTGACGTGAAGAGAGGGCAGGCTAGATCCAGGTGACATGATGTTGGCATCCTTGTATTTGGCGGGCCTGTTGGCCATGAGGTTCCTCAGTGCTGCGGCACTGCCCATGGCGATCATCTTGTGCTTGGAGTGGATGAGGTTCTTCAGCATGCTCACTGCACCCATTTCCCACAAGGCCTCCTGGTCCTTTGCATTGCGGGCTGAGAGGTTCCACAGAGTGCCACACGCGTTGCTCACGATAGTCAGGCTGTGAGACTTCAGGTGCTGCAGGAGTGTCTGAAGACAGCTGTTCTCTCTCAGGATTTGTCTACAGAGAGAAAAACAACACACGGTCTTGTAAGCTTTCAAGTGTAAGAACATTAAACATTATTACAGAGGAGTCCGTATAATAATATCAAATATTTAACAGCAGAACACTATAATGAATAGTGATGGGGGCGGCAGGTAGCCTAGTGGTTAGAGCGTTGGACTTGTAACCGGAGGGTTCCAAGTTCAAATCCCCAAGCTGACAAGGAAAAAAATCTGTCGTTCTGCCCCTGAACAAGGCAGTTAACCCACTGTTCCCCGGGCGCCGAAGACGTGGATGTCGATTAAGGCAGCCCCCCGCACCTCTCTGATTCAGAAGGGGTTGGGTTAAATGCGGAAGACACATTTCGGTTGAAGGCATTCGGTTGTACAACTGACTAATAATGGTGACTTTGACACACAGATTACATTTTTGGCCAATATCTTCCTTGCCCCCAAAAAACTACGATACGGATATTAAACATTTTAGCAGCCTTTTAAGCATTCTAGTACAGTTAAATAGTTAACACACACACGGACGCAGTGGTCTAAGGCACTGCATCTCAGTGCAAGAGGTGTCACTACAGTCCCTGGATCGAATACAGGCTGTATCACGTCCGGCCGTGATTGGGAGTCCCATAGGGCGGCGCACAATTGGCCCAGCGTCCTCCAGGCCATCATTGTAAATAAGAATTTGTTCTTAACTGACTTGCAAAGGTCACACATAGACCAAAAAGTTACTTTGTTGGCATTTACATTTGTCCCCATTACCAGTAAAACATCAAAACATATTTCTTTCACTTACTTGCTGTGCTGTTCATTTGTTTCATTCTCAACCAGGATTACTATGGAACGCCGTTTGTGTCTTTGCGTGTCAAAGAAATACATCAAATAACACAACAATCTGTTTCAGTAGCTTTAGTTAGCTAGCTAACTAACTATATAGCTTGGTGTCATCATCTAAAATAACCCTAATTTATAAGACAGTTCTTATTTGATTAATGGTGAAGCTAGCCACAATAAGGATTAGCCACAATAGTTGGCTTTGCAGTTAGCCTTCAAAATAAAAGTATGGCATA
Source organism: Brachymystax lenok tsinlingensis (assembly GCA_030435695.1). Lineage (NCBI taxonomy): Eukaryota > Metazoa > Chordata > Actinopteri > Salmoniformes > Salmonidae > Brachymystax > Brachymystax lenok. The sequence goes on from CM059795.1 coordinate 13,481,570, forward strand.
ATTCTACTATTTGTATCCACTTGCATCACTGTCAATTACATTCTTTTATTTTGAAGGAAAACCGCAAATTCCACTACTGTGGCTAGCTTCACAACACATAACCCCAAATTATGCTTTATTACCAACGCGGTATTGTAAACACATTGTTCGTGGCCGGTGTTTGCTTGTTTGCAGACAGCTTTGACAGTGCTACTGTATCTTTTTTGACACGCAAAGACCCAAGCGGCGTTCTATAGTATGTATGTCGTGAAGCTAATGGCAGTGACGCTACTACTGTAACTCCAGTAGGGCAACATCTGAAAAATAGCACACTTGGTAGTGTGTACCGGTGCTCAACCAGTCGGCGAAAGCCAACATTACCCATGACAGAGAACGGTTGATTGGCAAGGGCAACAAATTACATTATCTTGGCTTTAATGGATTTCGCCTTTGAGTTGTCTCGCTGAAAATGTCTTACTCTTTCAAATGACTGCTCGACTTGTTGACTGCTCGATCCACACAACAGACATTGTGGGCTAGGTTAGAAATGCTGTGTTGCACGTGTAGCGCAACATTTTACATGGCGTCATTGCGTCCTGTACCTACGTTATATAGGTATGCACAGTAGCTTTGACATAGTTTTTTTAAACATCGGCGTTAAACTATACATCGGGCCGATACCAATGTTGGCATTTTTAGCTAATATCGGCTGATTCCGATATGTTCACGGCTATATCGTGCATCCCTAATAATGAATGATTTTTTTTATTTGAATAGACATACCTGTGATCTTCATTTGTAGCGATGAGACTAGACACATTGCGCAAGATGCCTCCTCCACTTTCAATGATGGCGAGGGTGTTGGTTTGGCTTCGGTACATCAAAGTGCTAACCAGGAAGGCCAAAGCCCCCTCTACAGCACAGATATCAGCTTTGTTTTCAGTGCAGTGAGCTGACAGGTTCCACAGGGCACTGAGGACACTCTTCAGAGTAGACTCCTGTGAAGGGAGAAGAGGACATATTTTATCAGCCAGTGAATACATATTTAGGCAAATCTTTATCAAATTTCTATTGTACATTTCATTCACATATTTATACATGATGTGCTCCTTATGTATTTGTATCAAAGTGAGAGTTGTGGATGTCTCACCTTCTGTACCTCCAAGGCACACTCCATCAGAGCCCTTACACTGCCAACCTCGCGGAGGGTCTTCTTACTGTTCACATCCGCACGCCAGGACAGGTTCCTCAACACACTGGCAATCACCTGCTGTAGATCCTCACTCTCAGACTTCAGCTGAGCCACCATGGCCCTCATGCATCCCTTCATGGAACATAGAGTGGCCTGAGGATGGAAGATACAGAAAGACGCTTACTATTAATTTGAAGCCATACTTTATGAACAAGCACAGAGATTGATTATCCTCAAAGACACTACTCCCTTTACTTTCAGGTGCGTTTACACATATTGGCCGGTTTCCCAGATCCAGCCTACTCCTGGACTACAAAGCGTGCTTAATTGAGATTGAAAGAGCTTTTAAAATACAGGAATATACTTAATTTGGGTCTGGGAAACCAACCCCAAGGCAGAACAACAAGGTTAAATCGTCCGGAACCAGAAGCTCACCTTATTGGCCACGTCCCCGAAGGTGAGGTTGGTAAGGGCCATGCCAGAGTATCTCCTCAGAGTGACGCTGTAGTGGTCGCTGGTGAGGCCATAGATTTCACAGTCTACTTGGAGGAGCTCCCCTATAGCCTGCAGCCCCCCTGGGAACACACAGCACAGCAGGAGAAATGTCAATCAATAATTGAATGAGTCTGCCCCATGGAATGTTCTACTATATGATGTCCTATGCAAGATATTGCATAAGAGCCTACAGCTTTACAGGGATGAATACATGCATTAACCTACCTCTTTTCTGTTTTGGTTTCTTGGGTAATGAAACATTAAACCGATAAAATAAAGATTTGTTTCATAATTTTTTTAAGATAACTGCCTGGAAAGCAGTGGGAAGTGTCACCAAGTGGACTATCCTGGTTAAATAGCCTAAATAAAAAATTGCATTTGGTCAAAACAACAGTTTTGGAGTGAATGCTTACCGAGCTCATTCATAGCGTGCCTGTGCTCTTCATCAAAGGACAGCTTCATTAGAACACACACCGCTGGGCAGATCTGATGCTCCACGGGAGAGGGCACTGGGACAAACAATCCATTCGAATAAAAACAGATTACCCATCCAAATATCCATACCCTAACTAAAACACAGTTTATCCATCTGAAATAAGTAGGCCTTACTCAAGTTGTCCTGCATTACCCATCCAATTATCCACTTAATACATTAAACAAATCATGTACAGGTTTACTCCTCCAAATACAATGAAAAACCCAAACCAACACAATTCATTACAACTGTCGCTTTAGTCCTTACTGGGTTTTTGTCCTGCATTACTTATCCAAATAACCAAACCCTAACCAAAGCATGCAATACATTTGAGCAGGCCTTACTGGGGTTTTTATCCTGGTCCACTCCCCTCTCATGGTTCTCCTGCCACTCCCAGCAGATCTCGCAGTAAACCCTGATCTGCTCGAGGAGGTGCAGCACTCTGATCTCCCTGCGCCCTCTCTTATCGTCAGGCTGGGAGTGGATAATGTTATGGAGGGCGGCGCTGGCTCTTGCCCGGGCCTCCTTGCTGCCTCGGGAGTTCCCCAGCAGCACTGAGTCCTTGAATTGAATAGAATTTTATAAAATAAAAACAGTTTATCACTTGAAAGTAATCATTAACACACTCCTTTCCAAAATTGTTCTCGACGGAATAAACACCAAGCCTAATGATCAAATCAAAGTTTATTTGTCACATGCGCTGAATACAACAGGTGTAGACCTTACAGTGAAATGCTTACTTGAAGGCCCTAACCAACAGTACGATTTTTTAGTAAAAAATAGGTATTAGGTAAACAATAGATAAGAAATAAAGAACAGTAAAAAGAGTGAAAAATAACAGTAGCGAGGCTATATACAGTAGAGAGGCAATATATAGGCACCAGTTAGTCAGGCTAATTGAGGTAGTATGCACATGTAGGTATGGTTAAAGTGACTATGCATTTATGATAGAGAGTAGCAGTAGTGTAAGAGGGGTTGACAGGCCTGTCATGCAGTAGTAGAGAGAACATTCTATGACTGGGGGTGGCTAGGGTCTGACAATTTTTAGGGCCTTCCTCTGACACCGCATGGTGTAGAGGTCCTGGATGGCAGGCAGCTTAGCCCCAGTGATGTACTGGGCCGTACGCACTACCCTCTGTAGTGCCTTGCAGTCGGAGGCCAAGCAGTTGCCATACCAGGCAGTGATGCAACCAGTCAGCATGCTCTCGATATTGCAGCTGTAGAACCTTTTGAGAAACCATGCAAAATATTTTAAATTCCTGAGTGGGAATAGGCTTTGTCGTGCCCTCTTCATGACTGTCTTGGGGTGTTTGGACCATGATAGTTTGTTGGTGATGTGGACACCAAGGAACTTGAAGCTCTCAACCTGCTCCACTACAGCACCGTCGATGAGAATGGGGGCGTGCTCGGTGCTCTTTTTCTTGTAGTCCACAATCATCTCCTTTGTCTTGATTATGTTGAGGGATAGGTTGTTATTCTGGCACCGCCAGGTCTCTGACCTCCTCCCCATAGGCTGTCTCGTTGTCGTTGGTGATCAGGCCTACCACTGTTGTGTCAACTTAATGATGCTGTTGGAGTCGTGCCTGGCCACACAGTTGTGGGTGAACAGGGAGTACAGGAGGGGACTGAGCACGCACCCCTGGGGAGCTCCAGTGTTGAGGATCAGCGTGGCGGATGTGTTGCTACCTACCCTCACCACCTGTGGGCAGCCAGTCAGGAAGTCCAGGGTCCAGTTGCAAAGGGAGGTGTTTAGTCCCAGGATCCTTAGCTTAGTGATGAGCTTTGAGGGTACTATGGTATTGAACGCTGAGCTGTAGTCAATGAACCGCATTCTCACATAGGTGTTCCTTTTGTCCAGGTGGGAAAGGGCAGTGTGGAGTGCAAAAGAGATTGCATCATCTGTGGATCTGTTTGGGAGGTATGCAAATTGGAGTGGGTCTAAGGTTTCTGGGATAATGGTGTTAATGTGAGCCCTTACCAGCCTTTCAAAGCACATCATGGCTACGAACGTCAGTGCTACGGGTCTGTAGTCATTTAGGCAGGTGACCTTAATGTTCTTGGGCACAGGGACTATGGTGGTCTGCTTGAAACATGTTGGTATTACAGACTACGACAGGGACAAATGTCATTGAAGACACCTGCCAGTTGGTCAGCACATGCCCCGGAGCACACGTCCTGGTAATCCGCCCTGAGGCCTAGTGAATGTTGACATGCTTAACTTCTTTGGGAGCAGCGCACAAGTTGACGGTTTTGGAGAGCCTGGCGTGCCCAAAGTAAAATGCCTCCCATTCAGGCCCAGAAAATAGGATATGCACATATTTAGTACCATTGGATAAGAAACACTCAATTTTCTAAAAGTGTTAACATTTTGTCTGTGAGTATAACAGAACGGATATGGCAGGCGAAAACCCGAGGAATTTCTGTCCTGGAAAAAGTGGTTTTGACACATTGCTTAATTTGGAACCCATCCCTTATGAAAATGCCCATATAAGGGCATATGCATGCAGTACCTATTGCTTCCTCTGGATGTCAACAGTCTCGAGAAAGTGTTTTGATTCTTCTTAGCTGCTTTTAGATTGTAGAAGAAGACGAATAAGGAAGTGGTCACAGATGTCAATAGAAGAAACACGCGTTCACGGCTGGCGCGCTCTGTGTTTTTTTCCTTTCTTATCGCCCAGTTTATATTCCGGTTGAAATATTATACAACATATACATAAGTGTTCCTAAGGATACATTTACAATGATGTTTGATTGTTCTTGGACAAGTTTATAGGTATAAGTTGAACGAGTTCTCTTCACGTTTCAATGGAGAAGTCGACGCTGTATTTTCTCATTATAACGCGCCAACCAAACGGAGATTTATGGATATAATACATTACTTTTTCTAACAAAAGAACCATGGATGGTCTTCGTTGGACACTTGGGAAGCCCTCAGCAGAAGTTCTTCAAAAGGTAATTGATTTGTTTTCGCTGTGAAATGTGTTGTGTGAACCGTGAAGGCTTATGAATTTATGGTAATGGGAAAAATATGTGGGGTGCTATCCTCAAACAATCAAATGTGGTGCTTTCGCCGTAAAGCCTTTTTGAAAGCTGACAACGCTGTGATATTGCCAAGAAGAGCTTTTGATGACTATGCAACACTTGTATATTGATGCATGTTTAAATTGTCTTACGTCGGCTACGGAGAGTGTTTTCACACAGTCGATTTAGCTTGTCTGGTAGGCTCGTGTCACTGGGCAGCTCGTGGCTGTGCTTCCCTTTGTAGTCTAATATGGTTTGCAAGCCCTGCCACTTCCGACGAGCGTCAGAGCCGGTGTAATACGATTAGATCTTAGTCCTGTATTGACGTTTGATGGTTCGTCGGAGGGCATGGCAGGATTTCTTATAAGCTTCCGGCTTTGAGTCCTGCACCTTGAAAACGGCAGCTCTACCCTTTAGCTCATGGTGAACGTTGCCTGTAATTCATGGCTTCTGGTATGTACGCACAGTCACTGTGGGGACGACGTCCTCGATGCACTTATTGATAAAGCCAGTGACTGATGTGGTGTACCCCTCAATGCCAGCAGAAGACTCCCGGAACATATTCCAGTCTGTGCTAGCAAAACAGTCCTATAGTTTAGCATCCGCTTCATCTGACCACTTTCTTTAATAGACCGAGTCACTGGTGCTTCCTGTATAAATTTTTGCTTGTAAGCAGGAATCAGGAGGATAGAATTGTGGTCAGATTTACCAAATGGAGGGCGAGGGAGAGCTTTGTATGTGTCTCTGTGTGTGGAGTATAGGTGATCTAGAATTTTTCCCCCTCTGGTTGTGCCTTTAAAATGTTAGGTACATTTTGTTTTTTAAGTTTCACTGCATTAAAATCCCTGGCTACTAGGGGCACTGCCTCTGGGTGAGCAGTTTCCTGTTTGCTTATTTCCTAATACAGCTGACTGAGTGCAGTCTTAGTGCCAGCATCCGTCTGTGGTGGTAAATAAACAGCCATGAGAAGTATGGATGAAAACTCTTGGCAAATAGTGAGTTCTACAGTTTATCATAAGATACTCTACTTCACACGAGCAAAATCTATAGACATCCTTAGATTTCGTGCACAAGGTGTTTACAAATATGCACAGACCGACTCGTCTTACCAGAGTGTGCTGTTCTATCTTGCCGGTGCAGCGTATATCCCGCTAGCTGAATATCCATGTCATAATTCAGCCACGATCCCGTAAAACATAAGATGTTACAGTTTCTGATGTCCCGTTGGTAGGATATTCCTAATTTATTGTCCAATGATTGCACGTTGGCAAGTAATATTGACAGTAAGGCAGCTTTCACACTCGCCGTCTGCAGATCCTTACGAGGCACCCGCTCTATGTCCTCTGTACCTGCATCTCTTTCTCTTGCCAATGACGGGGATGTTGGCCTTGTCGGGTGTTTGAAGTACATCCTGTGCGTCCTGCTTGCTGAAAATCTTTGTCTAATCCGAGGTGAGTTATCGCTGTTCTGATATCCAGAAGCTCTTTTTTGCCGTAAGATACGGTGGCAGAAACATTATGTACAAACTAAGTTACAAATAACGCAAAAGTTTATCACTTGAAAGTATTCATTAAAAACACTCCTTTCCAAAGTAGTCCTCGATGGAATAAATAACACCTAGCACAATGATAAAGAATAAGACAAAGTTGCCAAACAAAAACATTTACAAACCTTGTCGTTGCCATGGAGGAGTTGGATGAGTAAGGGAAGACAGCCTGACTGGCGCATGGCGATGCAGCTGTCCTGGGAACTGGACATGGCCAGCAGAGTGCGAGACATGTCATCTTTATCATGGGTCCCCAGCATGGAAAGAAGGGAGTAGACCATCTCCACCTATAGGGTTAGAGGGCCAATCGTGAGAACAACTACTTTGAAGAAGACATGCCCTGATGATGCATAGGTAATTTATTCATATCTAAATGGATCAAATTGCCCCACTTAGAATGCAATCTAATTTATGTGAGCTACCCTTTTTAAAAAAGCAATTTCTATTACATTTTTAAACTACATAACATTTCACATTTTTGGTTTGGGCATAGAGACAGATCTCATTTGGTTTATTATTAAAGCGGGGGTCGTCTGATGAGAACAGTCATACTACATCAACCTGAGTGTTAGTAGAATCTCTGGATACCTTGGTGCCCAAGTGACTGGTCAATCTGCGGGGCACAGAGTAACTACCCCCACCCAAACTCATTTCACTGGCAGAGTCCTGATCCAGGCGAGAGCTGGAACCCTAGATGAGAAACATTTATTTTGTTAACCTTTTTAAAAGCTTTATTTAAATTAAAATGCATTCATATTGATGTGTTGCTTGCTAACAATTTCCTACAGTATAACATCTTTGCCTTTCTCATAAAAGCCATTAGTGTGTCACTCAGTGTGACAATTTTTTTCCCATAGAACATTCCCAGCAACCTCATTCATTCTGCTAAAAATCGAGGGAAGTCGGACTACATTTTAAAGTCATTAAAATATAAATCCAACGATTAACGGTTTAACCCGCAAGCCTCTGGGATAAAACCTACTCTGGAGTAAGACAAATCATTAGCATGAAATGGAAAGTGAAGGCACTAAGCACGACAAAAAAGGCAGCTCACAACAGCTCAACAACTCTCCTAACCAACATTACCAGTCAGTCCAATGGTGGAAGATATTTTCTGGAGCATTATAGGACCAAAGGAAAAAAATGTATCCATCAAACATTAACTACGGATCTCTGGGGGTGCCTGCACTGTGTTTTTGATAAGGACTACATTGCAGTCAAACTATGCAGAATCACAGTCTACAAATCACATTGCATTCCAATACGCTCCTCATAATGATTTAATAATGATCCCCTCAAACATGCCGATTGTTTTGGATCAGGTATGGAAGGTGAGTCTTACCTGAGAACACCCAGCGATAGGCCCACCACTGTCCCCTGAAGCCTGACCTCCCTCATCCTGGGCAGCCGGGTCATGCTTGATCTGCATGGGGGAAAGAAAGAGGGAAAGAAGGGTCAGACCTCCAGAGGAGCGAACCATTCATGTAGCAGGCTAAATGAGAGCTGAGGAACGAGTCAACAGAAAGAGAGAGGACACAGAACCAGTCACCTGGAAGGAATGGAAGAAGAGTCAGAATCCGTTCAAAAAGAGGAAATAGAAAACAGCAGGCAGCGAGACTGGAAGGAAGGAAAGGGAGAGAGACTGCAAGACAGAATGAGGGGGCGTGAGAGAGAGTGGACAAGGGAGACAGGGAGTGAAGGCAATCGAGAGAGAGAGAGGAGAGAGAGAGAAACAGCGCAATGGTGACTAAGGTTGCAAAGGGTCGGAAGCTTTCCGGTAGATTTTGATTACAATACTGGGTGGGGTGAAAACGTTTTATATGACATACACGATTTTTGTTTACTAGTAAATAGTAGCATACAGCAAAGTGTTTCTCTAACTTCTTAACAATTTCTGCTAGTTAGCAGGCTCAAGCAAGCTAAAAACTAACGGAGGAGTGTTAATTCACCTGTTTCATTTTAAAACATGCATCTTACAAAGGAGTTGTTTAATCTAACTGCTTAACTATTTATCTGTACATGGAATTGTATTTGAGATTATTCTCATCTTTACGGGAAAATGTCACGGGCACTATCCGATGTGTGGAGACATTTCACTGCAGCCGATGTAGAAGGAAAAGCTGTGTACATTTGCAAATACTGTACCAAATCATATCCCTCAGCGCTCACAACAAGCAACCTCTGACAAAGGTCCCTCTACTTCTATTCAAGGTGAAAATTATGAATCAGACACAGCTCATGGTCCTCCTGGAATCAGAAGTTTTTTTTGACTCAATGCTGATGAATGTCATGCTCGAGCTGTGTATGCAACTGGTTCACCTCTGATGCTCACAGGCAATGTGTATTGGAAGAGATTAATGAATGTTCTACGCCCAGCATACACCGCTCCAACCAGACATGCTTTATCTACTAATTTGCTGGATGCAGAGTTCAACAGAGTTCAAGTGAAGGTCAAGCAAATCAAAGAAAGCAGACTGCAATCATCTCTGATGGGAGGTCGAATGTTCGTGGGCAAAGAATAATTGACTACATCATCTCCAACCCTCAACCAGTATTCTACAAGAGCACAGACACACCGGTCTCTAAATTGCATATGAGCTGAAGGCAGTCATCAATGACCTTGGACAACAGAAGGTATTTGCACTGCTGACAGACAATGCTGTGAACATGAAGGCTGCTTGGTCGAAAGTAGGAGTCCTACCCTGACATCACACCCATTGGCTGTGCTGTGCATGCATTGAATCTACTCCTCAAGGACATCATGGCACTGAAAACAATGGATACACTCTACAAGAGAGCCAAGTAAATGGTTAGGTATGAAAGCTCATCAAGTTATAGCAGTAATCTACCTCACCAAGCAAAGTGAGAAGAATAAGAGCACCACATTGAAGCTGCCCAGCAACACCCATTGGGAAGGGGGGGTGTTGTCATCATGTTTGACAGTCTCCTGGAGGGGAAGGAGTCTCTCCAAGAAATGGCCATATCACAGTCTGCCGATATGGACAGCGCCATCAAGAGGATCCTCCTGGATGTATTTTGGGAGAGAGTGGTAAGCAGCCTGAAACCTATAGCAGTAGCCATTGCACGGATTGAGGGAGACAATGCCATCCTGTCTGATGTTCAGACTCTGCTTGCAGATGTAAGAGAAGAAATTCGTACTGCCATGCACACTTTACTAATGCTTCAAGCAGAGAACTGCAGTTCTGAAATATATAAAAAAGCGTGAAGACTTAAGCCTGAAGCCCAAACACACGGCAGCGTACATGTTGGACCCCAAGTACGCTGGCAAGAGCATCCTGTCTGGTGCAGAAACCAACCAGGCCTATGGTGTCATCACTACCGTGTCTCGCCACCTTGGCCTGGATGAGGGCAAGGTTCTTGGCAGTCTGGCGAAGTATCCTTCCAAGCAAGGGCTTTGGGATGGAGATGCAATATGGCAGTCGTGCCAACATATCTCATCAGCCACCTGGTGGACGGGACTTTGTGGATCTGAGGCTCTTTCCCGTTGCCTCCATCATCCTCCAAATCCAACCAACATCAGCCGCATCCCTCAGAGCGCAACTGGTCCTTGTTTGGGAACACACACACCAAAGCACGCAACAGGCTGACCAGTACAAGGGTTGAAAAATTGGTGGCCATCCGGGCAAATTTGAGGCTTTTTGAGCCTGACAACGAGCCATCCTCAACAAGGTTGTTAAGTGACAGTGAAGATGAGGTCTGAGTCTGATATTAAAGAGGTGGACATTGAGGAGGTCCAGGGAGAAAACATGGAAGCCTGAGAAGAAGACAACCAAAGCTTTAGTTTCTAGACTATAATTTTACAGATGTATGATGAAAACGTTTTTAGGAGATGCAATGATCATTGGGGATCATTCAATATTCCCTTTCTTTTGTTGTTTATTGAAATCATCCCATGTGAAGAGTCAACTCATTTAATTGAAGTTCAATTCGTAACTAAATTGTTTGTTACTTCTATTGGAAGGATTTAATCATTTGCAATTCAGTCTACTTATAAGGTAAAATGTTTTTGTTTCTGTCTCCATATGATATGGTAAATATATCCAATGCAAAAAACATCTACATTTAAATGGTTTTAACATTAATTTGCATATATTTCTGTTAATTCCCATGGACAGTTTCCACCTCTGAATATTCCCCAAAATGTGCAACCCTAATGGCGATAGAGATGGATATAGCATTCAGTCACTAGGCTAGCTAGGGCAGCTGCAGGAGCATCAGGCTTCCTCTTCCCTGACCTACATAAGCTGTAGCTCAGCCTGCAGGATGACAGTTGAAGAGGGAATTAAATGTGTCCAATGATTTATCCACTCATGTAGAGGGGGGAAAGCATGCGAGCCAGCACACATGCAGGGCATGAGACTAGTAGTGTACACATAATTACCAACAGACAAAAACACAGATGAGCAAGCAAACTGTATGGGCCACCAAACAAACATCTCACATGATGCAGGCATGAGTGCACTGGCTTGAATACGGTATTCATGCACACTGACGCATGAACAAACACCAAGGCCTTATGGCTTCCCGGCTGTGCATCCAACAAGAGCAGAAGGTAGGTCACTGGTTGACTGACTGCACACATGCTCAGTCACCAGGTCAGCTAATGTGTCCAGTGCTGCAGTCGGACAGGTCCTCCCATCATTCAATTAAAATTGGCTGGAAAATAAGACTAGTGTATAGATTGTGTGCAGGTCTGTCTCACAATGTCTCTTCTCTTTGTGCCAGACTATGTTCAAATGCCTTCTGTACATGTATGTATGTATGTATGTATGTATGTATGTATGTATGTATGTACAGTTGAAGTCGAAAGTTTACCTACACTTAGGTTGGAGTCATTAAAATTATTTTTTTAACCACTCCACAAATGTCTTGTTAACAAACTATAGTTTTGGCAAGTTGGTTAGGACATCTACTTTGTGCATGACACAAGTGCATGACACAAGCATGACAAGTTTTCCAACAATTGAGATTTTCACTTATAATTCACTGTATCACAATTCCAGTGGGTCAGAAGTTCACATACACTAAGTTAACTGGGCCTTTAAAAAGCTTGGAAAATTCCAGAAAATGATGTCATGGCTTTAGAAGCTTCTGATATGCTAATTGACATCATTTGAGTCAATTGGAGGTGTACCTGTGGATGTATTTCAAGGCCTACCTTCAAACTCAGTGCCTCTTTGCTTGCCATCATGGTAAAATCAAAAGAAATCAGCCAAGACCTCAGAAAATAAAATGTAGACCTCCACAAGTCTGGTTCATCCTTGGGAGCAATTTCCAAACGCCTGAAGGTACCACGTTCATCTGTACAAACAATAGTACGCAAGTATAAACACCATGGGACTGCGCAGCAGGAAGGAGATGCGTTCTGTCTCCTAGAGATGAACATACTTTGGTACGAAAAGTAAAAATCAATCCCAGAACAGCAAAGGACCTTGTGAAGATGCTGAAGGAAACAGGTACAAAAGTATCTATATCCACAGTAAAACGAGTCCAATATCGACCTAACCCGAAAGGCCACTCAGCAAGGAAGAAGCCACTGCTCCAAAACCGCAAAAAAAAAGCCAGACTACGGTTTGCAACAGCACATGGGGACAAAGATGGTACTTTTTGGATAAATGTCCTCTGGTCTGATGAAACAAAAATAGACTGCAGAGAACACCGGAAGAAGAATTATCACTAAATTATCGTAGTGAACTATTGTAATGTTTGTGTCAATAAATCCCATAAGGGATGGGTTTCCAACTGGCGATTTGACATAAATAAAATGTAATTCGTCATTCATTCAACAGCTCTCTTTTTAATATTTAACACAAGGAGAGAGAACAGGAGAACGTCTATGGTTGATTTCACCCCCCCAGAATCAGGGTCAGAAGTTATAAACCTGGAAGGAACTCTGTGCGTTCTAGAGTTGCTTCCAGCAATCTAGTGTTCTTAGGAGCCACTGTAAATAAATGCTGCTCTTGTTTAGATGAGCAGAACACTGCAAAATGATTGGATGAGAGAGGACAGTGTGTTCAGTTCAGATAAATCACCATATTGGATCAGTAACAAAGCGTTATTGTACACTTGTCCATGAGACGATTCTCTGTAACGCAGGGATGGAGGCTACACATCAATTCCCATTGCATAGAAAGGGGAATGGTGCAGTTAGCGCAACCAGTACAACATTGAGGATTAAATGGATATCAGCAAATGGGATGGCTGACTG